>OZ008358.1:5593774-5973223 GCA_963931975.1 Cataclysta lemnata | reverse complement strand
AGGAGGTAAACAAAAAGCACTAGTTGTGAAGAAAAACTTTCCGCACGCTTAACACACACATGGCCACATATACTTTTTGAGCAAATGTATTAAAAAGATAGTTATGGAATGTTTTAATCGATACGACTTTATGCGATAAATAATAATGATGTCAACGAAACGTTTGTTATCGTTTGAGCTCTGCGGCCGAGCGCCGGTGAACGCTAGATGACTGTAAAGTGGAAGGTAGATTTTTTTTCGTTGTATTCTGCATATAGATTGAGTTAATAATGTCGTATTATAGAGTTACCTTTAAAATAATTACATATGGAGAACCCACACAGAGTTGTCAATGCAGAGAAAGAGCTATATTATTATATCCACGGATTCACTGGCTACTCGAAAGTGCTTATTAGTTTTGATTATTATACTCCAACATTACAAAGTGTTTGTATGTACCCTAATTAAATTCTATAATATATTTAATACGCATTTCATTATTTCATTTCACTAAAATACAATCATGTTGTTATAACTTATTTATTACTTATATATAACAGAAATCTTGTCTTGACATATTAGTTATTTTGATTGTTGCCCAACATATTCTTTATTTAGAATAACAGTTTTTTTTTACTAAAATACCAGCAATATGAAATGTAAAGCACTAATCATATAATTTAAAGAATAAATAAGTATAAAATGTCTATGAAGTTTAGATGAAAAAGGGTCTTCATTCTTTCCTTTGTGTCACCTCTCCTACTCCTTTGTAAATGATTCATCAGCGACAGAACATCCACTCGTAGTATAGGAATAAATATATAATGAGGTCATTGACCCAGTGCAATCGGAATGAATTCACAAATACATTTTATTTGTCTGAGATCCTTAATTATCTTTACGGTTGTTGCTAATCTTCTGTGATCGCTCATCATCGAGAATTTAGAATAGGAAAACTGTTAAATTTCTTCAATCCATTGTCAACCTTAATTTGTTGGCAGTAGAGCACAAAGCCGATTGAAAAAAATTAACATTTGTGATACTACTTCACGAGGACATTTTGATGAGAAGCATTAGAATTGACAAATCATATCCCGCCTTCTACTTCCTGCTCCCGTAGCCCGGGACGTAGACAAAATCTCCTCAGCGGGGAAAAGAAAACATTTTCCTCTCTAGCACTGGCAAGTGGTGGAGAGAGATTTTGTACTATAGACCGACAGCTTCGTCCCTCCTCCCCGCATCACCCGCCCCCGCTGGCATCTAGAGAGCCCCGTCCCCGCCACCGTCTCACCGCAGGAAGGTCGCGCACGAAGTTGTCGGACTTTAGGCCACCTGCTCTGTTCTCTGGAGAGAGTGCAGTATGTTTCCTCTTTCAAAGCCTACCTGCGTGCCGTGATCGAACCCGCGTCCTCCACAATCCAGTGGCTCCCAGCTACAACTTGGGCAACCCAGCACACGATGGAACTACTCAAAAGGAACTGTTTACAAACTCAAATTTCTAACGAGTTTCTCGAGCGTCACCGCCCATACATTGCTATAGTACAGAACTATAGAGGTTCGTCGTGCCGGTCGCCAAGCTATAAGTTATCCCAGTTTGTGTTTTTGAGAGGCAAGGTCGGCCTGCAGTTGCGTAAACTAAGCAATGTTCGCTAAAGCCGGTCATCAGATGGTGTCCAAAAATTTGACTGCGACTTTTGTGCCCGATAAATGGCAATAGGCTCGCCACCTATTACATTGGACCTAACAATTGGCGAAACGTGGGTGCTAGTTCACCTCTGCCTACCCCTTCGGGGATACAGGCGTGATTTATGTATGTGAGTTATGTATGGTATGGTCCATTCTCCCTATACTCTTTCATAAGGCCTGCGCGCAGGTGATGATAATGACTGTATTTTTAAAGAAAAGAAAGACATCGTCATCTTTGCTCGATCCACTCGATTTTTTTTATTATTTTGCAATATTTACCCTTGCTAGGCCTTTCGCACGTGTTTATTTGGGAGCAGAAGTGACTGAAACGTGTGCGGAGGGCCTAGTCATTATAGTCGCCTGGCACCGTCTCGCCTCGTGCTGTTCCTTTTATGGATTTGAATTGATGTGCGCTCACGATATCAACTCCGTACCTACCGTAGAGACTCCGGATCGCCTCGGTCGTAAGTCGTCTACGCGTGGACAGCATGTTGACCAATAGCAGCTTCTTCGATTAGCCTATCCGTAGTTTTATTGTCCTCTATGGATCAGCCTTTCATGGCGCCCTTTTTATGACGTCAGTAAAGTTTTTGTTTAAATATTTCCAAAGTTATTTTAGAGTGGACTTGGTGTAGTAAAAGTGGTGTTATTTTGATACTTATTAAGAAGCCGTGTTGACATTTTGAAATAAAAATGCTATGGTGTGTTTGAATTTGAGAATATACAATTTTTTTTTCATTTTTCACCACCTCATCAGCCACCGTCATGAAGTATGTGAGTATTCAATTCCCGCAAAGCACTGCCTAGAACTAGAATTAAAACTTGTGACACCCATAATTTTAAAGTTAATTCAAAGAAAATAAAACTAAAGACGTGACTGTATAGGCTAGATTCCTTTGCCTTGCCTAAAAAGGGAGATTACATTGTAAAACAAAATGGGGGGGCTGAGAGGCGCGTTTCGTGGTACTACAGATAAAATATACACTGAAGACTTGGCTGTATGGGCTAGACCCTTTGCCTTCCCTAAAATATAGGGAAAATTAAAAAACAAACAACTGGGGGGCTGAGTGAGAGTGTTTGGCGCGTTACGTGGTGTCAGTCAGATTTATTTTGGATTATTCAAAAATTGTTACAAAGTGGATTTTGTGCAGTGAAAGTGGTGTTATTTTGATGCACAAGCATCCGTGTTGATGCAGAATCATTGAAAATGAGTCTTGTGATGTGTTTGATGTTGTGGTAAAAACCACTGTAAAAAGTGGTTTTGTCCACCTCATTACTCACCATCATGAACTCTGTTACCATTCAACTCGCGCCAAGCACTCCCTAGATGCGTTAAAATATGTGACACCCATATTTTAACTCATTATTTCTCATTATTTCATAAGACTACATATAAAATATACACTAAAGAGTGAGCTGTATGGGCTAGACCCTTTGCCGCCCTAAAATATGGGGAGAATTAAAAAAAATGTCAAAAAATCAAAATTCTAGGTATTTCGTAGCAGTTTTAAATTAATTCACTTGAACCCGGTGTTATATCTTCATAGAAATAATCCTGACCTTATATCATCTGTGCTCATACCTCACATAATGAAAGTGAGATTCTTTGGCGGGAATTTGAAATAGGAAGACGGAAATTTTTTCGCTCTTTTGAAAATTTTAAATTTTTAAGCTAAACAATTATTTCTTTAATTGAAAATAATAATTTGAAAGTAACAATCGAAAAACAAAATGTTTTCGGAAGAGGCCGGGGGTGTAACACCCTCGGCCACTTTTAAAGGTGCTGGTTCGGGCAAGCGACCCAGGCCTTCAGAAGATATACATTGCCAGGATGGAGACGGCGGCGGTGAGGAAAGTTTATATCTTCCATATTTTAAACCGAACTATAAAAGACTCTATCCAGAAAATTCAATCAATGAGATTTTCAAAGTGTTTGTAGAAAGCGTTGGAAGGGAGAGACTGGGCAACAAGAGCCCTATTTATTTAAACCATATTTTTTCCTCGGCTATAAAGGGTGTAGTGGCAATTAACCGCGTAAATGCGAATAAAATTGCTGTGGCTTTTAGACAATATAACACGGCTAATAATTTTATAACCAACACTGCTTTTTTAGAGAAGAATAATATGAAAGCATACATACCGGCTGCTCACATTGAGAAAACGGGTGTAATACGTTACGTTCCGACAAATATCTCCAACAAAGACCTGTATTCAAAACTTTCGTCACAATATGAAATTATTTCAATAAGAAGATTTATGAAGAAAGTTTCTAATGAAATTGTCCCACTTCAAACAGTTAGCATCACTTTTTTGTCAAATGTTTTGCCAGACAGTGTACAATACGATCTTTTCTCATACAGAGTATTTGACTACATCCCTCCTCTGCAGCAATGTTATAGATGTTTAAAATTTAATCATTCAGCTAAGGTGTGTAATGGGAAACAGAGATGCAGCCTTTGCGCAGGTGACCATAGCTTTAAGGAATGTGATAAGCCAAATGAGCTCTGCTGTGCGAATTGTAGTGGCCCTCACTTGGCAATATCCAAAACTTGTCCTTTCAAAATAAAGAAAATTAATGAAAAGAAAGAAAGAGTCACTTACGCTTCTGTTGCAAATTCCAAAATAAAACAAAATTATTCAGCTGACTTCCCAGCACTTGTAAATAAAAATTCTATTAGTAATGTAAATAAAAATTCTTCCTCGCCATTTGTAAATAAAACTGTCACACAAAAATCTCTCTCCACTGTAGATCTTAAGACAATATTGGCTACTGATAATAATTTAACAGCAGCTATTATTCGCACACTTATAAATTTAGCTAATAATAAGGGTAATGAAACGCCAATTACTACATCGACAATACAAGAATTACTTTTTAAAAATCTATCTAATAATGGATAATACTGCTACTAATAATATGGAAAACTTGAGAATTGCTCAATTCAACATTCAAAGTGTCTATAACAAAAAACCATTACTCATTCAATTTCTGCAAAATAACAATATTGATATCTGTTTGCTCAACGAAACTTGGCTAAAAGATAGTAAACCATTTTATATCCCTAATTATAACTTTTACTGCCAAAACGCAAAAAATGAACATGGAGGTGTTGCTATCCTAATTAGGCCACATTTAATACATAAAATTATTTCGTTAACTTTTTATGAAGATATTCAATCAATAGGTTTAAGTATATCTACATCATTGGGAGACATAACTATTTTGTGTGTGTATTGCCCGCCCTCTGGCGAGCGTTTTAGAATTAATAAGTTGCGTAATTTAATTAGTAATATTCCAAAACCTGTTTTCATTTCTGGTGATTTTAATGCGCATCATATAGCGTTTGGGTGCTTATCATCCAAAAGTCGAGGACATCTGATATATGATGTCTTAGACGAATTAGATTTATGTATTTTAAATGACGGCACCTTCACTACTTTGAACTATCCAAATCGCCGAGCTTCTGCTATTGATGTCAGTTTTGTTAGTCCAACTATTGCTCCTTTCTGTACTTGGACCGTTCACGATGATAATATGGGTAGTTATCATTTCCCTACAATTACGGACATTACACTTACAGTATGTCGTTATCAAATTAATACTGCAGTAGAAAAATTTTTATACAATAGAGCAGACTGGAATAGGTATAATGAACTATCGGAAACATGTTTTAATAACATAAATCTTAATCCTGTTAACATTATAGAATCATACGACACCTTTTGCGAAATTCTTGATTCTCTGAAATTAGAATGTATCCCTAAATTTATTAAATCTTCGGATTATAAAACTAGGCCACCTGCGCCGTGGTGGAATGATAAATGTCGTGATTGTGTAATGAAATCATATGAAGCATTAAAATTGTACCGTCGTGATCCTACTATTGAAAACTTTATAGCATATAAAAGACTAGATGCTATCAAGAAAAAAACGATAATTACAGAAAAGAGAAATGGTTGGAAAAAAATGTGTGACAGTTTTAATAGAACAACTCCAATTTCGGTTATTTGGAACAATATTAAAAAATTCAAAGCAATTAAAAACAATATTAAATCATATTCAGATGAGTTTATTCAACCATTCCTGGACAAATTAACAACTAATGAGCATCATAGTACCTTAGAATTAAGTAGCTACTTTGACCTCAATAATAATAATAATAAAACAAAATTTTTATTGGAACCATTTACTTGGACAGAGTTCTTGTTAAGTATTCAATCCCGTAAAGATACTTCACCCGGTTTAGATGACTTTCCATACATTTTGATCAAAAAATTAAATACAAATGCAAAAAGAATACTTTTAACTATACTTAATAATCTCTGGTTGAAGCAAGTAATCCCTACATCATGGAAAACACAGTGTGTAATCCCTATTCTCAAACCTAATAAGCAACCTAATAGTGCAGATTCATATAGACCTATCTCATTAGCATCTTGTCTTGGAAAAATTTTTGAAAATATGGTTAAACTTCGTCTTGATTATTATGTGGAATCAAACAATATTATTCCAAATATCCAGTATGGCTTCAGGCGAGGTCGGAGTTGTGCTGATAGCTTTTCGTCGCTTATACAGGATCTGAAAAATGCAAAATGCAATGGTCAAAGTTCTGTATGTGTTTTTCTAGATATTCAAGGGGCATTTGATAATGTGCAACCTCATATATTAATACAAGTTTTAACTAGGTTAGGTATTCCAGGTTTACTTTGTAAATGGATCTATAATTTTCTAACAAATAGGATTTTATATGTAAAATTTAATAACATACTGCACGGTCCTAGAATTGTATCAAAAGGCACAATGCAAGGATCCATTCTATCTCCATTGTTATATAATATATATACCTGTGAAATTTGTAAATATGTAAATACGAATGATGTAAATATACTTCAATTTGCAGATGACATAGTACTGTATAATATTAATTATAATTTAGATTGTGCATTTCAAAATGTCAATTTATCTTTGATAGCTTTGAAAAAATATTATAACAATGAATTAAAGTTAAAAGTTAACCCTACGAAAAGCAATGTTTTAATTCTTTCAAAAGATATTCCGTCATCTCATATTAAATATAATAATGAATTAATACCTATTGTATATCAACATAAGTTTCTAGGCATTGTCATTGACAATAAATTGACATTTGAGGAACACATAAAATATTTAATTAGAAATTCTGCAAAAGGGTTGAATATTATTAAATGTCTAGCTGGAATCTTATGGGGTGCCGATCCTGTTATTCTATCAATTTTATATAAAGCCATAGTTAGGAGCCACTTTGATTATAGCTCGATAGCATATTTAGATAGTAAACATGTACATAAGTTAGATTTAATACAGAATAAAGCTTTGAGAATAATTTCTGGGGCATTTTGCTCTACTCCTATAAGAGCTATGGAGGTAGAGACAGTTATTATGCCACTTATTCTTAGAAGGCTAATACTCGCACAAAGATTTTGTGTTAAATTACTTGCATCTAATAATCAACATATAATTAAAAAAATAACTCCTTACCCTATGATAGCTAAATCTCCATTTACAACTGCTGATGATTTGCTTCACAATAAATCTCCTTCGCTTCCTTTTGTTTTTCTGGAAATGCAAAATAAATATGCAAACATTCATCAAAATAATAACTGGCCAATATACGAGAAGTCTTATAATAGTTTACTATTTAATGCAAACATTCTAAATTATAATGTATGTAATAATGCAGATCTAATGGAATTTTTGGATAGTTATAAAAACTTTTATAAATTCTACACTGATGGGAGTAAAGGAGATACCTATGTTAGAAGTGCCGTATATGATCCTCAATTAAAGTTTTCTCAAAGTTTTGTTCTACACAGCTCTTGTAGCATTTTTTCTGCTGAGGCATATGCAGTCTTTGAGGCAATTAAACGAATTAGTACTATAAATGGATATACAAATTTCTTAATTTTAACTGATTCATTAAGTCTAATTAAAAGTATAGAGGGTAATAAGGTACATTTTAAAACTAATTATCTTGTACATTACATTAAAGAAATGCTATTTTATTATTCACAAAAAGGAACTGATATTTATTTTATGTGGATTCCTTCACACAAAGGAATAATTGGAAATGAAATAGCTGACAAGACTGCATTTGAGGGGATTAATCGGTTAGATGTGAAAGAAATAACTGGCATACAATTCACAGATTGTTACTCAGATATTGATAAGGATGTTCAGAACCTTTGGTTGGATTTTTGGAAGAAGGATCAAGACATAAAAGGAAAGTGGTATGGAAATATACAGGATAAGATACTTACCAAACCATGGTATTACAAGTTGGAGATAGCAAGTCGTGAGTTTATATCTGTTATTAACAGACTGAGATTTGGCCACTCGAAAACACCAGCTCATTTGGCTAGACTAAAAATGAACGAAAATGCCCAATGTATAAATTGTGACTCTGAATACTGCGACATCAGCCATTTGATTTTTGACTGTCCGATTTACGCCGTTGATCGATTAATTTTAGCGAGTGAAATTAGTGACATCAGTGCATTCAGTGAAAACAGTTCCTCCCGCCGCCTGTCTGACCTATTAAAAGTACAAGAAACATATCGCCCACTATATAAATTTATTAAAATGACTTTTGATAGTTTATAAATATGTTTGAACAAAAATAAAGAAGTTAAGAAAGAGAAAGAAGATATGGAAAAGAAAGAAGATATGGCTCAAAGGCCTAGATGCCAAGCCAAAAATATTAAAAAAAAAAAAAATAATGAAAGTGACAGTCCGCCATGTTGGCTGTTTTGTTTGATGTAAATTGTCAGTCTGTATTGCCGCCATTGTAGTTTCAAACTTGGTCGAGTGAAGTTTTGCGTTGATTAATTTCCGTAGCTTATCCTCTCAATTTGTAACTGCAATAGCTTGTGTATACTGCGTCGCAAGATGTACAACAAGTGCTGTATTGTGAATTGTGCAAGTAGACGAAAGGACGTCAATTTTTATAGTTTTCCTACTTCGGAGATAGGACTCCAAAAGTGGTTAGAGTGCATTAATTGTGATAGACTACGAAGTATGACCAGTGATGATCTTCATAAACATTTCGTGTGTCGAAAACACTTTGAGAAAAGGTTCATTGCTACAACAAAGACCAGGTCTCGTCTTTGTGTAGGTGCTTATCCTACATTATTTACCACTGATGAACTGAATACTGGTATTCCTCAAAGTACTGATAAAGACACCTCTATCACAAGTAAGTACTCCTTGTTTACTAAATTAGAGTTCTACGTTAACATAAGTCGTCCCTCCACATTATCTTTTTACTGAATATGATTAATATACTGCAAATAATAGAATTAATCGACTTCTGCTCGCACACATGAAAATAACATTTAGAATACTTTTACAAATCCATGTTAATTTGGTAAATTAGTTTGTGAAGGAGTGGGTCATGATAACATAGAAGCACAAAAGATGTCTGATGCTTGATATTTTTTCCTTTTTTTGTGCTTTACAACCATATTATGAAAATAATAAGAAAATAATAAGTATCTGTCCTGTTAGTGTTTCATTTTTTTTTATTTCACAGAGATTGCATATGACCATAACTACAGTAAGCGTAAAATTCTACATGATGAGCATTCCTACTGTAAATTAAAATATCCACGGACTATTGGTAAGTAATATTGAAATATTTTTCTGTAGTATAATTTCCATGTACCTGGTTGTACTTACGTTGTATGTACATGGTTGGAATTTGTATACCAACATAAATTTTGTATAGAACTCAGTGCTCAAGTTTAAGTTTCACTTAGCCAATTTATTTACTTTAGTACTGTTTTAAACCTTTCACAATACAGATCCCATTATCTTAAAAAAAAACTCTGAAGACTACAATGAATTTTAGTGAAAATGAAATCATTTTCACTAAAATTCATTGCAATCTTTTAACTGATTTTGTGTTTACTGAATTTAAGGCTAACATACATTTCTGTCTGATGGCAGAACACTTACTCCTTGGTGAATAATTACCATGATTTTTTTTTCCAGAACCAACAAAGGTGGGAGTCAATACTTCCTCTTTCCACTATCATTCTCGGGAAGAACAAAAGGAAGGAAATATTACTAATAATGGTATGAACTATTATAATAATTGTGCATCTAATATACAAAAATAACTGCTGAATTTTTATACATATATTATTATTTTTATTCCAGAATTCACAGAATCACATATGATCGGCTCCTCTGTCCATTGTCATTCTCAGAATGATCAACTTGAAAAAAATATAAATAAAAATGGTGAGAAAAAGTTAATTAGTTATAATTTTCTAGTGACAACTCCTTTTCATATTTTTTTACTGTATTAAGAACATATGCTGTAAGGTTTAAGCTTAGCTAATTTGATATTGATGTAAACCTAAATTGTTATGATTTCTTAGGAGAAGCGAGGCTTACCCAACACAAGTATCTTCATTTAAATTTTCTTTATTTATAACTCGATCTCTATTCTTAGTTCATTATTATTTAACTCAGAGTTTTAAACATAAATTGTATTTTAAAAGACTCCAAAATCCTGGTAACTTATAATAAATTATTTACCTATTTACTATTACAGATACAGTTATTCCTTCAACGCCAAAATTTTCGGCCCGAAGAAGGCGTGTTATATTCACTAAGAAGGCTTTAACACCTAACTGTAAAATGCTTTATCAAGAATATGTGAAGTCTAGAAAACAACTTCAATTCAGCCAAAGAGCAAAAAGAGCTTCTAAGTTCAGTAAAGATAATTCTTTTGAAAAACTCACTAAAAACATGAATCCATTGACAAAAAAAATAATGTGGATGCAAATAAAACAGTGCACAAAAAAAGCTAAAGGAAGGCGATTCTCTAATGAGGAAAAACTTATTTCACTGTCGATTATGAAGCAAAGCCCAAAGTGCTATCGATTTTTACACAAAATCTTTATTCTGCCATCAAAGTCCACATTAAACAAAATGATATCTGGGTTAAATATTGAAGCAGGTGTTAATCCTCAAGTTATGGATGCGATAAAAGAAGAGGTATTCTTAATTCTTTTAAATGTATGAATATATTATGACATAATTTATAGTTTTTAAACATAAAATTAATTTTTCAGGTGAACCTTTGGGACGAGAAAAAAAAATATTGTTCAATTATTTTTGATGAGGTAGCACTAGAAGCAGGCTTGACTTATGACAAACACCGAGACCAAATAAATGGATTAGTTGAACTCAATGTGAAAAAAAATGATTATGCTGACCATGCATTGGTGTTTATGTTACGAGGTGCTGTTTATAAATGGCAACAGCCTCTTCTTTACTATTTTTGTAAAGGGGCTACATCTGCCATTGAACTAAAAATTATTATTAAAAATGTTATAGAGGCTGTTAGCAAAACAGGACTTTTACCAATAGCTCTTATAAGTGATCAAGGCACAGCATTTCAATCTGCCTTAAAAGGTTTACAGGAGGACACAAGGGCAGAACAACTTAGGGCGGGAAAGGATCCAATTGGTTGGTATCTTTGTAATGTCTTTCACCATAACTACATAACATATAAAACATACATCCTACTAATATTAAAAATGTGAAAGTGTGGATATTTGGATGTTTGTTACTCAATCACGCAACAACGGCTGAACGGATTTTGATGAAATTTGGCATGCATGTAGCCTTTGACATGGAAAAGAACATAGGCTTTTATCCCGATTCCGGAAGTAGTTTGAAATTTGGTATGCATGTCACCTAAGCTATGGAAAACGACATGTAATAGTTCCCGTGGGAAGATTAAAAATTGTTAACAAGCGAAGCTTTAGACCCAATTCTGAAGTCCATGCAGTCGAAGTCGCAGGCAGAAGTTAGTAACATATAAAATTCATTATTATGCACATAAAAAATAATCTTTATTCTTTTTTCAGATGGTGTAATAATAGTAAATAACCATTTATTAAACATCATTCGTGATCCACCTCACCTTTTAAAAGGATTGAGAAACAACTTTCTCACAAAAAATATAAAATATAATGGAAAAATATCGAAGTGGAGTGATATAGTTGATGTTTATAAAACTGATTGCAATCATGCACAAATGCGACTTTTACATAAACTTACTGACGAACATGTAATTCCAAATAAAATAAAAAAAATGAAGGTAAAATTCCTCAATACTAATTGCATTATTTAAAATGTTCAATAATATGACGAAAAATTTATTTTGTTGGTTTTGCTTTCTAGGTCAAAAACTGCACTAAAGTTTTAAGCAAAACAGTTGCAGCCACATTGTCGTATACTGCTCAATTTTGTAAGTATTATTTTATTTTCTAAACTTTAGGAAGGGCAATATAAAATACAACGAATTAGAAAGGACTCGCAGGGTGGACTCTACATCATAACATCATGTTGGTAAGATGGGTTAGCATAGGGGTTTGTTTCGATTTCTTGTACATGATACTATCTCTTCTGTTATCCCTTAGCCAACTTTTTTAAAATCGGTGCGTGGAGACTATTTAAAAATACAATGCCTGCAACATTAAAATGGATGACGATATTTAATTCTCATATATATTTTTATTTCAATCTATTAAATAAAATATGCTGTAATTGTTGTATGTTTCCTTTAAATTAGAATGTGTTGCTTTGTTTTGACGTCAATAAGTGCCTGTAAAGGCCTATGTTGAATAAAGATTTTTGAATTTGAATTTGAATTGAATGCATTAAATATTGTTTTCAGCTCAATATGCTGATGGAAGTCCTGTTAGCTCAACGTTGAAAAATACTTCAGAAATTGTTTCTTTATTCGACGATATATTTGATTCGGTGAATGGCGCCGCAATGCCGAGCAAGAAAAATAAAAATAAACCATTGCGGCAAGCAGTCACAAATTCATCACCACACCACAAGTTCTGGAATGAAGCAATAAAAGCTTTGGAAAATATAAAATTTGTGGACAGCAATGGAAAATGTATGTCTGTGCCTTCATTAAGAAACTGGATTTCAACTTTAAAAAGTTTTCAAAGAGTGTGGCAATTCCTAAAATCCAAAAATGTTAATATTATGCGCCCGCGATATTTTAATTCTGATCCAATCGAAAATTTTTTCGGAAAAGTGCGGGCGTATAACTTTCGAAATAATGATCCGAATTGCCACACTTTTAAAAACACCTTTAAATCACTGCTAATCACAAGATTCATTAAATTTCACTCTGACAGTTATAATTGTGAGGAGGATTCAGGCAAACAACTGTTGAAGTTACAAAGTCTTTTTGAAAACAATCAAGTGAACTCCGAAAATGTTTTGCCTGAATCTGAATATCTGAATATTCAAACACCACAGAATAATATCATTCAGGCTATGTCATCAGCAAGTTCGGCAAGACAAGAAAATCTTAATGTCCACTCACGTGCCTACACTGCTGGATGGGTCGTAAGAAAAATTATAAATAAAATAAATTGTGAATTGTGCAAAACAAATTTAACTAGCAATTCGGATGACAACAATATAAATAATTATATAAAATTCAGAGAATATAAAAGTATTAAAAAATATAAATTGACCTATCCATCAGAAAGAGCCGTGAGATATTTTGGAAATATTTGTTGGGAAGCAAATGAATTCTTTGAAAACAAACCCCATTCAAATAATATTATTAACGAACTCAAAAAGGAAATAAATTCTAAATATTTATGTGACTTCCTAAATTGTGCTGAACATAGCTCTGTGATATCTGAACTTTTTATAAATTTATCATTGAGATTAGCAGTGTTTAACTGGTGCAATATAATTAATAGGATATTGAAAGGCACAGACGTATTTAGGTTAGAAAATAAGAGCTTGCCTCCAATGCAATTAAAAGCTTTTATGAAATATAAAACAAAATTAAAAAATAAAAGAATTAACAAATAATATAATAGTCTTTCATTTCTATTTCTTATAAACTATAGTTTAATGATTGCTTTAGTACCCAAACTAAATAAAGCTTATAAGGCATTGAGCCAAAGCTATACAAGATATGGCTGTATGGTTAAACCTTTGCCTGTACAATTTAGAGGAATACTACTTCTGTATACCAAAAAAAAATACTGTCACTTTCATTATGTGAGGCAAAGAGTATATAATACACTACGTTTAATGTGAGGTTTCATTATGGCAATTTTTTTTATATGAGAGTGCTCCGTCTGATGCCAATCACTACTAAGTCTGTGCACTTGAATGAAACCCTATTTTACCTCACCATACCATAATACTTTAATAGTATCGGACGTCGGCAGTCATTAATTCGCTGTGATAAATTATTGCACAATTAACTAAAGTAATGGCGTGTGATGAGCATAAAATGCTGGCACAATACCTAAAAGAAGTTCATTTGGTTCTAAGGAAGTCTTCCATAGAAAAGGGTCCGGAGATCGCATGGTCAGAACATCTTGAGAATAGAAGTGTGTTATCAACTTATGCTCAGTACATGAAAACATTAGCTACTACTCACTGGAAAACAGATTCTGCAAAAAACACAAGTGGTGTTGTAATATCTAGAATAAAATGGACAGCCGATTATTGTCTTGATTATTTTCTAAAAGAAACTTATTTGAAGTTTAGACAAAAAGATATTGATATCGCTCAAAAGAATTATATTGATATTGAAACATTAGGTGACAATTTTTCACAACCGGTGAGGCTCTTAGACGTGGGCAGTTGCTTTAATCCTTTTAAAGTATATGATTATTTTGATGTTTTTGCATTGGACTTATATCCTGCTAATGAAACTGTAATGCAATGTGACTTTTTGGATGTCTCTATTGGATTAGAAACAAAAGTAGTACAAAATAAAGTAGAACAGCTAGGACAGAAGTCTTTTGATGTTGTGACTTTTTGTTTTCTCTTGGAATACTTGCCCCATTCAAAGATGAGAATAAAAGCATGTGAAAATGCATACAAGTTACTGAGGCTAGAGGGATTACTTATTATAAGCACACCAGATTCAAAACATGTTGGAGCTAACTCTAAACTGATGAAGTGCTGGCGATATACTTTATCATGGATGGGATTTTCAAGAATCAAGTATGAAAAATTCAGGCATATGCACTGCATGGCATTTAGAAAATCACTCCATTTGAATATTGCAAAAAGGTGGTCTACATTATATAAAGAATCGTATATGAGCTATGCAATGCATATACCTCAAGATTTCAATACAGTTGCTGACGATACAAATGTTAGCACACCAACTAAATCAGATCCTACTTTTAATCATATAGATGAATTGCCATTTTTTAATGAAAGTGAATATTAAAGATATATTTATTATATTTTCTATTTCTTATCAATTACCATATCTTGAAGAGAGCTATCACACACTACAATTAGCTCAAATATTTCCATTAAATATTTAAAATTAAGAATATTGGAACACATGATGTTTATTCCATATTTACTATACTTTAGGTTATAACTTATTCAGCCCAAAAAGTTAATGATATCTATTTGTCAGACTAAGAACAGATCTAGCTTTGGCACCAGAGGGGGGGTCACATAGTCATGGTCAAGTCACAAGAAGTTATAATTTTATTTTGAT
Organism: Cataclysta lemnata; assembly: GCA_963931975.1. Taxonomy (NCBI): domain Eukaryota; kingdom Metazoa; phylum Arthropoda; class Insecta; order Lepidoptera; family Crambidae; genus Cataclysta; species Cataclysta lemnata. The sequence continues at coordinate 5,957,987 of OZ008358.1, read as the reverse complement.
AATAACAGATACAAGTAAAAAGAAGGTATTATATTATTAAACTAATTCAATAATGAAAGTATTTAAATAGAATCTATATTGTGACAATAAAACCTAACCTAACCCAACCCAGGGGGATCATGGCCCACCCCCTATCGGCCCTTCTAATTAATCTAGAATACAGAAAGAGCATTTGTTTATGATAATTAAAAAAAGGATGACAGGATAGGAGTGACATTTTAAGTTCCAGTTGCACTACTGGATGTATTCCAAAAATCAAGGGACTTATCACCAGTTGTAAATACAAGAATGTAAAATTAATTAAAAAACCACCATAGTACAGTTGCAACAACTTTAATTAAATGTAACACATACATTAAAATTATAATTCAACTGAATTTTGGTCAGTTTTAGAAAAAAGCTTAATTCTATTATCTTGCTTATCAATCTACTTGGCTAATCCAAATTTTTCTTTACGTTTTTCAATTTTTTCTTTATTTTCTATATCTGTCATTATTTTAGATACTGACTGACCAAATCTTTCCGCTCTCTGTTTTAATTTATCCAAGTTCTCTGACAGAGTGCCTGACTTGACGGGTACCACGGTGCTTCCGTTGTTAACATTGATTTGGTTAAACCGTTGTTTTCGGGCTTCTTTTCTCTCTGCTTCTGTCATTTTGATTGGTAACCCAAATCTTTTAGCTCTCATTTCTAATCTAGTTTTAGTGTCAATATCTGCAGTGATTTTTACCTTACCACTTTCAGTTAGTTTAGTGTCCTCAGTTGTTTTGTTATCTACATTTTCTGGTGTTGGTTTTGGTGTAGCTGAAATAGCTCTGTTCAAAACAATTTTCTTAGATCCTGCGTCTTTATTGTCAACTGGTTTGGTAATAGCAGTTTTGTCTGTGTCAGTTAAAGTTATTTTTCGTTTTAAAGTTCTGCTCGGCTTTGGGTCATTACTTTCTTTCACTGGTGGAGAATTATCAGCAAGAGCCAGTTCTTCATTCAATGTGTCCACCGCCGAATCATCAAGAATATCGTGTTGGCTTTTATCATCTTCGTCTTCTAGCACTCCATCCGAATCTATTTCATCAGAATCCAAGTTTATGTCGCCATGATCATCTTGAGCTATCGCAACTTGGAGTCTTGCTACAAGTTCTGCTTTATCACCGGCATACGAAAGACCTCTTGACTTTAACTCTCTGCGCAAATCAACTACTTTTAATTTAGATACATCAGCAACTGTAGAGTCTGCCATTGTTTATGATAAACGCGTTGCACACCAACCAATGCACAAGGATGGATGGGCCTTGTACTAGATTATAAAGTCAATAAATGAATATATGAGCTGAACTATTTTTCTTGAAAGGAAATGAATACCGGTAAAAATAGCAAATTTGTACAAACATGTGTTATTTATTTATTTTTGTCAAGACTGATCGATAAATCCGCGGGCGGAGAACATATATCAAAGAGTACAAATATAAACGGAATAGAGCAAGCACACAGATTAAATTAATTTTGTTTGTTTGTTTTTTAATTCTCCCTATATTTTAGGGAAGGCAAAAGGTCTAGCCCATACAGCCAAGTCTTTAGTGTATATTTTATCTGTAATCTTATGAAATAATGGGTGCCACATATTTTAACGCATCTAGGGAGTGCTTGGCGCGAATTGAATGGTAACAGAGTTAATGATGGTGCTTGATGAAATGGATAAAACCACTTTTTATAGTGATCTGCACCACAACATCAAACACATCATGAGACTTATTTTAGATGATTCTGCATAATTGCACATCAACACGGATGCTTGTACATCAAAATAACACCACTTTCACTGAACAAAATCTATTCTGTAACAATTTTTGAATTAGTAAAAATAAATCTGACTGACACCACGAAACGCGCCAAACACTCCCAGATTAAATTAAATAAAGTATGATTTTTTTTCTTGATGCGATTTTAAATGTATATATAGTCTATGGTCAAGTCTCTTGAAAGGCGTTTCAATCACACTATTTAGCAAGCACAGCAGAAAATCTACATGTTTGACGCGAAGCCACTTGACCGTCTCCAAGGCCAATTAGGAATAATACCATTTGAATTGCACAAAGCACTGCCTTCCTAGATGTATTAAAATGTGTGACAGCCTTAATTTATAGTAAAATATAGCGAGAAATTAAAAAAAAAACAAGAAATGAAGGAACTGACAGGAGTGTTTGCGCGTTTCGTGGTGTCAGTCGGATTTATTTTCGATAGCTTAAAAATTGCTTCAAAGTGGATTTTGTGCAGTGAAAGTGGTGTCATTTTGATGCACAAGCGTTTTGATGTGCAATTATGCAGAATCATTGAAAATGAGTCTCGTGATGTGTTTGATGTTGTGGTTTGTCCACCTCATCAGTCACCATCATGAACTCTGTTACCATTCTATTCGCGCCAAGCACTCCCTAGATGCGTTAAAATGTGTGACACCTATATTTTAACGTAAAATTCATTTCATTCATACATTTCACCCACTCATTATTTCATAAGACTATACAGACAGATAAAATATACACTAAATACTTGGCTGTATGGGCTAGACCCTTTGCTTTTCCTAAAACATAGGGAGAATTAAAAAAAGAAAAAAACCCGAACCATAGAGGACATACTAAACCGTTCCGAACAAGAGCGCTCCTAGAGTAATAGTGTTCTGTGCAAGAGCGGTCTAAATAAAATAATAACATTGCGGTGTTTGTTTATTTTGTTACAAAAATTAGTACCTACCTAATAGGAATATAAACAAATGCTACACTAATTTGCTCTTCTCATTCTCATGTAATTTTTGTGTTTTATAAATTGGCGATATGAATACTTTAACCTTGCAGCCATATCTTGATTCATTCGATTCTGATAGTTTTATTGACCAGCTAATACGTGAAAATGATGAGTCTTTTATGCCATTACCGGACATGGAAACGGAACCTCATCTTCTTATATCTAAAGTACGTATATAGAGTTGCTAAAATTTCTATCTAATACTTCCAAATACCTACATTCGGGTTATCTTCTTTTACCTGTTTTTTCCATATCTTTTCCAATTGATGTATAATAAAATTTTAGTCTTAGCATCGAACATAAGTTAGTTTACTATTTGCAGACGACTTATGTTGCAAATGACACAGTACACAGTACTTATCAGATTCTGTATGTCTGAAATGATTTTGGCAAATACAAAATAGACTTTAATAAAATAATTTTGCGTACAAATTAAATTAATTTGACATTGCATTTTTAGGTCCGAAAACATTATATGGGGTATATCATAAAGCTGCTTACGGTCAACTATGAAAATAGTCAAAAACTTCTCAACAAAAACATTTATTTGCCAAGCGCTATTTGGAGATGTGCAAAGGTTATTGAAAGAAGTGCTGCTCAAACTTGTATGGTGATTCATCTATATAGAAAAAACATTTTGACTGTGGTATAAAACTTATTTCCATTTTATATACAAACAAATCACGCCTATATGCCCGAAGGTGTAGCCAGAGGTGAACTAGCACAGTTTTCACTACCGCACAGCACCCATGTTTTGCCAATATGTTAGGTCCCATGTAATAATATGTGGCGAGCCTATTGCTATATATATATATTTTAATTTATTTATAATAGAATCTACAACACATAAAAATGGTATTTCATACATTACACTTGAACGTATTGCTGATTACAGATTCTCACTTTATGTGTGGCAGTTAAAGTGGGGTCGTGAGGTATCGTGAGGTTGTTGCAATGCTGCTGCCCATTCCTCATCACTGATTTATTCTTAGTTGCCTTGTATGACACCCACGGGAGAGATTTCAGGTGGTGACAATTGAATTCTACTCTGCTGTTACCACATGGCACCACCATTCATTATAATAGTTATAGATAAATTTGTTTATAATATTGACATAACCATGCTACAAACTGCTAGTAAAGTCAGCATCATATGTGGATGAACACTTTCATATCAGGTTGAAATAACAATTTATACATTATGATGGTAACTATGTGCTAAAAAAAACATAAGGGTACGAATTGAGTAACGTCCTCCGTTTTTTCGTCAGTTAAAAAACTCTGCGCAAATGCTGCAATCGATATGACAGAGTATTGAAGTGTCAATCTATTTAATGGTGAATATATGACGATGTATGACCATGACCACAACGTTTGATCTCAGATTCTGCTAGTCTACTAAGGATGGCATCTCAGTGGTATTTCAATAGTATTGCATTTTACCATAGTATCTGTTAAATATTACAAAAAAAAAAACATTTCAAATATATTTGATAGGTAATTTTTTATTGTAATTTCTATGCATTTATTATTTTCTGAGTTAAGAGTAAACTATTGAACCAACAGTGATACATGTTCATTACGTTGACATTAGCAATAATAGGCTCCTTTTTCAGTTACATCTAGAAAATTAATGGAATGGGTAATATGTTGAAACTCTTTGTTTTCAATAGGAACACCCTGGCCGTATTTTGATAGACGTCGTATTTACTTTTAGAATTGTTTTGTAATTATATAAACATTCGTCTGTCACACTCTGTACTTTGTATTGCATACCAAGAATATACTACATCTTTTTACTGTGGAAACTCTCTTTTCTTAGTGGTTATGGGCCCTAAGATTCTATAAAAGTGTAGTTATCGCATGAGATAAGTGTTATGGAGAAAAACAACAATAAAATGTTTTCCCCATCGGTAAGTTTGCCGACACAAAACCAGTCTTCAACGGGAAGCGGTGTAAGCTTTACTAAGCTGCATGGCCGCAACTATAGCACGTGGGCGTTTGCCATGGAGTGCTGGCTAACAGACCTCGAACTTTGGGACGTGGTTGCAGAAGAAGTCAGTCTCACAGATCCTTTAGCCAAGCGGAAGGATGCGAAAGCCCGTGCCAAGATCTGCCTCGCTTGCGACGAGTCGATTTACCCCGTGATCAGGTCAGCAAAAACTGCGTATGATACTTTTAACTGTCTGAAAAAAGCCTACGCAGACAGCGGCCTTACACGAAGACTAGGCCTCATGAAGAACCTAATGACAGTCGAGTTCAATGGTAGAATACATGAGTACATAAATAAAATGCTAGCTACGCAGCAGGAACTACAAAGCATTGGAGCTGCAGTAGACGACGAGTTTCTCGCCATCATCATGCTGGCAGGACTTCCTGAGAAGTACCGACCTCTCGTCATGGCGCTGGAGCATTCCAACAGCAAGATCACATCGGAGAATGTTGCTGCAGCATTGATGAAGGAAGATGTTCGTGCTGCATCAACTACTAGTACCTCTGAAGAACCTGTGAATACTGCGTTACGTGTAAAAAGTGCAAAGAAGAAACCTTTCTGTACATATTGTAAGAAAAGCGGTCACGTAGTATCTCAGTGCAGGAAAATTGTAAATAAAAAGAAAAATGTGTCTAATAGTGATTCAGTTTCGGCTAAAAACACAAATTACACATCCGAATTTACATTTTCATTTTGTTTCACTAACATCCCTACAGGTTCCCAAGACTGGATCATCGATTCAGGTGCCAGCTCTCATATGAGAAACAGGAAAGATTGGTTTATGTCGATGTCTCGCCACGTTACACCAATCAACGTTGCCAACAAGGAGCAAGTTTTAAGCCATGGCATAGGTACTGTAAATATTCCTATTTCCGATCGTGTAAATAAAATAAAAAATGTATTATATGTTCCTAGTTTAGCTACAAATCTTTTATCCGTTAGTAAATTAGTTGATAAGGGTTACGATGTTTTGTTTACATCGGATGGCGCAAAGATATGTCCCAGTGGCAGTTGTCATGTCACAGGTCCCGTCATTGCGACAGGTTCTAACCATAAAGAAATGTATAGACTAGACGTAGATTATTCTAATGCGTACTCTACAGTTACGGCAAAGGAATCTGCGTTACTATGGCATAGGCGTCTAGCACATTTAAATGCACAAAGTATGCATATTATACGAAACAAATGCATTGGTGTAAATTTTAGCGGGAATTTAAATAAAAAATGCATTCCCTGCTTACAAGGTAAGCTTGCTAAAAAGCCTTTCAAAAATTCTACGAGCAAATCGAGCAAAGTCCTACAGCTCATCCATTCGGACTTGTGCGGGCCAATGAGCACGCACTCGTGGGGCGGATCTCTTTATTTGCTAACATTTACAGACGACTTTAGTCGCAAAACATTCGGATATTTTTTAAAGGGTACATTGGAAGGCCGCTAAGCGTGTGTTACGGTATCTTAAGGGTACCAAAGATATGAGGCTTCAATTCAAGTCAACTGGCCAGTTCTACCCAACAGGGTACGCCGATGCCGATTACGGCAATAATTTAATAGACCGTCGATCCTATACAGGATTCACGTTTATGATGAGCGGAGCACCTGTGTCTTGGGAATCCCGCAAGCAAAGGACAGTCGCACTATCGACCACAGAGGCCGAGTATATGGCACTGGCCGAAGCTTGCAAGGAAGCCATCTATCTCAAGTCACTCATCACAGAAGTCTTCGGTATCACTCATACTCTCATCATTCATTCCGACAATCAAAGTTCCATCAAACTAAGTCATAATAACACATATCACGCACGCACCAAACACATTGACATTAAACACCACTTCATACGAGACTCACTATCACACCACAGCTTGCACATTCAATACATACATACCGGCGACATGGTTGCAGATGTACTGACAAAATCATTGCCGAAACTGAAACACTATAAGTGCATAAATAGTTTAGGTTTAGGTTAGGTGTACAGTCAGTTCGTATGTTTTTTGATATTGTGTATAAGTTGTTAAGGTGTATATAGTTAGTGATAGGTAGGTGTGTGTATATAACTTAATGTTTACTGATTACGTGTGTATATAAAATGTAATTTGTGTGTTATTGTATAGTGAACTTTGATATATCGTTTTTATACTTGTATATACTTATATACAGGATGTTCCCATTGCGGGGGGGTGTTGAAACTCTTTGTTTTCAATAGGAACACCCTGGCCGTATTTTGATAGACGTCGTATTTACTTTTAGAATTGTTTTGTAATTATATAAACATTCGTCTGTCACACTCTGTACTTTGTATTGCATACCAAGAATATACTACATCTTTTTACTGTGGAAACTCTCTTTTCTTAGTTAATATACTCACTCCAATAAATTAAGCATTATTCATGCCAAATTTGTCTAGATAGAGAGAATAACCCTGCTAGTCATAATCAGATGCTATGGTACAATGGTCAATGTTCATTCATATCACAATTATTATTGTGAGTTGGATTTGTCTTGGATACCGAGATTGGGCGTAGTAGTAGTTACATTAATGTGATTGCATTATATTTTTGTCAAAAATGTTGTTTGATTAATATTAGTTTTAATTTAAATCTTTTCTTTTATTCCAGATCAAGGAACTGAAAAATGATACCAAAAAAGGGAAGCTAAGTAAAAAATTATACAATTGTCTTGTGGATCCACCTCAAAATGAAAAAAACGTGCAAACAAGTTTATCCATTCAAAATGATTGTAATTGTCAATGTGCTTGCAGCCAACGTAAAAAACGACGTAAATCCTTTGAAAACCCAAATATAATAAAACCAATTGACAAAACCATACCACTTGTTACCGTAGATCTTGATAGCCCAGTGGCAGGCTCAGAATGCATTGTGAAAAATAATTCACACCATGTTTTCCAAAATCAAATACCAATACATCTTGATAGCCCAGAGGTTACCAAAGATAGTACTGTGAAAAATAAGTCACACCAAGAGTTCCAAAATCTAATACCAAATGCCAAAGAAATAAAATCAAATAATCCTTCAAGGCTCTCTATTGAATCCCAAGATTCTGATGAATTGATGATGCAATTAGAAAAATTATTTCAATGTGATTCTCAAGAAGATGATTTGTTTGAAGGTACTTTTTGTGAACATATTGATACTGTCCTTCCAGATAGTTCTAAACGAAGTGGCATAGAATCACAAATTCCTATGATACAGGACTCTATTATAGAAGATCACGCAGCTCAAATAAAATCTTTAGATGAAAGGTTGGCTTCTTTGGCTGGGATGTTAAATAATGAAAATAATATATCTCAACCGAAAGACATAATTCCAAAGAAAAACAAAAAACATTTTACTAGTAAATGGTTATGTGAAGAATATTATCTGAAATCTCAGTTATTTGAACTATTCGACGAAATTGGTGACTGCGACAGAAAAAAACTAGCAAGGGTGAATATTAATTTCATTGTATATTAATATTAAGAAAATAAACCATTATCATCACCCTTTGGTGTTGTACAAGCTATAGTGGAGTCTGAAGGCAAAGAACGATTTTACATCATCTACTGTGATTAATGTGGACTTAACAAGCGAAACATGGATGTAATCGCTAACATCCAATGGGTATGATGTTGGTTCTCTGTCCCAAAGGATGTCCGGTGTGATTTATGTATGTATTTTATAAACATTATATTCACATTCAATGGATAAATTGTCTGAACAATCTTTAGACAAGCACTCCCTTAAAAGCAAAAGTCATAGTGGAAATTTCCAAGGTGAATAAAATATTAGTACATGATCATTATCATCACCAGCCCAACATGATCATTTAAATCCCTACTGCTGGGATACAGACATACATAAAAAGGTCAGGTCTGATACTTAGATGTCTATAGAGATGCACGCATATAGAAAGATTGGTTTTAAACCACCTCACTGGCTCAGTGTGGATTGTTGGGTATTAATAACGGCTTAATGTGGCTTCCCAAGAACTCAGGAATTCGAGATTTTACAATTTCAGTCACTCTATTACAGTCTAATATATATATAATTTCAATTATTTTTAGATCAAACAAACTTTGGCACAATTATTTGGCGAAGATAGTGATGATGAAGGTGTGCTGTCACCTTTAGAGGAGACTCCAGAGTTTATTATAAGTTGCAAAGAGCGAATTGCTCCATGGGTGGTAAAATTACTAACACCCTTTTACATAAAAGGGCGTATACGTGGAAAAGCACTTTTTAAAGCGGTGGCCAAGCACTTGCTAAGGCTCATTTATCAGTGCAGTCGATATCCACGTAAGTTGTTTTATTTTCTAACTATACACAGTAATTTATTTAATTCGAGGCTGTGATAGCCCATCAAACTAATGAAAGAACCAAATTCAAAATCTCACAAAAAAATCACTTCCCCATAATAAATCAAGAATTATATATCTGACATAAGTTTGGATGGGCAGGTGATTTTTTTTTTAAATTATCATATTTAATTTTGAATGACAGTAATATTTACTTGAATAGGGTTTATATTCTACCCACGTAAATGTTACTAGTTAATTCGCTATTATAGTAGGTAGATATTTGATAAAAAGTATTTACATACATACATACATAAATCACGCCTATATCCCCGAAGGGGTAGGCAGGCAGAGGTGAACTAGCACCCACGTTTCGCCAATTATGTCAGGTCCCATGTAATAGGTGGCGAGCCTATTGCGATTTATCGGGCACAAAAGTCGCAGTATATTGCTAGGTGGTAGGTATAACAGGAATGCTGCTGCCCATTACTCATCACTGTTTTATCCTTAGTCGCCTTGTACGACACCCACGGGAGAGATTTGGGGTGGTGACAATTGTATTCTACTCTGCCGTCACCACACGGCACTAAAAAGTATTTGATTATTGATAATAAAACTCTCAATTATTTTCAGATGAGTATGAGGTGCATAGCTTCGTATCAGATTTTTTGAAAAATCATAAAACTATTCGCTGCGAAGCAGATTTCAAACAATTTAAAATAGAAAACTATCAGTAAATTATTTTGTATAAAAAAAAACTGTCACAATGTTTTAATTTGACAAACTATCAAACAAAAAGTTATTCATTCAAAATGTCGCACAACAAAGGGAAACTTGCGTCAAATGATAAGTAAAACAATTGAATAAACATTGTCCTTTAAAAAATATTTCTTATGATCTCAGTTATTGCATCGCACCAGGGTTGCACTATTCAAAATACATTTGAACATATTTTAATACCATGTTAAACATGATATGAATGTGAAATTTTATTAACAAATAGTGATTACGGGACAATTCTACAACTGATACAACAGACACTACGACAACAAACTAATATTAGCAACACTAGTCGCTAGTGTGTTACAATAACCCTGTTAAAATGTGTCTACGAAAGCTCTGGTTATGTGTTGGGTTATCTAAATTGTGTTTATTCAATTTTAAAGAATTGATTCCATACCATCAACAATTCAATATATTTTCACAATTTAATCTGGACCTTTAAATTTTTTACTATCAGATGTATCCAGTTCACTGTCAATTTTTCTTTTTGCGGATTTGTTAAACCACGAAAGTAATGTTCGTTGACTGCTTGTACTGTTTTTTTGTTCTATTTTTTTATTACAATCATTTGATTTGTTTCTTGAATTGTTCACTAGTGTAGAAACTTGATGCCAAGATAATAAACTTACTGGTTTCAGTAATGAAACCGCTTTCTCTGCAGGCATGTTATCAATATCCAACCAAGCCTGAAATGAGTACAATAATAATATTATACTTATATACTATACTATACTATTGTAAATCAGCGAATGCACAATTATATACCGTAAATAGTATTATGGTTGAAAATAAATTATACATTGTATAGATTTTTATTGTAAATCCACCACGATTTTAGTTTTTGCAAGCAGCTAACCAATTAATGTACCAACATCTATAAGTTCTTCAGTATCCAAAATGGCAGGCATTCTGTGATGAAGCCAATCCAGTGTACAATTTGATTCCATTGTGATAACAGTGTACGAATAAATTATTGTGTCATCATTTTGCCAAATATTATAAAGACCTGCCATATATAGAAGATTTATGCCTTTCCATCCACTTTGTTCATCATAATTGCTATTCCACGTTTGAGGGTCATCAATCTAAAAATAATTGTATTAATAAATATTTCATGAGTGTTTTTATTAAAATTATTAGATATATGCCGATTTTGTAGTACAGACCAAGAACCAATTCTCTTATGCAAAATAGTATACTACAGAATAGTAAATTAAATTGTAATAGTAATGTAAATTGTGTCGTAAATATTCAAGAGCATTTGATTTCGGTTTTTGCTGTGCACCACTGTACGCAGGGTAAGAATTGGTAAAAGAAAATGCAATTCGAGCATAACATGACCACAGATGGTGGTGCAAAAAAAAATAGCCCTGGAAAACACTAACTTGATGATAGCTCAGTAGCATACAATGCTGCCTGGGTTGTGGAAGATGTGGATGCTAAATGCATCATTAAAACAGTTTCTTTTTGTTATGTTAATTGGACTGGACATTAATCTTTCATATTTGTTTAAAATTGTATTGTTAAAAAAGGGAACACTTAATGGTCGTGCAAATTTGTATTAATAGTTAGCCATTATAATAATAATAGCATATTAAGGGCCTGTTTCACAATCGATAAGTAAGTTCGAAGTAGCTTACTTCGCAGATCATTTGACAGTTGTAATATGAAATATATGTCAATTGAACTGCTTAGTAAGCTACTTCGAACTTACTTGTCGATTGTGAAACAGGCCCTAAATATTGTAAATTTGCCTCATGTGTCTGTCGTTTTGTTGTAGATATATGGCCTACCTTTATATTATTTTCTTGAGGTGCATATATGTAGAAAGGTTGTTTTATTTTAGATGTTTTATTTGTGGTTTGCCACTCATAAAATCCTTCAAATACAATCACACATCTTCCCCCATTTCTCAATATTGGGTTGTATAGTTTCGATGTTAGTATGTTTTCTATTCTACAATTATTTGTACTGATATTATGATTTTTATAATCACCCTGAAATTTACAAATGATATTATGTTACAGTAGTAGTGCCCATTAATTTTGTTATGTATAGTTATTATTTAAGTATTCATTTGTAGTGTATTTGGTCAAATGTTAAATTACATGTACCAATATTAAATACAAAATAATATTACAAATAGAAAAACAAAACTATGTCAATTTGTAACATTTTGTATGAATAATAAAAATCGAACAATGAAACACATTTACTAAATTTTATTGTCCTTATTAACTTTTTTTTTTTTAAATTGACTAACAACTGGTTCACATTAGGTCGGAACGACAAAGGTGTCGGATGCATATTTTCAATGGCGCTGTTCACATTAGGGAGACCCCACGAAACCGGCGACCTGACGTTCAGCTGTCAGGTAAGATATATTAGAATACTGCTTTGTATAGCGCCGTTCATACTTGTCGGCTCATCGCGGACCTAACTATAGTCCGACAACTTCGTGCGCAACCTTCTTGCGGTATGAGAGACGGTGGCGGGGACGGGGCATTCTAAGATGTTAACGGGCGCGGGTGAGGAAGGTCGCGCACGAGTTTGTCGGACTATACCCGACAGGAGTAGTAGCAGTTGCGGAGTTTTATATTTTGGACACTTTTGCTTATAGAACCTTAACTTATTTCATCTATTTTATTACTTCTTGCTAATGAATGTTTGAAATATTTGCGTTTTCTATTTAAATATCACATTAAAAAAATTCTGTCATCCATTGTACAGAAACCAACTCACAACTTTTCAGTCAGCAGATAACCTAATGTGAACTCAATCAAAGACCGAGCAAATATAATAGAACTTTATGTTGAGACAATTACCTTATGCCATGGAGGTATGATTCCCCACATCATTGGTTTTAATGCTTTGGAGTGTTTTATCTCATTTCTACATTTAGAGGCAGACACTAACACTGGAGTGATATCTGTTGGTGCGATGTTATGAGATGGTGTGTAGTCTTTCCCATCATTATGTTCAGGTAACCAGTCAGGTATAACATATTTGTTACTTACTTTACATTTGTAACTACAGGCATACTGAAGTTGTGTTTTAGATAAAGTTCTGCAGAAGATAATGATTTTTATTATAATGGACCAATGTAATAATTTCATATCAAATAATAAATTTATATGCACCAAAGTATGGAATTATTATAATGCAATTGGAAGATATAAGCTGAGAAATTTTTTTGAGTATAGAGTTATCAGAGAGACTTGTTACAAGACAAGACTTGTACTTGAATGTGTGTATAATACTTGTCTCATATTGTGTCTGTTATTCTACTATTTAATTAGGGTTCATCCTAAAATAGTTCACTTTACATTACTAAGTACCTCTGAATACTAGATATACTATGTTTATATTTTGATAACAGTCTATTGCTGTGTTGTAAGGTTTCCGCAGTCAGTTATTCTTAATAAATGCTAATAATTTCAGACAGTTCTATAATGTCAGGTATTTATAAGTTTAAAAGGATAGGATTTAGTGTTGATTGAGCATGGAAAGTTAGCTTGGGATTAGAGTAAGCAAAGAAAGCGGTTAATATGGTCATCTGATTGTAAACAATGAAAATTGTATTTAGTTAGCAGGAAAATAAAGCAATATACATAGAGGTATCTAAGACAATCAAGCTAGCGACTTATGCACTTTTTCATCGACATCACCTAATTCTACAAGCTACTTTTCCTTTATAAAAATATTTAAAATAAACTAGGTAGGCACCTAGGTACTCTGTTTTAAAGTCTATAGGCATTCGTTGTCACTTTCAAGCAAATATTATTTTATTTCGAATTTCCCTTACGTACTCGAGCCGTTGGTGAAAACTGACAATTAACTAATAGGTACTTACAAACAACTTCGACCACACATTTTTGAAAATAATAAGGGCCTGTTTCACAATCGAAAAGTAAAGTTCGAAGTAAGCTACTTCGAACTTATCTGCTCAGTAAACAAATTTTTGCGTTTCACAATCTCTGAGTAGGGTTAATTACAACGTAATCTGCAGATTAAATTAATCATCGGATGCACTACCAAGTAGCCGTATACTTGGGAGAAGTAAATCTATTTATGACAAGATAACCTCAAATACGACATTTCTAGATTCATCAACAATGTTTATTATTGTCATTTAAAATAGAAATTTTTGATCTTATTGAAGATGAATTTGACGATTTTTTCGGTCGCATGACGGGACCGCGTAGGGAACCAATAATTTGGTATGGTGTAAACAACATGGAAAAATATGATGATACTGACTTCAAGATAGGATTCCGACTTTCTAAAGAGGGTGTTAATTATAGGTTTTCTCTAATAGAGCATTCAATAACTGCTCCTACGTCGAGGTAAGTTGTTATGTATTCCTACATCTATAGCGACAGTACGTAAAATTTACACTTTTCATTATATTTTGCATCCTAGTCCTACTACTTACCTAGTTTTATTAATATATTATGTCCTTGTTCTAGGAATTATGCAGTTAAACCTTTGGATCGTCTATTATTAACACAAAGATATTATGCAACAGGAAGTTTCCTTAGCGTAGTTGGTGACTTCACTGGTGTAAACAAGGCATCTGCTAGTCGAATTGTTAAATTAATTTCACATGCGATTACACAGCTACTGATCAAGAAATATCCAAACATCAATAGGGATAATGATTGGAACATACCACCTCCATCCCAACACCGTCCTCATACTGCCAAAAACAATGATACCTACTGTAAGCTCTGTTTGTGTAAATCGGAACACCTACAATTGTGTAGTGCTCGTGCAAATAATATTTGCATGAGCACTACACAATGTAATGTTTTATTTATTATAAGAAAACATTATATAGTTAGTTAAGAAATTTATTTAAAATAAAATGTTCACAAATTTTTATCAATTTTATTTTGCAACCAGTCTTCTTCTTCAAACAACCACTGTTTCCGTTTATGCTCTCATTCCTCTTCTATAATTTGTTTCTGCGATTTCTAGTTTGCTTTCCGCCACCTTTTCAAAAGGTCTCATTGGTTTTTGTTTACCTAAAACAAGTAGGAAATTATTTATTTAAAGAAATTTTCATTTGGCTCAAGTATATGAAAATATATCCTCGTGAGGCCCAGACAGAGATAGACGAATCACCGGAGTCAGATATTTGAACGCATCTACTGCTTGGCGTGAATTTAATTCTAGTAAAAGTTCATGATGACTGATGAGGTGGTGAAAACCACTATAGAATTCTCAACATAAAACACATCACAAGACTTATTTTCAATGATTCTGCATAATTTCACATCAACACGGATGTTTGTGCAAAATAACACCAAAATAACAGCAAAATAACACCACTTTCACTGCACAAAATCCACTGTGAAACAATTATTGAAAATAATCTGACTGACACCATTGAAACCTATCTCACTGACAAACGTTTGACATGGATCTTTTGTTGACAACTCGTACGTTCCATTCTTACAGATACATTGATTTTAGAAAAGGTGAAATCACTTAATAACCTCACATTGTACTATGTTTTTCATGTGAATACATCTTTATTTTATGTGAAAATCATAACGAAAAATATTTGTAATTTGGTTGCTGCATTTACTGTACTTATTACAAATACAGAAATTATTCTTACCTTGAAACGAAACGGTAAACTCTAAAGTTGCCAGCATACTCCTAAGTAAGTATTTATTAGTTAATCTTCACTTTAATTTACTAGTTGGATGATTGTGAAACGCAAAGAAAGTTACCGGAAGGATTTAACCTCTATGTAATTTACTGGCTAAGTAAATACTTATAACTTTACTTTTCGATTGTGAAACAGACCCTAAATCTTACTAATCTGATTACTAAACACACAAACTTTCTTCCACTTTAGACTTAAAATGCTTCTAATTTAGCATACAATTTTTGATGTCGCTAGTGATAAACAAAAGGGTAATAGAAATAGAAATGTCAAATCTGTAGGTAAATTAGGAGTTCCAATTTTTGCCGCCTACTGAGATAATATATTGGTCCCATGCCGAACAAATGAAAATAGTTATTCAGCCACTGACGTCTTCCCGTGCAAATAAGCCTCACTCAAACAGTAGCGGTCTGCGATAGCGGTGGAGAGCAGTTGTAACGTAGGTAACTGGACTTAAGATGCATTGTGTGCCCGCGCGGGCAATACGCCACCGCTAACGTCCCGCGGCCGTTGCTCTTTGAGTGAGGCTTTATGCAGAATCATTGGAAATAAGCCTTGTGATGTGTTTGATGTTGAGAATTTATAAAGTGGTTTTCACCACCTCAGCCGTCGCCATCATAGTACCAATTAATTCACGCCAAGCACTCCCTATCTTCTTCTTCCTGCCCTGTTCCCAGTCTATCTGGGGTCGGCGCAGTATGTTTCCTCTTCCATTCATATGTCAGACGTCATCAAGCCATCCACTCCCTTTTGATTCATATCATCCATCCCACCGTAAAGGTGCTAGTGATGAATGAATGTATAGAAAAGAGACGGAACGGACCATGTCGAGAGACCCATGAACGGAGAGAGTGATTAGAATGACAACATTCCAATCCATACTGCTCAAGGTTTTGGCTTAGGTTTTACAGCCGGCCGCCTGCCTGACACCAACCCTCCTCGGGTACGCTGTTGTTGGTGGTTTGCCCTCCACCATTCGGGTGCCCCAAGGTGCTTATTGGTCTACACCGGGCAATCTCCCTTAGTCGACTTTTACGACACCCATGGGATGAGTTGGGGCTGGCCTATTCTACGTTATTTGTTCGCTCCCAGGCCAGCATAGAAGGCAAGCAACGCCAAGCACTCCCTATATGCATTAAAATGTGTGGCAACCTTATTTTAACTTAAAATTCATTTAATTTATTCGTTTCACTCATTTATTCATATGAATACTGAATAAATACTAAAGACATGGCTGTATGGGCTAGACTCTTTGTCTTCCCTACAAATATAGGGAAAATTAAAACAAAACCAAGGCACTGTCAAACAAAAGCACAGAACACTGTTCTCTAAATAGTCTGTGGTCAAAAGTGTCAAATTATAATTCCTGAACCATTTTTTTTGTTGTCGATTGCCTTTAAAATTTGTTGCGCAAATTGGAATTGATAATAATGAAATTTAGGCAATAATTTGAGTGAATGTAAATGCATACAGTGTCATTAAATATGTGGAAATGTGTGCCGCGTCGTGCTCGGGAATTGGAAAGAGCTAACCATTTTGACAAGCGAGGCCCAACACAGTTTACAAACTGCAATTTTACTGATGAGAAAAATAAGCGTCTTGGACCGCCTTGCGACTGGTTCAGAGCGAATGGCTGTTGGGGCAGTAATCGGAATGGAAACAACACCAACAATGATAGTAAATGGAATTTCCAAAACCTTACTTCCTCTTGGCTGAATGCCATAACATGGGTAAGCTGATGCTGATTATTTTCAATCCTGCACTAGCTACAGTACATTTGAACTAGTGTCCTTCTTAGCGAGGGCTAAAAAAAAATTGAGTAGCTTTAGGGCATTCGAACAAACAAAATATACCTAAAAAACAAATACAAATTACAGAACAAAATCAATTGATCACAGAATACTCATGACTTGTTTGGGCTGAGAATATGACAACAAAAACGTATGTTAAAAACATCAGTTTCAATTATTGTGTTCCAGGAAGTTCTCTTAAGTGAATGGTGTACTAAATATGCATACATGACATTTATTTATATTAGCATAGTTGCCTGCTAGTGTAATTTTGTTTCTATTTAAATCTAAGGACTTTGATCTTCAGGAGTCAGAAAAATATCAGTCTATGTAATTATTCTGAAAAGTTATTTTAATCAACCAATTGTATTCATAATCAATTTTTTTTTTCATACTGCTCAATGTCTAGTGGCTTAGGTTTTACAGTTGCAACCTGTCTAACACCAACCCTCTTAGCACATGCTATTTGTGGTTGGCCCGTCACTGTTTGATTACCCCATCATGCACCATAATCACCCTTAATTTTACAACACTAATTTTTTCTCCCAAGGTAGCATGGAATAGAAATGTTGTTACACCCCAACTAATACAAAGTTAAACAGAAATAATTATTTCGGGTTTAATTTTCAGAGTGGAGCCCTTGTATTTGGCTGGTACACAAGTCAATTGATACATTTGAAATACAAAATTTATTCAAGATGCAATAATGGAAATTATCCTCCCACCTTATTGTCCTCATTGCATCCATATTTTAAACCAGTTAAAAATACAACAGAATCATTATCTAAGATAGAAAAACTTGTAAGTACTTTCACACCCACTGTACATTTGGTTTCAAATGAAAAAGAGACTGTTGAGAAGAGTGTAAGACAAGACAGCGCCTCTAGCAGCTCTGGAAACCATGATTCGTCTGATGATTTGATGGGTGAAGTTCTGAACTCTATAGAGAACAAGCTAGGTTTGGCTGCTATAGAAAATGGACAACTCAAAGATGGCCTTAATTTACTTAGGTAATAACTTCATTACCAATATTATATACTTCTTCTCGTCTTTGTTTATATTATACTCAGAAAAATTACAAAAAATATAGTTTGGAAATATATTTTTTAAATGTATGTCCCACAGTAGGCCAGTAACCCCCGAATACAGAAACGCTACTCAAATTTAGGGGCCTGCTTAAAAAGTTAAGTGGACACTACCTGTCAGAATTTGTATGGAAAAACGTCAATTTTGACAACACTTAAATGTTAAGCGGGACTCAAACTTTGAATAGCGTTTCTGTATTCGGGGGTAACTGACTTATGTTACAGATCAGCGGCAAAACGTAACTATGCACCAGCTCAATACAATCTTGGAATATGTTATGAATTGGGATTGGGTGTTGCTATTGATGAAAAAGCTGTAAGTAGAATATTTTCTACATTTACTGGCTAATATATGCAATAATAAATGCAAACTTCTTTCGGTCTTATTCATAAAAAGTTAAAATAGGTTTATTAGCCTGTTATAATGAAAATCCCTAAAAGTATTATTCATAAACGACCAATAACACTAAAAGGCTTTGTAAGTATTCAATAGCGGCTTCGTAAGTTATAACAGGGTCGACCCTACTATAAACCTCTAATAAAGAGAAATATGGCCAACAAATGGGCAACAGCTGTTTTTTGAGGTTTGTTGTCGTCCGTCTTTTTGACATTAGGTACTCATTAAAGTTATTTGACGTCTCTGAGTGCGGCAGGTAAAGTTCAAACGACGATACCGTTCAAAGATACCATGGCCTTTATAATTGATCTCGTTAGGCAAGACTTGCAACTGGACACGCGATTATATGGAACTTCACCGGAATTACAGGTGTTAACCGCTATAAGAGTGGGGTCGTCGTGAACTAAGCACTTTAAAAGTACTTAATATATCCCGCATTTTAATATACCTAAGTACGTTTTTAAATCTCTCCGTAACATTTTAGGTTCAAGATGATTCCATTTCCATGTTTATTTCCATTAATAGGAAGTCCAATTGTCTTCGCAAATGCTACACAAAAAAATACCACGAAAAATCTCTGCACGAAACAAGCAATAGTCAATAGATAGTGTTATTGATAAACAAACGAATGTCATAAGTGACGTTGTAAAACTTTTTTTATAGGCCGTAGACACGTGGATTTGGCATTTTTGGCTATGGATTCATCAGAACTACAACTTAACAACGCTAAAATGTCTCATAACGAGAACATAGCTATAGCGGGTTTATTGAACGTTTATGAATAGAACATTTTATAAAATAGGTTTATTAGTACTTATGAGCATTTTAACTAATAAGTGTTTTAAACCAATTTTAGAAGATTTTTATGAATAAGACTGTTTGAGTATGTTTCTATTAATCTATTAACTGTATTTTTAGGCGATGGAATTGTTTCGGTCTGCTGCCACTTTGGAGCATCCTGCTGCAATGTACAATCTTGGTATCTACTATGGACAAGGGCGTGGGGGTTTGACTCGCGACACCATTACAGCGACTCGTCTTCTGAGACTCGCTGCAGTCCAAGGGAACAAAGATGCTATAAATGCACTCAAACATCTTGACTGTGATTTAGTAGAACCACAAATGAAAGCTAGCGAATGGTCATACCTATATAACTTTCAACTCCCTACAAATAACAACATTATGCCCATACCTAGTACTCTATTAATTGATAATGTTAACTATGTTAAACCACAGAACAATGAAGGAACGGTTTTTTAGATTCAGTTGTTTATACACTGTATTAAGTATAAATGTGAAATATTATTTTGATAACTGCATATATTTATGCATAGTAATTTTGTAAGAGTAAATAAATGCCATAATTTACTAAACATACAAAAATACATTACAATGAATCCTTGTTCCAAATAAGTATCAAAGTAAGGCCAACATTGAAAAAAATATCTAAAGTCTGTACCTTCTAACTTCTTATTTGGTAAACAATCTTGGTGCAACTTTTAAAAAAAATCACCCATTTAAATATAAAATAATAAAGTCATTAATCTATTACAATAAATCGCTATTATAGACTTAAACCTATTGAATCTAGTTTTCAGTTGATTTTTAATTCTGCATTTTCAATAAAAAGATGTGCCAAGATTGTTTACCAAATAAGACAAGTTGGATAGTACAGACTTAATGTGCATGTTCTTACCTTGTAATGTCCATTTTTAAATTACATGTCATTTTAAATTTGTACAGTCAAGTGTATGCCAAGCTTTGAATTTCACATGTGAAATATTGTGAATCCAGTCAGATTCCTTGCAAACGAACATGTCCTTATAAGTGTATCAAATCTATTAGGAAAAAAAATGTAAAGAACTTAGCATTATAATATCTGTTCAAAAAAGATTAAGGTTTGACAAAGGATACTATTAATAAGAATTTGTGATACTTACGTTTTTTGTTATTTGTTTTTATACAATTTTGTTGATTGTTTTGATAAAATGATTTATAACTAATAAAAACATGTTTGTTTAAAAATACAGAATCCAAATGATAAATATTTATTTTTGCTTTATATCCTATTTCATGCCAAGCTTTGATCTTACAACTAATATTTTAGGTTTAAAGTTCCAAGCAACATTTATGGCTTGATATACACTGACTGTACGAGTTTAAAAATACATCTAATTTAAAAAAGGTGCTCCTTTGAGAAAGGATATCATGCGCCAAAAGGGAAAAAGATCTGAATGACTTTATTGATTATAAAATACACACATATAATGAAGGATGCAATGTTTATGTTTTATATGGGTACATCTGGTACACACTATATTTTATGTATAAAATTGCACTTATTTTGACGATAGTGTGCTATCTACTGTGTGCTTATTGTAATATATATTACTAAAGTGGCGGTATTACGCCACTACATGTGAATTATATAATATAACGTAATGCGTATCAAATAATCCATGGAATTTATTTTGCCCTAAAATAAATTGTTCATAGATTTTATTAGTTTTAGGTAAGTGACTTAAGTTTCTCATGTCTCATGGACTGACATTGTCTGTATTCTTCAAGTGAGTAACTAACTGTAGTCACCCTAGTCTCCATCTAAAATTCAAGCCTATATAGATTGCAAAATGCTTCTTGAATCCTTGAAATTGGTGATTTCAGGATGCGTACCTAATGGTCCAACAACACGTCTGAGTATACATCTCTTCCCTACACGCCGTGCATAAAGGGCTTGTTTGTTATACCCATTTCAATATGTGTTTATTGAGTGGATAGAGTTCTGTAATTATTCCTACCACTGCGTATTTGGCCCCTGCTAAATCCGATGAGATTTGTGGGTGAACTTCCCATTACAACTGGGACGGTTTCAATGGTTTATCTGCATCCCCTCAGTGTTTCTCCAATTTGAGTGGAGGTAATGTCTTTTGTTGCTAGTGGTAATCATGGTTGTGGTCCACATGCTATTTAACCTGTTTTGGCAAGTTCGCCTGCCGCATCATTTCCTATTTAATTATTAGGGTATGAGACTTAATTTTGGTCAAAGGTACTTATTGATTATGTAGTTTAGGTATATTCAATGAAGAACATTTCAAATAAAATGGACAGCTCTCATTGATAATAGGAAGATTGGAAGTACTTCATCTAGTAGTTTAAAGTATCATTAATTCCTAAGTAAGATCAATTTTTGCAATTAAAACACTGCTTGCTTTTCGTAGATCTATAGTATAGACACAAATTTGTCCTATCTATACGATGAGTACGTGTACAATGACACTATCCGCAAAACCTTACAATCAAACTGATAAACATAATGGATGCAACCAAGTTATCTAAACAAATTATCTATTTTACTCTCATGTTAACATTCTTGTGTTGATATGGGTATCAGTATTAATGTAAAAATTATTTGCCCTGTCACCTTAATAATTCCTCACTGCATTTGGCTATCCGGACTTCTTTTTCTTTTGAGTATAAAAATATTCTAGTGACATAATTTTTCTAAACCTAACACTGGTGACTGATATGTGATATATCTAGTTTTGTTGTGAGTGTGATTAGAATAAGAGTAATCATAATTATAGTAGATCATGTCATTTACGGGATGATTTTTAGTCTGCTTAAGGCTTTTTATGGATCAGTTACTTTATCTGCCCATTGCTTGTAGTAAGAATTTATATAAGTGATTGTAAGTGAGTGAAAATAGAATATATAATTCGTGATATGCTCCCGATGGCATAGCCAATGAGACTTAATTATAAATTAGGTGTGGGGAACTTATAATAAAATTACCTCAACTCGCCATAGGTTCTCAAGAACCGTTTTTACCCTAATAAAAGGAAATTATTATATATTGTTTGTTTTGATTCCTAGAACATTGTCTATATTTTATAGATGACACTTTACTGAAACAGAAAGAAGCAAACCATTGTAATATTGTGGGAATTACTCATTGGTTGATTTCTACAAGGATTCACTTCACAAAATGGAAAATGGAAAAATTTTAACACGCAAAAATATACATTTCAGTAAATGTAATATTTATTAGACAACTATTACTTTCTAAAATATATTACACAAACAGTCAGCTTACGGTAGTGGTATGTTTTTATCCGGATTTAGAGATTGATAATGAAAAAAATTGGATAGTTACATCACAAAACTTTCGAGTACATGTTTAATTATTAAAATAGGGAATGATTCGAAACTACCGAACGCTAAAAGGATTTCAAATATACCTATGATTAAAATTATTATAAGACTACTATAGCATTGTGTTCAGTATTTACATAATTTTTATCATTCATAACAGAAGTTAACGAACTTATTCGTTTTATAACTAATAACGCAAAATTAATGTAAATGGACTTGCTGTCCCTGGGAGCGTCCTGTAACAAAATAAAATAAATTAATGCCATCCAATTATAAAATTTTGGATTTTTTATTATTATAGGTGATCTGATTTATTATATAATTCTACATAATTAACCATACACAAAGATAATTTACAATATCTATCTTCATCTTATATGACGATTAAAATTAGTAATGTGAGGTCCAAAAGAAGAATATGAATGGAAATATGTATGTCTAAAAGGAAGTCCATAATGAAAAGATTAGAACTATGACATTGCATCTGCCCCAAGTATGTATATAAGCGGTAGCGCCTTACCCCTACATAACGACAGTACAGGGCTAAATATTTCAGCCATCATCATTCGCTTGCCCTATTCCCAGATTATGAGGTCGGCAAAGCCAGTTTTATACCTCCATACATGTCGGGGTAAGCGGACATAAAATCATACATTCCACTCACATAGTCATACTCGCAATCCAACTATTTTTTACGAGGTCCTCCCATCCCCCAACCACCAACATTCGCATTACCCAACATAAAAGTTGTCAGTACCTTGTATTTGCGAGGGTATTTTCGCATTACCCAACATAAAAGTTGCCAGTACCTAGTATTTGCGAGGGTATTCGCGCGAGGGCGCTGCGTAGCGATCGGGGTAGGATGCGCCGGGCGGCGGCGGTTGGTACTGCTGGGGGTAGCGGGCCTCGTAGCCGCCGCTGTACCGGTTCTCCGAGCTCGACCAACCCTCGCCGCTGCCGCCTCCACCGCTGCCTACACACCGATCCATCAGTCAGCACGGCCGTGTAGGATCAATAAACACACCGTGGCCGAAAACGGGCATGCTGCCTAAGTCGCCACGGTGTCGGCTAACACGCCGTACAGTTCAAAAACCGTGTGTGCATAAGAGGCCTTAGGCTGGAGTTCACCAGTTCAACACGTAAAACAAGCGATTATAAGATAACCGTCAGATTTTGAAAATTCTTCCATACGATGTCAACATCCGACGGTTACATGAAAATCGTCTGTTTATGTGTTGGTGAACTCAGGCCTTAAGACTGCCATACAATACTGATAAAAATCACTCAGTGCGGCGACGCCGTGCACGTGTACAAGCTTCCATAGTGATCCATACAACGAATCCATACGGCGAATTTACCGTAGATTATGGCGGTGTAAAAAAAAACATGCGTGCGTGAAGAAGCCTAAAGCGGGACTGTACTAGTAGGTACACACATAAATCACGCCTATATCCCCGAAGGGGTAGGCAGAGGTGAACTAGCACCCACGTTTCGCCAGTTATGTTAGGTCCCATGTAATAGGTGGCGAGCCTATTGCCATTTATCGGGCACAAAAGTCGCAGTAGGTACATAGCTAGATGGTATAAGAGGAACGCTGCTGCCCATTCCTCATCACTGATTTATCCTTAGTCGCCTTGTACGACACCGTGTGGTGACGGCAGAGTAGAATACAATTGTCACCACCCCAAATCTCTCCCGTAAGTACATATATATATATGTGTATATATATATATATATATATGAATATATATATGTCGACGCAAGACTGTATAAGTCATTGTTAGAGTACACGATAATTACCGTAAATCAATTTATGTTCAAATAATTCTATGTCTAAAAACTTTAGATTGATTTTATTTGTAAGAAATAACTTTATAACTGATGTCTAGTTGTAAAATTAAAATTAATAAATCCAATTTGAACTAGTTTGATAGTCGAAACATTCGCCGCCATTTTACTGCCGGATGTTTCGACTAGAATTAAGATTTAAAATATTTTGAACACTAAAATGAACTCGTAAAAATGATTCATGATTTTAAAGATTTATTTCATTCATGTGAAAAATCTATACTCAAAATTATTATTATTAAATCATGAGTTTGACTACACGATAGTGCCTCGCGTCGCTTCCCGCCATTTTTGATTGGTGTTCGTGAACCGATGTAAAGGTAACTTGGTAGTAGGAACTTGGCCGGCATTACTGTTCTGGCTTCGCTAGAAGCAAGACGTTGTGATTAAGTGTTGGGGGATTGATACTGTGAGTACCTACATTAAGAATTGTTAAATTAACTTTAAGAATCCAAGTAATAATAAAGTGTATTCCAATATCGAGTATTGTTATTTGCAATGTGTGAACCTGGTGATGGAAATAGTGACGTCAGCATGGCTGACGTCACCCTTTCTAAAAACCCCGCTGGACAAAACCCGTCGTTATCAGAAGTGGGATTACCACCCACTTCTGCTCGTCCTTCTGATTCAAACAACGACAATAATAACGCTTCTGTTAACGGGGTTCCAGCGGAGTTTTTCTCACAAATGTTGCAAATGATAAAACACGTATCCGATCGCTTAACGACATTACCTGATTCAAAAGTAAAAATTAATGACGTATTTTTGCCATCATACGATCCGGATGCGAATATTGGAGTACGCGAGTGGTGTCAACATGTAACCACAGCTATGGAAACCTATAACCTGAGCGACTACGATGTAAGAATGAAAGCGGGTAGTTTGCTCAAAGGTCGCGCAAGGTTGTGGGTTGACAATTGGCTTGTTTCCACCACCACGTGGCAGGAATTGCGCGATGTTTTAATAACCACGTTCGAACCTGAAAATAGATACTCCCGCGATGTTGTTCGTTTTCGAGAACATACTTACGACAATTCAAAAGACATTGCGCAGTTTTTGTCACAATCTTGGGTATTGTGGCGACGCATTACCAAAGACAAATTGTCCAATGATGACGCAGTTGAGGCCGTAATTGGCTGCGTTGGCGATGAGCGACTGAGAATAGAGCTGCTGAATGTTAGGGCCTCTTCAGTACCTGAACTGATTTCTGTAGCTTCAACCATACGACGTAATAAGCGTCCTTTTCCTAGCACATCAAATGTGCAACAGGGCCCTGTCAAGCGGCAACGATTCTCGGATAAGTCTTCGTTATTTTGCCAAGTTTGTAAAAAACCTGGTCATGATACGCGAGATTGTCGCTACCGCAATAGAATTGACAATTCTCAACTGCCTCATCCAGATGAAAAAAATATGTTACAAAAGAGTAGTAAACCGACATGTACGTTTTGTTCGAGAATAGGTCACACATATGAGACATGTTACAAACGTGAACGCTCAATTGTTTCTAATGTAAATTGTGTGGGTATACCGAAATTAAATTCGATGCCGCTAATAATTGGTGATTTAAAATTGTTTGCAATTTTCGATAGCGGAGCAGAATGTTCTTTAATACGCGAATCACTAGCATCAAAATTACCCGGGAAAAGAATCGATATTGTCAATTATTTAAAAGGTATAGGACAGTTTACGGTAGTATCATTGTCAACATTAATAACCGTTTGTGTAATAGATAATTTACAAGTAGAACTTCAGTTTCACGTGGTCCCCGACTACGAAGTGTGCTCGGATGTACTGATAGGGATGAATCTTGTTGAAAATACAAATCTGAGTGTGGTGGTGAACTCTCATGGTGCAAGATTGGTTCATCAGCCGGTGGTCTACTACATGCGATCTCATAACGAAAAATTTGATAATTTAGATAGTGACTTGACCAATGGTGATCAAATTCGGGAACTCAAAATTTTACTGAACAAGTTCGAACACCTTTTCATCCGGGGCTACCCACACACGCGCGTTAATACTGGTGAACTAGAAATACGTTTAAAAGACGCCAACAAGTGTGTAGAGCGTAGGCCGTACAGATTGAGTCCTATCGAACGGGAAAAGGTGCGTGAAATTGTCAATGAGTTACTCGAACACAATATTATCCGTGAGAGCAAATCGCCATTCTCTAGTCCAATTATTCTGGTCAAGAAGAAAAACGGTAAGGATCGTATGTGTGTGGACTACCGCGAGCTGAACAAAAACACTCTTAGGGATCACTACCCTCTCCCAATAATCTCTGATCAAATAGACCAATTAGCCGGAGGACGTTATTTTTCGACTTTTGATATGGCAGCTGGTTTTCACCAGATACCTATCTCTGAGAGTTCAATTGAAAAGACAGCTTTTGTGACTCCAGATGGCATGTACGAATATCTGGCCATGCCATTTGGACTTAGTAACGCATGTTCTGTGTACCAGAGATGCATAAATAGAGCTCTTGCCGCTCTCCTTAATTCACCTGAACAGATTTGCCAAGTATATGTTGATGACGTCCTCACGAAATGTAGAGGATTTGCTGAGGGTCTCTCCCATATGGAACGAATACTGATGGCTCTACAAAAAGCTGGCTTTTCAATTAACGTAGAAAAAACTGCCTTCTTTAAACTCTCTATTGAGTACTTGGGCAATATTGTGACAGATGGACAAGTTAGTCCCAGCCCAAGGAAGGTAGAGGCTTTAACGAAGGCACCTATTCCACATACTGCTAAGCAAGTGCGGCAATTTAATGGCCTTGCCGGGTACTTTCGGCGTTTTATTCCCAATTTCTCGCGTGTAATGGTACCACTTTATGAGCTCACTAAGAAAGACTCTAAATGGGAATGGAACGACAGACATGACGAGGCCCGTAACCTGATCATACAATACTTGTCTACTGCGCCTACCCTTGCACTGTTTCAGGAAGACGCACCAATAGAGCTGTACACGGATGCAAGTAGCCTAGGCTACGGAGCGGTACTGGTCCAGCTAATAGGCGACCGCCAGCATCCAGTCGCGTACATGAGCCAGCGCACCACCGATGCCGAGAGTCGCTATCACTCCTACGAACTAGAGACCTTGGCGGTGGTGAGGGCTATTAAACATTTCCGACACTACTTATATGGCCGAAAATTCAAGGTAATAACGGACTGTAACGCTTTGAAGGCATCTAAGCATAAGAAGGACTTGCTTCCACGAATCCATCGGTGGTGGGCCTTTCTACAAAATTACGACTTCGACGTCGAGTATAGAAAAGGTGAGCGATTACAGCACGCAGATTTTTTTAGCAGAAATCCTACAGCTGAAAAATTAGTCAACGTTATGACCAGAGACACTGAGTGGCTTCAGATTGAACAACGACGTGATGACATCTTACGTCCACTAATTGACAGTATGTCTACCGATAACCCAGCTTCAGGATACGTCTTAGAAGAAGGTGTGCTCAAGAAACCCCTCACGGATTCTATACTCGGTATGTACAAACCTATAGTAGCACCAAAGGCATTTCAATGGAGTTTGATAAACTCTTTTCACACATCACTACAACACCCTGGATGGGAGAAAACACTTCAAAAGATCAGAGAAACTTACTGGTTTGCCAACATGAGCACCATTGTGAGGAGGTTTGTTGACAATTGCGTTATATGCAGAACCTCAAAGGGGCCTTCGGGTGCTATTCAAGCACAACTTCATCCAATTCAGAAACCCACCGCAGCATTTCAAGTTATCCACATGGATATTACCGGCAAGCTTGGCACAAGAAACTCTGAAGGTCAAGACGAGTATGTGATAGTCACCATAGATGCATTCACTAAATACATACTACTCAGCTACTCCAATGATAAGAACCAAAGCAGCAGTCTCGCAGCACTGAAACGAGTCGTTCACTTATTCGGAACTCCGGTACAGGTCGTAGTCGATGGCGGCCGTGAATTTCTTGGAGAATTTAAAGCTTACTGCGATAGTGTGGGTATAGATTTGCATGCAATAGCGCCAGGAGTAAGCCGAGCAAATGGGCAAGTAGAAAGAGTCATGAGTACCCTTAAAAATGCTCTAACTATGATAAAAAACTATGATACTGAACATTGGCAGACATCTTTAGAAGCCCTTCAACTTTCATTCAATTGCACCCCACACAGAATTACAGGTGTGGCACCACTAACACTCTTGACGCGCCGCCAACACAGTGTACCACCGGAACTCCTACGACTGGTAAATATCGACAGTGAACTCATTGACTTTGATATGCTCGACCAACACGTGCAAAACAAAATGGCTGCTGCGGCTCAATATGACAAACAGCGCTTTGACAGGAACAAAGCGAAACTACGCCCATTTCAAAGAGGTGATTATGTACTTATAAAGAACAACCCCCGGAATCAAACTTCCCTGGACCTAAAATACAGTGAACCATATGAGATCTACAGAATATTGGATAATGACCGTTACATGGTAAAACGTGTGACTGGCAGAGGGCGACCACGCAAGGTTGCTCATGATCAACTACGCCGAGCTCCTCAACCTGGTCAGCAAGAAACCGTGTCGACGGGCTCAGATGATAACACCCAAGAACAGACCACAACCCAGCTCGATGACACAGCAACTGAACCACTGCCGTCCACGTCCCAAGCTGCCCATATATTGGATGCCTAAATAATCAGGTTGGTGTTCTAATATTATCTATTTCTTTTTCATAGACAGATAACGCCAAATAAATTTGACTAATATAAAGAATAGTTTGTAACCATTAAACTGAGTGAATGTACATTCTGTCTGTGATAGATATTTCATAAACTTAAAGACTGTACTACCAAATTGATTCCTTTATCCTTTGCCTATTGCTATGTTGTTTTCAGAGCCTCTGGGGACCACGGCCTTAAAATTGAGGTCCAGGCCCCAGCATCATCCTTCACATGTCCTTTAGAGCCCCTGTGGACCACGGCGCACAAGACCGCTCAGTACCACAGCATCAATATTCTGTAAGCTTTAATCAATACAAACAAATACACATTTAAATTTTTCAGAACCCCTGGGGACCACGGTCATAAGATAAGGCCTAGGCCCCAGCATCGACCTTCCCGTATACCCTAGAGCCTCTGTGGACCACGGCGTACTAGACCGCTCAGCACTACAGCAACATCCCTGTATATAAAAAAATAAAATCATGCAAATATGCGATTATTTGCATTGACATATAAACGAAACCTATTGTACGAGTACACCTATGTGTAGCATTTGTGCTATAAAAATAAAACTCTGCTTACTCTCCTATACAGCAAATCACATTATTTATTTTAACATCAATATTTTTGGTCACTTATATTAGCAAACTTTGATCACAAATATGGACCTTACATGTGTGATGATCATAATTTAATTAAATTGTGTTGAAGTGTTTTTCTTAACATAATTTCTAATGTATTTTGTCAGTACCAAATGTAGTTGACAACTTGGTTGTTTGAATTATTATCAATTTTTACATAACTGTTACACCACAAGCCACCGCACAGGAACAAAGTTGTCAGCTATGGTACTGTTTACAGATACCTAGCTCAGATATTAATTTATTTTTCCAGAACCGCGACTGGTGCAGAGCACGCACCGTCTCGCAGAATGGCCGTGTCGACGCAAGACTGTATAAGTCATTGTTAGAGTACACGATAATTACCGTAAATCAATTTATGTTCAAATAATTCTATGTCTAAAAACTTTAGATTGATTTTATTTGTAAGAAATAACTTTATAACTGATGTCTAGTTGTAAAATTAAAATTAATAAATCCAATTTGAACTAGTTTGATAGTCGAAACATTCGCCGCCATTTTACTGCCGGATGTTTCGACTAGAATTAAGATTTAAAATATTTTGAACACTAAAATGAACTCGTAAAAATGATTCATGATTTTAAAGATTTATTTCATTCATGTGAAAAATCTATACTCAAAATTATTATTATTAAATCATGAGTTTGACTACACGATAGTGCCTCGCGTCGCTTCCCGCCATTTTTGATTGGTGTTCGTGAACCGATGTAAAGGTAACTTGGTAGTAGGAACTTGGCCGGCATTACTGTTCTGGCTTCGCTAGAAGCAAGACGTTGTGATTAAGTGTTGGGGGATTGATACTGTGAGTACCTACATTAAGAATTGTTAAATTAACTTTAAGAATCCAAGTAATAATAAAGTGTATTCCAATATCGAGTATTGTTATTTGCAATGTGTGAACCTGGTGATGGAAATAGTGACGTCAGCATGGCTGACGTCACCCTTTCTAAAAACCCCGCTGGACAAAACCCGTCGTTATATATATATACATATATATATAAATCTCCATCTGTTTGATTATATATATATTATCAAACAGATGGAGATTTAAATTTTCACATGGCCTCTTAAGAGTGACGAGAATATGTATATGAAAATGAATTTTATACACCAGACCACCCCGCTTAGGCTTTCAAGATGGCGGACGCTAACAGAGATAATATTTAACCCTCTCCGACAGATACAATTACGTCAATTACATTGAATATTTACCTTTGGACGCGGATGCGGCATCTGGATAGCGGCTCGAGGTCGGCCAGCTTCGCGGCTCCGGCTTGCTGGGCGGCGACGGCCGATACGAGCGGCTGTCGCGAGATTCATACGACCGGCTGTAAAAAAGTAATGTGGTTTATAATAATAGCAAAGAGCAACATTGACCTATGTAGGATTAATTAATTAATACATAGACCTTTAGGAATTTCAATTTTCTTGATTGGGTTATTTTAAGGTTAGCGTAGTTATTTCATATATAACATACAGACTAAACTAGGCTGACTCAACAGTTATTCTAAGCTTAATTTTGAATTCGAACAAAAGCAATGCCACAAACAAACAATATTTAATTTTATGTATGGTCAACGGCACTTCAAACTGCCCAAAAGTGTCAAATCCCTTCAATCTATTGTCAACCTGGCTGGCTTGCTGGTAGGAAAGCAGAAAAAAAAACTAAATGGCCTAATTTTCGTAATATTTTTTTCTTCTGTAATGTTCTATAATTAGAAATTTTTACAGTGATGATATGTCAGTAAATAATGAATAATTTTTTCTACAAATTTTCCATTAATACTAACCTTGGTTCTTTTAATCTTGTGCCTGGTGGCACTGGTTGTCTAGAGTCGTCGTTAGAGCTGCCATTGCTAGGGTACTTCATGTTGCCAGCTGCAAACGGGAATAAATAATCAATATTTTCAGGGTGACATTAGATCGGTACCGATCTGTCATTCTTATATTAAATAAATATATACTGTAATAAGCAAAGAGTTACTTTGTATCACGCTGATATTGAACAATGTGGTATATCAAATAATGGAATCTTTATTTATACCACTATTAAAACCCAATCTATACCAATATTATAAAGCAGAAGAGTTTGTTTGTTTGTATGGTTGGTTGGTTAAACGCGCTAATCTCAGAAAATACTGGTTCAAATTGATTTTTTTTTTGTGTTGGATAATCTATTTATTGAGGAAGGCTATAGTCTATATAACAACCGACATTTTAAATAATAAACTTAAATATGTAATGTGGTATCCTTTACTAAAATAGGCGCGTACTTTGAAAGAGGCAAAATCGTAGCGGCATACTCTTTATAAAACGATCGATCACTGTTTTCGTGTAATCACAGTATATTTACGATGAGTCTTGGGCAGCAGCATTCCTCTCATACCACCTAGCAATATACTGCGATTTATTATGCCCGATATATGGCAACATGGGACCTAACTTATTAGGCGAAAAGTGGGTGTTAATTCACCTCTGCCTACCCCTTCGGGGATAAAGGCGTGATTGATTTATGTATGTATGTATACATTATATTCTTACTCACAAGAGATATGTCTGGGATACTCCCTCTTGTAGTCGCGTTCACGGTCCCGCTTGTCTGCACCACGGTCATAATTCGAGCTCATCTCGAAGCGTGGCGGCGGCGGCGCCTCGAATTGACTACGGCTTGAAGACTGTCGATAAAATGCCATCAGTGAGATTTCAATTGAATGATATACAGATTCTTCTTCTTCTCCCTGCCCTGTTCCCAGTCTATCTGGGGTCGGCGCAGTATGTTTCCTCTTCCATTCATATGTCAGACGCCATCAAGCCATCCAATCCCTTTTGATTCATATCATCCATCCCACCGTAATGGTGTTAGTGATGAATGAATGTATAGAAAAGAGACTGAACGGACCATGTCGAGAGACCCATGAACGGAGAGAGTGATTAGAATGACAACATTCCATTCCATACTGCTCAAGGTTTTGGCTTAGGTTTTACAGCCGGCCGCCTGCCTGACACCAACCCTCTTTGGGTACGCTGTTGTTGGTGGTTTGCCCTCCACCATTCGGGTGCCCCAAGGTGCTTATTGGTCTACACCGGGCAATCTCCCTTAGTCGACTCTTACGACACCCACGGGATGAGTTGGGGCTGGCCTATTCTACGTTTTTTGTTCGCTCCCAGGCCAGCCAATTATCATATCATATCAATTGAATGATATACAGATTTAAATATACAAAAGACCAGGGAGCAATTTTCTAATAATACTTGTATAGGAACATTATTTTGAATCTGTGAATCAATCCTACACTCCAGCCGTTATAGAGAGAAAAATGTAAATTAATTTGTTTTGTGTCTTTAACTGCAACTGAAATGCATTTAAAAATAAGAAAGATGTTTTTATAATCATCCACATTTTAGAAATAATAACGATTAGCGACTGTAAAAATATTAAACATTTTTATTTTGTATTTTATACTACGAAACTCACCGAGATTGTTTACACTTTGTATCTTGCTGTAATATTTTGATTTTCTAAAATGTTATTAAAAAATAGGTACATACGTATTTTTAAATGTGTACATAATGTGGCATTTTAAAATTGTATACATTTTGTCTCTCTATAATGGCTGGAGTTTAATAGTAGATTATATACCAAGGGAGATAAAACAAAGAATGTCTCAGATAGCACGCATTTGACGCCCGAGCTGTAGGCGGGGGTGTTTAAAATGCGATCTGAGGCTTCTTTTTTATAAGCCCGAGCTAAGATCATAGTTATATGTCACCCGCTGACCACGACGTGGGATTGTCTGTACGCGTAGCGGGCGGAAAAGTTTACTTTATGGTCAGGTGTGACATAAATGTACTTAATGATTACTTTACAGTAAGTACCAACCATGGGCGGGGGAGGCGGCCGTTTGTGCCGCTCGCGTTCGTACGCCGGCTCCGGCGGCGGGCTCGATGCCGGCTTCCGGTACGAGCTGCTGCTCTCGTAGCCACGCTTGCGACGCTCCTCTTCTAGTCTGTTGATAATCAAATGCAATCGCCATTAATACCAATCATCATCATCACCAGCCCGGCTAGCATGGTCAACGAAACACGATATGATAAAGCCGTTTATCGCTTTGAACCGTCAAAAATGGATCTTGGTCATGCTAGCCGGTCAAGGCCTTTCCTATGGATGGAAGAATAAAGACAGAATGGGACAGCCCACCACACGCTAGCCAACTAATCAAGAAAGTATTTACAAAAGCAAAATCATCATGTATTTATTACATACCATTTTTTTTTGTTTATTGAAACCCAAATTAAGTTAATGAGAAGGACACTACTACTAAGCACAAGAGGTATGAACATAGCTATAACCCGGTAAAGCTATCAATGATTCCTTTAGGTTACATAGTTACTTCACTTTATAAAACCTCACCTCAACTGAGCTCTCTTCAGCTCCAATCTCTCCAACTCTAGTTTCTCTCTCTCTAGTTTATGTCTCTCTCTCTCCAAACGTAGCAGCTCATTCTTCTCACGTTCAATTTTTTCCCTGTAACAAATGATCGAACAGTGATATTGATGTCGTAAGTATATAGCAAGAAGGTTTTTAATCACACTTCCATGCTGGCTTGAGAAAATTCAATGTGCCAGTCCCGATTTATTGATTCAATGGATGTTGTAAAATTCGACTAAACAAGACTGACCAGTATATACCCCGGGGAGCCCAAACAGTGGCTTAGCTTTTGCAACCGTCACCTGTCTGGCACTGAGACTCTCTTCAGATAATTATGCTGTTAAACGTAGTTGCCCTCCATCTTTCGGGTGCGCCAATGTGCTTATTGATCTACACTGGGCAATCTCCCTTATGGTGGGTCCCAATATTCTATCACAGTTGAAGATAGACGTACTATAGCTTAGTTGCTTAGCAGCTTCTGTTATTTATAGTATTATAACAAAAAATGCCAGACAACTAAACTTTTGTAAGCTTACTTTTAACTGTAGATAGAATATTAGGACCCGCCGTAAATCACTTATACGATATCCCTGGACTGGTGTAAATTTTATGTTTTTTTTTCGCTCCCAGCATGGAAATGTATTTACATTTATTATCGTATCGTGCCCTCCACACTGTTTCCAGAATAAATAATCAGTAGGCACAGTTTTAAAAAAAAAATTGTAGCACCTTGCAAGCACGTTTCAGATTTTGCATGATTAATAATATCAGCAGGTATAGTTTTTTTTCTTTTAATTGGATGCAGGACACAGCTTGTAATATTAGCACCTTGGCAATACGTTTCGGATATAAACGGTCAGGATTTATGTATGTATGTACCTTTCAGCGCGCAACTTGTCTCGCTCCAATGCGAGGCGCAGTTTCTCTTGTCGCTGGCGGCGCTCCCTTTCGCGTAGGGCTTCTTCGGCGGCCCGGCGGCGGCGCTCCTCTTCGCGGGCAGCCCGCGACCGTTCGCGCTCTCTAGCCACGTCTCTCTCTTTCTGTAATATGTTTTTAATTATTTATTAAAAACATGACTACGTTAGACTAAGTCTGAAAGTAGCGCCGATGATCGAAAAATTGAGGAGTAACAGGTTAGCGTGGTACGGGCATGTGATGAGGACGGATGAATGTTACGTAAGTATGGATGTGCATGGACCTAGTATGAGAGGAAGATATGCTGTGCCAACCCTACTTACACAGTCACAGTGTGTGCGCCGGTAAGTAGGTAACTGCCGCACTCAGAGACATCAATTAACTTTAATGAGTATTTAATGTAAAAAAAAATTATTCCATAGACTTGTCTTGAATTGTCATTTTTTGACGTTAAGTACTCATTAACGTTATTAGACGTTTCTGAGTGCGGCAGTTAGAGTAGGTTAAGGGCAGGGAGAAGAAGTTTTTAATTATTTAGTACTAAGATTTTGGTGGTTAGAAAAAGAATTTCGAAAAATTATGATCTTGATGCGGGCTTTTTCTAACCACCAAAATCTTAGTACTAATTTTTCTAACATTTATATAATGTTAAAATTAAAATCGAACAGTATTTATTAATTAATTAATTTATTTATTTGAGGAGCTCACTAGCGCAGTGGCGTATCGCGCTTGGCCTGCGATTGCGTAAACTAAGCAATGTTCGCTAAGGCCAGCCATTGGATGGGTGACCAAATATTTATTATCTCGAGTTCCTCCATGCTTTGGAAGGCACGTCGAGCCGTTGGTCCCGGCTTCATCTGCAGTCGTTGATACCCACCAACACGCACTGGGCCAGCGTAGTGGGTTATGTGTGGTTATGTGCCCAATCTCCCTATATTCTTCCATCCATAGGCAAGGCCCGTGCCCCAACAGTGGGGATATTAAAGGGCTGGTGATGATGATGATTCATTTAAGGGCAGTCAACAAAATCATGTACTAACAAAAAATTACAGCTACAAATCGATAAGAAACCTCAAGCTATATTATACTAACCCAGATTTTTGAAAACGACAACACCTCCCTCGGTGATCGTTTGCGTTCTCGGCTCCTAGTACTGCGACGCACTTTGTCCTAATTGTCAAAAATTATATTATTTAGTCTCACACACAGTGACATACTTATTTGGCAAGGGGGCCAAAATTTTTAACAACAATTAGACATAGTTATGGAGAAACCATGTCCAATATTTTTTATAATAGATAAACATCTACTAATAATGGCTAGTATACGACTATCTAATATACTATAGAAATCTTGAGTTTTGGAAAAGCCCGTTAATTTGTAATAAATAAGTGATTTGTCATAAAAAATTTGTAAAGTTTTTGCTAAACTACATCCAATTTGATCATAGAATTTCGCATTTCAGATAAAATTAATATCAGAATAATTGGCAGAAGAATGTTAGGCATGAACGTGGAAGGACGTAAAAGGAGCGGAAGACCAAAGAAGAGATGGATGGACTGTGTAAAGGAGGATATGATAGCGAGAGGGGTGGATGAGATTGAATTAGTGAAGGATAGAGAGAAATGGAAGAAGAAAACATGTTGTGCCGACCCCACCTAGAGTGGGATAAGGGCAGGAAGAAGAACAAGATAAAATTAATATCAGAAACTATAAGATCCTACTAAAACGTGAATCTTATTAATTAATCATTGGCAAATGCAGCTGTGGCAATAACATGCTTTCCAAGACGAGATTCATATTTGAATACCGGCACCACAGGCTATCTCATGTGCTATCTGAATCCATACCTATTTTAGTCTTTTACGTTATACCTACACATTAGGACTCGAAATCAATTTACTTTATGTAGCCTAATCTGCCTTTATTTACATACATACATAAATCACGCCTATATTCCCGAAACGGCAAGCAGAGGTGAACTAGCACCTATGTTTCGCCAATTATGTTAGGTCCCATGTAAGAGGTATAGCCATTTATTGCCATTTATCGGGCACAAAAGTTACAGTGCTATTGCTAGGTGGTATAAGAAGAACGCTGCTGCCCATTCCTCATCGCTGATTTATCCTTATTTGCCTTTATTTGATTAAAGATATTAATTACTTTGTCTGGACGAGCTGGCTTGTCACGCGTCTGTGATGTAGACCTTGTACTTTCTTCACCGGATATATCACCTTCTTTCTTTATGTTTTCACCATCTCCAGCTTCCTTTCCATCCTTTATAAAAAAAAAATATATTGACTTCAATCTTCTATTGAGGTTTCTCTCTTAAACTATTGGTGTAGCTACAATTGTCACCCACCAGGAAGAGATAGAGAAAGAGAGTGAGAGAAGAACGAAATCATGTTACATAAGCCTTTTGGTCCAGCATTAAGATTTGTGTGATAAGCTGTCGAAAACATAGTCAATGCAACTACGTATGATTCATTGTCATACATTTTATGTGTGATTGATTATGTGTGATAAGGTTCATCACTGTATGCTTTTCATGTCCATAAAGAACTACAACAGCATAAAAGATGTTTTTTTTAATTCAGTTGTAATAACATACCTCATTTTCTTTTCCATCATCTTTCCGTTCTTTGCTTGGGCGTCGTTCTACTTTCTGTGGTTGGCGTCGCGACGACGATTCCGATTCTGATTTCGCTTTCTCCACAGATATCATGCGACCATGCAGTTCTGACGAAAAAAGTGTAGTTAGCTCCACAAATTGAGAAAATTAAAAACTGTTGCATATTTACTTAAAAAAAAAGTAAATTTACCAGTTCTGTGTAAATTTTTTATACAATTCTCGGCATCTTGAGGAGAAGCCATGGTAACATAACCATAGCAGCGTGAGCCTGGTGTTCTGGCATTGGTGACCACTTTTGCTCCAATGACCTGTGGAGATAGACAAAGTTAGGGAGAAATGAGTATTATTTTATTATCATCACCATCTTCTTGTGCTGGATAGGCTACCAATACTTTTATTTCATAATACTATCCATCACAATTTTACTATCAACACAAATTGTTTTTCCCCCTTAACCTACAGTTGGGTCACAAGTTCCAAGCCTTGCCACTGTCTTCTGAGACTCTGCTACACTCGGCCTGGCGCTCCATGGTGAATCCATGAAAAAGCTAAGAGTTTTCGTCTCTGTACAATATGTAGTGACATTTGCTCATAAAACATAACTAATAATTAAATAATTTTAGCACAATACCTTGCCATGTTTACTGCAAAGTTGTTTCAAGTCTTTTGCACGAGTGTCGCCAGAAAGACCACTGACCCACAAATTGCGTGCTCCACCTTCTTTGGTATCATCCTTCTTTTCCTTTTTATCCCCATCATTGTCTTTCTCTTTTTCCTCTGAAATGGAATGGTTGTTAAGAAAATATTCATGATGTATTAACATAATTGTTAAGAATTGAAATCCAAGTTTTAGAAGTGTGTTTAGTAGTGTCAATAACTGATAAAATAGTGTTTTTAGTTTTAATTTAACCATAATTTCCAATATGAATATAGATTAAAACAGTAAATCTGACCATTATTGATATAATTTCTTTCAAATCTTTCATTTTTGTTTTTCACAAATTGTATTATACTCATAGTATGATATGCTATCCTGTTAATAAAAAAATAATTACCTATTAAATCTTTATCAAGCTTCTCTCCTTCATTACTGAAAAAAAAAATTTAACATACATTACTTGTTAAAAAGTAATGGTGAAGATTTATGCCCTTAGAGCACTGAAAATTTATCTTTTAAAATCATTTATAGATAGATATTTTTTCACACACAAACACTACAAAGTTTTGCACCCTTTCTTCTGTTTTCAGCGGCGACTCGCAGGTTGCAGACACGGTGTAGTCGAAGACCCGATGAATACATTGGAGACTGCTGAATGTTTTCTACTGATGAACACCTTTTTCTTCAAAAACTGGAACACTGAACCCGTTGTCGCCGGGCTGGGGAGATGCTGGGGAGACGGGCATGGACATTTCTCTAGCCCACGAGGCAGCAGCGCAGCAGCAGAACTCTCCTGAAGTGCAGCCGCAGAACTCTTCCAATTCCAGTCAAATAGGTGCAAAACTTTGTAGTGAAACGAAATAAAAGTGTTGATACAATTGGAGCGTAAATAACTGCATGTAGCGGCGTCGCGACGATTGTTCGACGTACACCAACCTAGTGGCGGGGGCTTCGGTGTTTACTTGTTGTTCATTGTCGGCAGCAGCGTCAGCATCCGCGGCGGTGTTGGCCGCCTCCGGGTTGTCACCTGATGACTCCGCTGGGTCTTCTTTCGCCGCATCATCTACGCCAGCACCAATTATCAGCTGAGTCAGCACAGGTCGCTCCACTTTTGTGAGCGGCCTGCCCTGTCTCTCTTGATCCTCACTTGAATGTTGGAGAACTTCCTTTTTCTAACACTTTGTTCAAAATTAACAAAAATCTTGACCTGAAAACTTGATTGCAAATTAGCACCACCATCTGGACATATGGGCAGCAATGGCACAAGGCGAAAAGTCCACTCAAATTATGGACTAGAGATGTTCAACATCAAAATATTATGTAAAACATAATTATCTGCTATTCACTAAGATGAACCACATAAGCATTGCTTATCAGGGTATAGTCTTTCCGGGAGTACTCAAACTTCAGCAGATATCCTCGGTCAACACTAATTATTTATCCCATGCTGCAGCCAGTAAGTATTAGAGTAATAATATTTATTGTGGTGCTAGAGGGGTATTAGATAAGATTCTTCCAGCTTACTGTTATCCTGTCTTATTACAGCAACACTTCACATTTATAATATAATTGTATCAGTAAAACCATTTGTGATTTCCATCATGTTATTCATCACCACACATATTTTTGCTGTATGAAACTATTCAGATGAATGTACCACATCATAGCTAACTTTTAATAGTGTATAGAGCATTTTTAAATTTATATAGATCATTGATTATACAATAGCATTATATTAATACAACATTAATAATATAATATGAAAGCTCTTTACAATTCACATGATGAAGCAACTTACCTTGTTCAAGTGGTTTTTCAGCACCATCAGTCTGAAAGAAATAAACAATATTTAATAGTTTGTCTTCTAATCTACCTACTGTATATTGGCAACTTGTCAAATATTATCCAGCTGTTAAATTTAGATCAGTTACATTATTGAAGTGCATTAGATTACTTGCATGTTCATGTTAACTGCAAATATGATTTTATGTGCAAATAAAAGAAATCATTCTTGTTCATTTCATTTACTTATATTAAAAAAATAAATAAAATATACATACATACATAAATCACGCCTATATCCCCGAAAGGGTAGGCAGAGGTGAACTAGCACCCACGTTTCGCCAGTTATGATAGGTCCCATGTAATAGGTGGCGAGCCTATTGCCATTTATCGGGTACAAAAGGCTGATTTAAGTATGTATGTAAAATAAAACAAACATTACAATATTTCATCTACTTCCATTAAAAAACCATTTGTATACTTGGTGACAACTGGCAATTTAACAGTAATCTTGAAGAAATAAAAACGTACCTCTTCATTAAGTAGTTCATCTTCTCCAAGGTCTAAATTAATGCTGTCTTCCGCATCTGTATTATTTTCAATTTTATGTTCATCCTCTGTAACATTATTTTCTATACAAGGTTTTTTAGGGCTGGAGGCTTCAGGTTCCTCTTGGCATTCACGTTTTCTACTCGATTTTTCTTCGACATCCATATTGTCGTCCTTTACTTCTTGTTGTTGCTCACTTTCTATAGGTTGGGTGTCATCAGTTTCTTCTTCTTCATCGGCGTCGTCTTGCACGATCATATCTTCCATAGCCGGTGTTCCTTCCACTTCTTGGTCTACCACACTACCAGTTCGTCGTGTTCTTTTCGTGGGAGTTTTGGTATCCCCACTATTTACACCAAAATTGTATTCTTCCGGATTATGTCCCTCGTCTTCTAAATACTAAAAATATAAAAATTGTTAATACGAATACTCAAGTCTAGTATGCTAGTTGGCGTTAGGTATTTAACTAGTTACCTTGCACAAACGTTGTATCAGCACGCCGCGAACACCACTTTTGTCTAGGTCCCGCTTCTCCAATTCAGCACGTAAGTCTATTACTCTAAGATCGTATAGCAATCTCTTTTTATCCGACATCGCCAGATGTTATTTTAAGAATTTTCTAATAATATCCAAAATTATATTTTTTGTCACCCAATACGCAACGCAATGGCTGGTAGAAAAGACGGTCAAACAAAATGGCGATCGTCCGTACTTCGTTGTGCTTCAAAGAGAATACAATTTGTGCTTTTGCTTATTTTGCTTTTTTCTTTCCTTCGATCACGGATTATCTGACAGAAACATTTTTAAATTCTCCCGTTTTCAGAGTAGGCAAAGAGATTTAGCCTATACAGCCGTATCTTTAGTGTTTATTTCACATTGAAATGGATGAATTAATAAAT
Source organism: Cataclysta lemnata (assembly GCA_963931975.1). Lineage (NCBI taxonomy): Eukaryota > Metazoa > Arthropoda > Insecta > Lepidoptera > Crambidae > Cataclysta > Cataclysta lemnata. Next base: position 5,915,967 of record OZ008358.1, on the reverse strand, counting down.
AAATGAAATGATTTTTACTTTCAAATATGGGTGTCACACATGCTAATAAATCAGAAGCATCTAGAAGAATATTATAGTGGTTTCGAGACTTTAAAAAACGTTGAGTTTAAACACTCTCCATAAAGAATACAAACTACGTAAGGCACTCTCATCTCACCCACTCATTATTTAATATGACTACAGATAAAGTATACACTAAAGATATGGCTGTATGGGCTAAACCCTTTGGCTTATCTAAAAAATAGAGAAAATTTTCAAAAAAATAAGTAGTGGAGTGTTTGGCGCGTTTCAAAGGTGTCAGTCAGATTTATTTTCGCTTATTCAAAAATTGTTAAAGAGTGGATTTTGTGCAGTGAAAGTGGTGTTATTTTGATGCACAAGCAGCCGTGTTGTTGTGCAATTATGCAGAATCATTGAATACAAGTCTAATGATGTGTATGATGTGGTGGTGAAGATCACTTTAAAAAGTGGTTTTATCCATTTCAGCAGTCACCATCATGAACTCTGTTACCATTCAATTCGCGCCAAGCACTCCCTAGATGCGTTAAAATTTGTGACACCCATATTTTAACGGTAAATTAATTTCATTCATACATTTCACCCACTCATTATTAAATAAGACTACAGACAAAATATACACTAAAGACATGGCTGTATGGGTTTGACCCTTTGCTTTCCCTAAAATATAGGGAGAATTAAAAATATACTAAGGCCCGTATTTTGAAACGGCACTTGAGTGTAGTTTAATTTGAATTCAAGTGATTATTGCTTATAATATAGAATCGCTATATACAATAAAAAGGCCGTGTGGTGACGGCAGAGTAGAATACAATTGTCACCACCCCAAATCTCTCCCGTGGGTGTCGTACAAGGCGACTAAGGATAAATCAGTGATGAGGAATGGGCAGCAGCGTTCCTCTTATACCACCTAGCAATGTACTGTGACTTTTGTGCCCGATAAATGGCAATAGGCTCGCCACCTATTACATGGGACGTAACATAATTGGCGAATCGTGGGTGCTAGTTCATCTCTGCCTACCCCTTCGGGGATATAGGCGTGATTGTATGTATGTATGTATATCCAATACTTAAATTTGTGTTTTGTGTCACCACCCTTAATCTCTCTCGTGGGTGTTGTACAAGGCGACTAAGGATAAAACAGTGATGGATGAGGAATGGGCAGCAGCGTTTCTCTTGTACCACCCAGCAATGTACTGTGACTTTTGTGCCCGATATATGGCAATAGGCTCGCCACCTATTACATGGGTCCTAACATAATTTGCGAAACGTTCTGCTTAAAGAAAGAAAGAGTGGATTTTGTGCAGTGAAAGTGGTGTTATTTTGATGCACAAGCAGCCGTGTTGCTGTGCAATTATGCAGAATCATTGAATACAAGTCTAATGATGTGTATGATGTGGTGGTGAAGATCACTTTAAAAAGTGGTTTTATCCATTTCATCAAGCACCATCATTAACTCTGTTACCATTCAATTCGCGCCAAGCACTCCCTAGATGCGTTAAAATATGTGGCACCCATATTTTAACGTAAAATTCATTTCATTCATACATTTCACCCACTAATTATTTCATACGACTACAGATAAAATATACACTAAAGACTTGGCTGTATGGGCTAGACCCTTTGCCTTCCCTAAAATATAGGGAGAATTTTAAAACTAACTGACGTCATGTGACAATGGTGACATTTTGTATTAAAATTGTGTTTTGTTATGTTTCTTGCTAATTTGTTTGTGAATTTGTGACTGCGCTCAGCCTGGCGAAACTCCCATACTGCAGAAAAAATGTATGGAGTTTAGGCAATTTTTAATGGCGACTTGTTTTGTCTCTTACTTCCGATCTAACCTTCCTTGTCTCGCGCTGCCAGAGTGTGTCACTAATGTCATAAGTCACTATGCCGTTTTGAAAATATAAAATAAAGCGTTGTTTTAGTTTAGTTTTCCATCTTGTGCTTATTTATTGTCTTCAGTGACTTATCATTAGTGTATATCTAACTAGTTTGTGTCATTTATTTATGTGCATAACAGCGAAATGTTTTACAAAAGGTGTGAAATATGTTGACGAAAATCTAGTAGGAAATTAAACCAAAAGAGGGTTTTCATGGCCAATTCTCACTAGATGAGAAGCGGTAAGTATTTTTCCATGTTATTATATAAACGCTAAGTAATTAGAAATAAGTTCTGGTCACTTTAATCAAAAATCATATGCGCCGTAGCGATGTCCTTACTACTTACCAAATTATCGATAAAAAATCTATTTTCGTAAATTGAGTATCAAATGTACTTGAGATGTTTCATTAGTTTTATACATATAAATATTGTTTATTGCAATATATTATAATATAGTATATCATATATAGGGTTATTTATAAAACAACAAAAACCTCCCATGACATAATAACATCATTAACAACAAAGTTTGTTGTATGAGTTTTATTATTCATCTCTCATTATCATCATCAAAAGTTCTTCTGTGTTCAACTCCACTTATTTTTCAGATCACAGCGTGACTTGTTGAAAGGCGATGAGAGTCATGGCTACAAAGCATATGAAAGTGGATCGGCATTAACCCCGTTGAAAAGCCGTTTCGGTTTGCGACTGACAGAGATGAATATAAAAAGCTGACGGCTTATCTTCGGAATTGAAGAGGCACTAGAAGAAGAAGACAGCGTGACTGCCGCCTTGCTACACGATGCCCGTCGGGTGTGATCGTTGCCTGCAACCGCATAAGCGCCTCTATTGGTAAGTTACATAACTTATCTTTCCGATATGGTTTGATAGCTCAATTCCTGAAGCTAATGAGTGGTTTATTTCAGAACCAGATTTCATTGATTGGGCAGAACCAGACCTTCGGGCGCGTTACACATAGTCCGCTATGGTAAGCGGTGAACAATAAATTGAATTAATGATGACCAGCGTAAACTCAAACGATATATTTACTAATCTTTATTTATTATTTCAGATCTAAATGTCCTGCTTACTTGCTTACACAACATTGCAAAAACGTGTGTTGATCGATCAGCTAACATCTGAAGACTCCGCCTAGAATATGAGATCAGAAAATTACCAACAATTTTAATTTCCACATTGTAAACATAACTTTTATTTTTTGTTGTTAAATAAATTGTATTAAATAATACTCAATATTTTCAAACGAACAGAGCTTTTTATTTTGCTTTTGTAGGATTAAAAAACCTGTCTGCAAGTTCTGCAAGGCAGGGGGGGGGTACCCATTCGTTTTTATCGATATCGACACATTCTGTAGCGTACACCACATCCTTAGTTTGCTTTTGTAGTATGTTGGCATTACTTTTTTATCTGTCTCTGTTGGTTGGTACGAGATCTTAGCCTAAACTGCGAGTCAAAATTGTTAAAAAGCTTGTTTGAAGTCCCGACTCTTAAACGTAGTGTATTATATACTCTTTGACTGCGCTCAGTACATTGGTGCTAGAATTTCGTGGAAACTCTAGGAATCACAATTAATTTACTGCAATTACCTACTTTCGAATTAAGATTACTATCACTATGGGAAGTAACATTGAAGGTAGGTTTTTTTTGTATGAATTGGATATTTTAGTAATATAAATTAAAAAAATTACTAATATTCCTAACTAAATTTTAATTATTTATTTTTTCAGAAAACGGCCTAGTTTGTGATATGCTGGACAAGCTTATTTTAAAGCAGTTGCATTTGATGGAAGAAAAAATGCGACATGAATTGAATATCGAGTCTGCTGTAAATGATGGAACTATTCATCTGGCCAAGTCCAGATACATAATGGGCCAAAACTCGGTGAATATAACAAAACTTCCTGTTGAGAATAGCCCGGAATTCACTGCCTCTACATCTTGTGAAACGACTGAAGAAGATGGTGTGATTCAACTTAAGGCAGTGAAAAACAAGTCTGAAACTACAGTGAATCCATTGCGATGGTTTGGCATTTTGTTGCCACAAAATTTGCACAAAGCTCAGGGCATATTTCATAATGCAGTATCTTATGCAGTAGAATGTGTAAATGTTCAATTACAACTCTTAGATACCATGAAAAACATTAAATTACTAAAATCTTATAAATCTATGTTAAACAGATAATCTTTACAACACACTTTAATGTATTAGGCTGTATGAAAAATGTATCCAGTAGACAACTGAAACTACCAAAACAGATTTTTTAGTTCTACTCTAAATTAAGTTGGGCTTATTTCAGAATAATAATTTATTTTACAGTAGAGGAGAAAATTTAAGCACTGCTGTATTGTATCTTTGTATCACTCTGTGCGATTTGTTTAAGCATTTTGAATTTTTTTGTTGGTACCCAAAATTTTAGATTTGCTGAACAAAGTCTTTAATATTAATTTAAATTTGCGATTATTTATACTACATTTTGTCTGGAAATTGCTTTCAACTTTTCTGGATATAAATGAATCTGTAGATATGTATGCAATGAATTTAATTATGTCATTGAGTAGTAAATTTACAAACATTACTTTTGAAGAAGGGTGAATTTGTCAAATAATTTGCATTAACTTCAAAAATCTGCAGCTTCACTTAACGTTAGGATGTTGTAAACATTTACGATACACGGGAGAGATTGGGGGTGGTGACAATTGTATTCTGTTCTGCCATCACCATACTGCATTGTTTATTTAGTGACATAACACTATTTTATTCATGTTAATTTGCAGTTTAATGAAACTCAATATTTCTGTTCCAACTATTTATTTTATCAACAGTGAAGTAACGGCTAGGTTTGAATTAAATTTCTTGTATATATTTATTTTCTATGATGAATATTCTGCAAAGAATATGTAACAATTTTAACTTATCAATAAAATTATGTAACACTCAAATGAATTGAAAACTTTATGCATTTCCTGAATAAAGTGTAATTTTTAAAATTTTCACGATTATATTTTCCTTTATAGAAACTTAAACTAGTATTGCTTTGGAATTGAGTTATACATATTTACTTATTATTCTAATATTATACATACATATTTTAAAGACAATTGGTGTTAATTTTTGTGGTACACTTATTATGTTAAACTTATGAAAAATTTAATATGTACACATTCAATCTTTTTCCTTATATGGGAATGATCTAAGAAATTTTTAAAGTCTTAATAACAAATAGGTATGTATTTCTTAAAATCCCACATTTTGTATGATAACATTATTGGAGATCAATCACCAAAAAAAAAAACAATATCTTTATTACAGATGTAAATGATACAACGTTTTAATAACTGACTCAAAGGTTAATAGCACTTGATAGTAATCCACAGTAGTAGACAATTTTTATTATTAAACTGCAGTTTATTTAACTGTTTGAAATAACTCATTTTTGGCAAGGCTCAAAAGGTATATTATTTATATTGTTGTTTTTATTAGTTGAAAATGAATGATACAATTTTTTTTATATCAGTAGTTTTTTATAGGATTATGTTAACATGGGTAGTATTCAGTGTGTGCTTTATATAAATTTAAAACAGTTAAACAGTGTAAAACAAGCAAGAGCAAATAAACCCTGAACTCTTGATTCTGGGTGCTTCCATGTAAGCAAGAGTGGTGTGATATTTTTAATGCCACCCATCATGTCCTATACTATAAGTAAGTAGTGAAGGCGTCATTATGGTGCCATTATCCTTGAAAAAGTTGGAACTTATTACAAAAATAACAGAATATGCTACTTTTGTAGCAAACTCTTTTAATTAAAAGGCGCACAGAGTGACAATTAAGTAGCTAGTACAAGTAACACGCCAAATAATATGTAAACAATTTCATCAACAAGAGCATTTAATCAAACCATAATAAAAAGTATAATGAAATAACATGAAAAATCGCTAGTAAACCAGTATAAATTAAATATTAACTAAAAACAATAAATATAAACATCTACCACTTATGGAAATCTAAATCATAACATACAAAAATCGGTCATACAAAAACAAAACTATCACTTAAAAGCTTGTCGTTTCATAAATAGGAGTTAACCATCGGTTAAATACGAGCCATAAGATAATAATGGCCAAAGATTAAAAAAATAACACAATACTTAAGTAATTTATATAACGTAACCAGTAACAACAATGTCGCTTTAACATGATGTTATTGTCGATAAGTACCTACCTATTTGACCTTCATTATTAGTAGGTATTTATATTTGTATATGGAAAGGTGGCCCAGAACGATTATACTGCTTTAAGTGGGCACTCTGGTGTGTAAAATTATTTCCATATACGGACAGGGAAGAATATTATTCTCTATCATTACACGTTTTAGGCAGAACCTGTCTAAAACCGCTTTGGAAGTTTGAACTGCCTTCTAATAATCACTTACATTGCTTACACATGCTCGCCAATTTTACTTAAGGAATTTAACAATAATACAGCTAAATTCATAAAAAAGAAAATCAGTTTTGAACTTTGTCAGGAATTTGTGCACATTGCGCTAAGTTCAAGTTCAATTACATAACTACTAGAATTTATTTTTAGTACCTACCTGTATAAAAAATTGTCGTGATTTATGATACTGTAACGCTGATTGATTCATGAATGGTTTATCAAAAGAATCTTTGATCCGTTTGGGTACTTTTTCGCCCAAAGTAGAAATTAATGTTCTTTGGGCGAAAATTTAACGGGCCGAGAATATTGTTGTCGAATGGGTCCTTCGGTCGTAGGTGAACAAGCTCTCGTGAATCGTTGGTTGACACAGGGTATTATCTTGAGCTCAGTTTTATATGTAATCATTTCTAAATGAGCATAAACAATGTTTAACAACGCAATTCGTCTTTGTGTTCCAACAAACCTACAAAAACTTAATATAGTAAACGCAGTCTTTTAGACTTATATCGTTATAAGAAGAAATATAATCTTAAACTTAAACTAATGTGATTTCATCATTTACCACGTATGGGTACATAAAATTAACAAAGAAATATTGGGTATTATTTAATTAATTAGCAATTAAATTATTTATAATTAAGTAGCAACCAGTTTGCTAAATGCCCCACATTGTGCGCCAACATATTTTCTACAATGTGCCTCCTACAATTGATTACTAAAAATCACAACACAATTTTAAAACAATTTAGGTAGATATACTTAATAATTTACACTTATTTATAACAATTTATTATAGGTAGGAATACCGTTGTATGCATAACGAAAGAAAAATTCTATTCCGCGAGTCCTTGCAATCCTTATACTATTTATTAAGATTTACACATTCTGCTATCATAAGCTAAAAAGTCAACAAAAGTTGCTCACGAGAAATTAAAAATATCGTCTCTAATAGTAAACTAATTCTCTAGTTTTAAGTAACTTGGTAGTAATTTTACATAGCATTGAGATTGAGATGTTACGCAACATTTTTGTGAACTTTCTAATATAAAATTTACAAAAATGTTGCTTACTTTCAGAAAGTTATCCCGTACAATTGGTTAAACTATACAACAAAAATCAGATAGATAGATTTTATTAACATTACTGCTTTTCGAATTAATTTTGAAACCAAAACCATATAACTGCCTACATCCGTCCCATAGTATTTTACATTTTTTGCTACGCCATAACAACTATAAAAATAAACTATCAATGAACACTGACAAAATAATGATAAATGTAATAGGTAGGTCACCTTCTTAATTTATACCTACGTGTAAGTTCATGTATTCTGCCGTCGTTTAACTATAATTTTTTATAGTAGTACTCTATTCTATGCTAGAAGGAAGCCCAAAAAGTTGTTTTTGAGAATAAAATGTCAATAAATGGTAAAACAAGCAAAGAAATGTGGTTTAGTCGCTTTTATGTAAATTAATTTTTGAATTAACTTGATAACTTTGGAACTGTAACAGGAATTAAAATACTAAAATTGCGCTTTCGATCGTTAAAGGACGGCAGTAGATATTATTAAAACGGTAAATGCTGGCTATAATTAGATTTTTGTTCTAAACTTCATAAAATTTACGGAACAATTAGGTAGGTACTTCTGAAATGACGTCAGTTCAAGACGTGTGACGGTGTTTAAATGACCGCGGTAGGTACCTACGATGAACAACATCGATGAGTCTAAATATCTTTGAATCGTTTTACTGAACATTGTATCTCTAATTTAAGTAATAGTCCCATGGAACAATTGATGAATAAATGCTGTGACATCAGGTAGCTTTTTTATTTATTTATTAAAATTGTCTTGTCGACCACTTCTTATGGATCACTGAGTAAGAATAGGTACGACTCTCTTCCTGTTCCAACACATAGGTATCTATTATATACTTAAAACTATATTTTTGTTAATTAAAATATAATAATTAGGTAGGTATTTATCACGATGCTGGTCGCTTTTATCTAACCGAGTTAGCATAAGCAGTCACAATGTAAAACAACGATGAGCACATCCCAGTAGCCTTTAAATTCCCCAAACTATAAGATTTCATAGTGATGCATACCTACTCATCAGATTCTATCACTTCATAGGTATGATTTGAACTTACCTACTTATAATAAAGTAAGTAGGTACGTACCTATAGCCAGTATTTTAATTGTAACGAAAAACTTAGTTCTGTATTTATTGATTTACTAGTCACAATGTTAACTATTATCTAACATCGATACACAAAATAAAGGCAACTCTAATTATTATTATTATGAGTGGATTTTTCAGCACACTAGACAGACTAAAGGAATGGGACCCACGGGTGTCGAGTCTACGTATCTAACATCAATTTTGTCTTAAGTACGACTACGGACATTTTAGATGTAACTACAACGGCGAGCCTAGCCAAGTGGCTTATCTATTAGAAGGCATAGAAAATAAAAGTATGAAATTGACGTATTGTATTGTTTTCTCTGTAATTCGTCAGTTTTATGTATTTTGTATTCTATGCGTTCGATAGATTAGCCACTTGGCTAGGAGGGCTGATTGCTTAGATGGCGTGATATTTTTCGATGTTAAAATGCACGTGTCGCCGTCCACTAGCGCTGACATATTTTATGCTGCGCTGTAAGTAGTGGTCGCGGAGGAATTACAAACTACGTAGCGAAAGCGTGATTTCTCGTAGTATAAAACTAATCCTCTATGAGCGTGGTTGTTGACTATACCTCCACGCTTGGAATATAAGCGTGCTGCATTTTAACTTATGGTCGCCCAAGATGCAGACCAGAAACAGAATTTGTGCTGCGCTATAAATGGTTGTCGAAGTGTTCACCACATGGTGTTAGCGCGGGTGTTGATTCTGCACTGAAAGGAGTGCATGACGATCGCATGCAACTTTATCGGGTCAAATTGTTAGAACACTGCTTGTACTGCCTCGGTAGGAGTGGTCGTTGTCGCGCGACAACCGCACGCGACAGGGTACAGTTTAGCCGTTGTCGCGCGTGTCGACGACTACACATAATTTGTACATACATACATACAAAAATCACGCCGATATACCCGAAGGGGTAGGCAGAGGCGAATTAACACCCACACGTAATTTGTGATGCGCTATAAATAGTGGTCGAAGACGAACTGCACACCACATGATGTTAGCGCGGATCAAATTGTCAGAACACTGGTTATCTTGGTAGGAGTAGTCGATGTCCCGTCGTCGCGTGTGTAATTTGTGCTGCGCTACAAATAATGCACACCACATTATGATGTTAGTCAAACTGTCAGAACCCTGGTTGTACTGCCTTAGTAGGAGCGGTCGTTGTCGCGCGACAACCGCACGCGACAGGGCACAGTTTAGCCGTTGTCGCGCGTGTCGCGGTCGGCGGCGCGCCAGTCGCCCCGCGTGCAGGCAGCGTCGCGCCACCACGCCTGCGCGTCCTCGTAGTGCGCGGTCCGCTGCCGGCGGTCGCTCGCGTGCACCATGGCGCACACGCGGCAGAAGAAGTATGTGTTAATGAACTCGCCGGTGCCCTGCGAACGGTAATTCATCATCATCACCAGCCCTTTAATGTCCCCATTGCTGGGGCACAGGCCTTCCCTATGGATGGAAGAATGATAAGAATATAGGGAGAATGGGTCAGTGTGGTGGGTTACTTTGCTTGTTGGGCCAGGGTGTTAATGATTGCATATGCACCCGGGACCAACAGCTTAAATTACCTAACTTACTGCCGCACTCAGAGACGTCAATTAACTTTAATGAGTATTTAATGTCAAAAATTTTCATTCAAACCTAGACCATAGACCCGGCAAGAATAGCGACTAGTTTTGAATTGTCATTTTTTGACGTTAAGTACTCATTAACGTTATTTGACGTCTCTGAGTACGGCAGTTAGGCTCGAGTTCACCAACACGTAAAACAAGCGATTACAAGATATCCGTCAGTTTTTGACAGTTCTTCCATACGGTAAAATGTCAAATACTGACGGTTAAGTAATATTCGGATGTTTAATGTTTATGTGTTGGTGAACTTGAGCCTTAGCCTGTAATTAATTTGTTTGTGATAGCGTACCTACCAAAGTTAGCCCGTAATTAATTTGTGACAGCGTACCTACCAAAGTTAGTCCGTAATTAATCTGTTTGTGATACGTACCTTCCACTTGAAGTAGGAATTATAAAGGTTGTCGTCCTCGTCCAGGCGACGGAGGTAGGCCGCCAGCTCCTCAGGGTTCGCAAACTCCTCCACGTGCACGTACGAGTTGTGAGGCGCCGCCGCTGCATACTCCGACGCCCGAGCGCCCATCACTATCGGTAACACGTTGTGTCTGTAACAAATTAACAGGTTATTTTTATCTCTTCCGATATCAGTAAACAATCGATCGACCCTATCAACGCTTTCAATTGCGAAAACTCTTTTATAGACTCGCTTGTAGATAGATTTAAAAATATCGTTTATAGGTTGGCGATAGATTTCATTAAAAGCAGCAGTGAATAATTGCTCGTCTATTCTAATGAAAAAACGGCACAACCCAACAAATACTTGGAAATATTGTGTTCTAAATGTATGGTATTGAGTGAGACGTATATTTGGAAGAAGAGCGAGTGAGGCCAAATTATTAAAAAAAGCTCAGAAATATTCCATTTTTTCCATTCCTGCACTACTTATTCATTAACCAAAATATTTCAAATTACCTAAAATGTTTCATAGATCAACGTTTGAGCTTCGTAGGACCATATTAAATTGTAATTTTGTTGTGTGAACTTTATTTCAATGGATCCATTGAAATAAAGTGCATACTGGGTATGGACAATTTTAGCCTAGAGTATATTAAGAAGTGCTCACCACACCGCCCAAGACACTTGGGTGACCGCTCGGCCACCCAAGTGTCTTGGGTGGCCGAGCGGTCAGGCACCTGCCCGGATAGCAGCGGACGCGGGTTCGATTCCCGCCTCAAGATCATAATTTTTCGGAATTCTTTTTCTAACCCCAAAATCTTTATATTAAGAAAATCATTTCAAGACATGAATTGATAATTTATTTTAATTTTTTGTTTCAAAAAAGGCAAACGTAATTACCATTAAGCTTTGGTGTACCACCTATAATTAAGGTTGAACTTAGCATACATTTTGTGTATCTTGTTGGTGTTAATAAATAAAATTTAGTGTGACACATAATTAAGGTAGCACTTAGCATACATTTTGCTAAGTGTTACCTTAATTATAAATAGCACTCACTGCAATCCGTTGACGAAAAATTTCTCAGTGATGTAATCCCGGCAGTTGGAGTTCTCGAAGGCAAGGTAGAACTTGTATTCCTTATCCAGCATCTCTAGACAGTTGGGGTCGGTCCGTGGACAGTGGTGGGAGCCGCACGCGCCGTAGATGTCCACGGAGATGAACTTTGACAGCTGACGTGCATACTGCAGCCGGCGGTTGCGCGCGTGGCAATTGGACACGAACCAAGCTACCTGCCAACATAATCATCATCATCACCAGCCCTTTCATGTCCCCACTGCTGGGGCACAGGCACGGGCCTTCCCTATATGGATGGAAGAATATAGGGAGATTGAGCCATTACCGGAGCACGGAGGAGCGACCATTGCTTAGTTTACGCAATCGCAGGCTATACGCGCTATACCACTGCATGTGATCCAAGTGTAGGTTTAATTATGGGGCCCCTTTACAACCTGTCAATGCTTACCTACGCCACTACGACTTTTCTCTCTGCCCAAGTAATGAATCATAATACTTAATAATGAACGTTGAAGAGAGACTAATGTATTGTAAAGAAGGGAAATATATTCAAGAAGCTACAACTGGCATACCGACTATCTCCTTAGAGAATATTGTAGAATTGTAGCAAAATTATCTGGCTCGTAGGACCATATTTGTGGTCCTTAGAGCCGGATAATTTTACTTAGTACAGATGACATATTATTATAAGTTCATCAAAAGTACCTACGAAAGTAGATAAAATTTTATAATAACTAAAAATAGCTCTCTACATCTTAGTAGTCACTGAACTAATCCCATGCTTACCCCATGAATGATTTTATTTTCTATTCTAAAAGTATTCAACTGGTAACTCATATATGATATATTTGTCAATTTATGGGCATACCCATAAGTGCTCAAGAAATGTCACCGTAGAAAAATCTTGACTTTTGTTCCTATTTATTTATGCCCATGAAATAATAAATTTTGATTGTTTTTAACAAGTTGTACGATACGTACCTTCTTGGTTTTGTTAGCAGCGTAATTTCTGTCGAGATCTCTTTCTGTCAGGAGCGAGTCGTGGTAGACCCATCGCTCGTAGGGCGCGACTATATCGGAGTCTCGCCGGTATGTCGAAGTCCAATTGAACACGTCCAAAGATGCTGGTCTCAACGAAGCTGTGTGGTACGGACACTCCAGATAGTATAGAATCCAAATCTGCGGAAAAAATAGGAAGGTATAAACATAAGTTTTTAAGGATAAAAACTTATGAACCAGCCTCTCATCTCTCCCGTGGGTGTCGTAAAATGTGACTAAGGGTAAAGACAGCGATGCGTAATGGGCAACAGCATTACTCTTATACCACCTGGCAATATACTGTGGTTTATGTGCCCGGAAGATGGCAAAGGCTCACCACCTATTACATGGAACCTAACTTAATTGGCGAAAAGTGGGTGTTTAATTCACCTCTGTCTACCACTTCGGGGATATAGGCGTCATTAATGTATGTATGTATTTTTTTTCATTTACCTGATTAGGCGGCCTTTTGACGAATGACAACATTCCAATCCATACTGCTCAAGGTTTTGGCTTAGGTTTTACAGCCGGCCGCCTGCCTGACAACAACCCTCTTTGGGTATGCTGTTGTTGGTTGTTTGCCCTCCACCATTCGGGTTTCAAGATGCTTATTGGTCTACACCGGGCAATCTCACTTTGTCGGCTTTTACGACACCCATGGGATTAGTTGGGGCTGGCCTATTATACGTTATTTGTTCGCCCCAGGCCAGTATAGAAGAGGTTCTCAATTTGTCTGCAGATATTTATTTTTTTACATGAGATTTTTTTATATTTTTTATGTTAGACAGGGAAGCTTCATCTCACTTGATAAGTAACGATAAGGGCTGAAGATGGAATGGATCTTCACCTGGAACCATAAACCACAGAGGGACCGGCTATCTTATCACACATTGTCAGAACACAATAATGCTGTTATAAATTATTATTATGGCGACAGATTTTGATAAGATGGTGCTAGCTAGCCAGGCGGACTTCAAAGAAGTCCAACCAAACCGAGCACAAAGTTGTACCCCCCTGGGGATCAAACCCGGGACCTCTGGATCTGAATTCCGGTGGACAAACCACTAGACCACGGAGGCGGTTGGTTGGACTAAATATAATTAGCGAAAAGTGGGTGTTATTCCGCTCCTGCCTACCCCTTCGGGGATATGGCGTGATTGATGTATGTATATATTTTTTTCATTTACCTGATTCTGCGGCCTTTTTACGTTGAACGGCGTATGGTGGTCTTTGAACAGGATAGCGTCGGCCGTGGAGGCGTCTCTCGCGTCCGCCGTTATCGAGCACCGGTCCACGGGACACTTGTTCCTTATGAACTCAGTGCGGCCCTGCGTCACGCCCCACGCCCCTATGCCGTTCGCTAGAAGGATCTTCTTTATCGGGGGGTTCTCGTCTTTCGGCAGCGTGTACATCAGTTGTTGCACAATCCTGTAAATTATATTCATCTTTATTACAAAGAATATTGTGGTCAGAAAAAATTATAGTATTGATGCGGGAATCGAACTCGCGTTCATCTGCAATCCGGGCAGGTGCCTAAACCAAGATGTTAATTAACTTGCAGTGGCGGAGCGTCCATATAACCCGATTCCCAACAGCCGTACCAAACGAGCGAGCATAAAAAAATCATTACCATAATGCAAGTACACTACCATTTTATAAACAAATAAAAAAAATCCATCAATAAAATCTTATCATGACAGTATTAAACGCGCGCGAAACAATATGCAACACAGGTACATACAATTCGCTCCCGCTCTCTAGATTCCTTCAACTAACTCGCTAAATATCGAGTTATGGACGCCTGCTATACAGCACGCACACAGACAAGCGTAGTCTTGTCAGGCGAACGCAACGAGAAATAGTACCTAAAGATTGCCTACAAGCCGGCATTTCGGCAGCCTACGCGCTTATGCATCGATACTCAACGACTCACGCACACATTAGTAATAAACTCCCACGAAAACAAGTTCCGTCAAAAGTAAATATTTTAGATCTTATTACAATAACCATAAAAGCGGAATTTCACTGTACTGAACTACACTCAATATCGCGGGCAACAAGCCGCTCCGGAGCGGGTTGCATCGTCCTTCCCTTTTTAACACGGCTTTTGTTTGTATAATGATCTCTCTTTCTGGCCTTGCTGAGAAATACTCATGACGGCTCCTGTCATGCCCACAGCCCACAGACGAGAGGTTAGTCTGTTTTGAAATTTGCTTGAACTCACATAAACTTAACGTAATTAATTAGTTTTTCATCCCACCATCTCGGAAAAAGCGTTTTTGCTCTTCGATATCTGAGTGCAAAAGCCGTTTTTATCCTCTAGAGGTTAAAGTAAATTTGAATTTAGAACATCGAGTGCAATGAGTTTGTGAATTCAAAACATCATTATACATATTTATTTCTACCTCCATGGTGCCGAAATTGTCATGCAACCTATTTTAATTTGTTAAAAACTCAGACTCGGAACCTTCTTGGTGTACTTTTTTTGTAATTTGCTTTGCGCGCGCCATTTTCTTTTCACGTCACAAATTTGTTAAAACCTAGGAGTTCCGTGACGGTCAATCAGCTTGGCGTCAATCTTGCTTTAAACATTTTGAACGTCTACAACGCTTGCTGGATGCTTGAGTCAAGCATTTAAAAGCTTTTTAGGTCTGTTTGATTTGTTTACGCTAGCAACGGAACAAAAACATACAGAAAATCAACGTGCTTGACTCAAGCTGATTGACCGTCTCGGAACTCCATTAGGGACGGTAATTTTTATTAGGGACTTACAGGTGTGTCTGGGTGAATGTTGCGGGTTTGGCTGGGTGGATGGGTGGCTGTTGGAGGTGTGCCTGGGTGAATGGGTGTTTTGAGGGTGTGTCTAGGTGAATGGGTGTTTTGAGGGTGTGTCTGGGTGAATGGGTTTTTGTGGGTGTGTCTGAATGGATGGGTGAGTATTGTGGGTGTTTCTGGGTGATTGGTTTTTTTTTGGGTGTGATTAGGTGTTTTGTGGGTGTTTCTGGGTTAATCGGTGTTTTGTGGGTGTTTCTGGGTGAATGGGTGTTTTGTGGGTGTTTCTGGGTGAATGGGTGTTTTGTGGGTGTTTCTGGGTAAATGGGTGTTTTGTGGGTGTTTCTGGGTGAATGGGTGTTTTGTGGATATTTCTGGGTGAATGAGTGTTTTGTGTGTGTTTCTGGGTGAATGGGTGTTTTTTGGGTGTTTCTGGTTAAATGGGTGTTTTGTGGGTGTTTCTGGGTGAATGTGTGTTTTGTGGGTTTTTCTGGGTGAATGGGTGTTTGTGGGTGTTTCTGGGTGAATGGGTGTGTCTGAGTGGATGGGTGTGAATGTTGTGGGTGTTTCTGGGTGGGTGTTGAGAGTGTGTTTGGGTTAATGGGAGGGTGTTGTGGAAGTTTCTGGGTGAAAACAGAAACTGTTGTGATTGTATTTTTTTTTTGTATTTTGCAATTTCCTCGTTGGGGGGGGGATGAAAAGTTACGTGTTGCACTCGAGTGCAAAGATTTTTCACCTTGTGCTCTTTTGATTCCCTCGCTGTCGCTCAGGATTCTAATTTTTTATAACTTTTTTAATAACTTGCATAAATTTCTCTAACTTTTACACTTCACGTTGTAGCCAACGGGTACATAATAATAATATAATAGATAATATTACCGCTCGCGTATGCCAAAAAGCGTTATGTCGGCAAAAGTTACTTCCGAGAAATTTAATTCATCAGACCTCTAATTCGCAGTCATTTTAGAAAGACTTGAGATGTATATTAATATTTCTAAAATTTTGCGTCAGTATTTATTTAATAGATCGATAATTGTTCAAGGTATTTGACAAGTAATAAATCAGTAAATGAAATTGCAAACAATATTAAATCCATCCTACGAAAAATTAAAATTTACAACTCAGATTAGTTTAAAATAATGTACCTTTAATAATAGATGGAATGTTAGTGGTTTGTTTTTTGTTTGATATACTAACGTAACATAAGCGACATTATGCACCTCTTTTTTTTTTCAGAAGAAAGGAAGAAAATTATTTATATATTTTTTTTTGCATTAGCACCTAATTACCCAAAAATAAACACCCCAAGGCCCACTAAGATCCATTCTATACGTAAGTAGTAATAGGCATTAGAAAAAAAATCGGAATGTATGTACCTGTCATCCCCAGGCGCGTCCTCAGGGAACAGGCCGTGCGGGTCCGTCGCCCAGGGCCGCTGCTCCCCGCCGCGCATGAACCAGGGCCGCCGCGAGATGTCGTCCCCGTCGCTCATGAACAACTCGTTGCTTTCCGTGACCACGTTCTGCAGTAACTGGGGAAAGGTCTACGTTAATTTGGTGATCAAGTGCCACTGTTACATGTGCTTTTCCACCAGCCCCCGTAGTACGGAACGTAGAAATATCGTCCGGGAAAAAAATATATTTTCCCGTCGCTCTAACTCTCACTAAAGCTCGAGACAAAACACTGTCTTAAGGTGGAGAGAGATTTTGACATGACTCCGTGCTAGGCCCGCTGTGTGTTCTAACATTCGAATGTGGAGCGACCGTCTACGACAGTAGCCTTCAGAATATCGTAGCAAATATATATAGCCAGTAAGGGAAGCGCTCAGTAGGTTCAAATTGTAAAGTGCGCGCCAGATAATTATGTCTGCGCGTGGTCAAAATTGGAATTAAAACTTCGTCTGCTATTTTGTTTGTCTAGGAGTGTCAATGTTAGCGAGCAGCGCCACCCATCGCACGCAGACTTATCGGGCGCGCACTCTAACGTTCAAATGTGAAGTGCCTTGTCTACGACAGTAGCCTACAGAATATCGTAGCAAACAGTTATATCTAGCCAGTATAGCGAGAGACAAAACGTAAACAATTTACGGCGGGTCCCAATATTCTATCTCGGTACTTATAGTTAAAAGTAAGCTTACTTAAGTTTAGTTGCCTCGCATTTTTTGTTATTATTATTTAGATTTTTATTTCAACTTTATACATATACTTAAATGTTAGGAAAAATTATCACAAGAAATTTAGTGGTTAGAAAAGAAATGGGAAAAAAATATAATAGTCTTGATTCTTGCCGGGTGTATGGTCTAGATTTGAATGAAAAATTTCTCCAAAAAATAAGTCTTAATTCCATACATTTCGAATACCGTGTTTGAAGTTTTTTTTTTGCTAGCGATAAGTAGGTATATAAAACCGCCCTTTGCGGCGGTAACACAAAGAATGTAACATTTAAGTATATGTATAAAGTTGAAATAAAAATCTAAACAACAGATCGCAAGTACCTAATTAGCGATAAATATGCGATCTGAGGCCTTCTTTTTTATCGCATGAGGTAAGATCGTCCCTGACCAGGAATTGGGAATTCTCGTACGCGAAGCAGGCAAAAAAGTCCACTTTATGGTCAGGTGTGACATAAAAATAATAAATATTTTTACACTCACTCCTATCATCTAGCCCAAAGGACTTGTGTTATGGATACTAGATGACGGACATATTTTTAATATCATAATAATTATGTACATAAATATTGAAAATATACTACATAAACCTATACACAACCATGACTCGGAAACAAATATTTGTGATCATCACATAATTTGCCCCTACCAGGATTCGAACCCGGGACCTCTTGGTCATTACCCAGCAATCAGAGTATTCGACTAAGCCGGGCGTCAAGTTCGTCAAGTCCGTTCACTTAAAAGTACAGTTAATAGGACGTCATTAGTACCTGTTGTATCGGAGGCTCTTCCTTCGGCGGCGGCGGCGAGGACGGACTATGCCGTTCCGGCTGCTGCACGGGCGGCAGCCGCGGCAGCAGAACTAGTGCTGCTGCCATCAGCGCCAGCGGCAAAAGCAGCACGCCGCGGCGGAGCGCCCGCAGCGCGCGCGCCGTCCGCAGCCACATGCTGGCGGGCTAGCCGCACGGCAGCGAAAACCTGCCCGGCTCCATCGTGGGCGCCACTACCTTGAGTCGTCGACGTTTGACTGGTTGGACATCTGAGAAATAAACATTACATGTACCTATATTTATTTGCATGCATGCATGCATACATACATGCATAAATCATGCCTATATCCCCGAAGGGGTAGGCAGAGGTGAATTAACACCCACGTTTCGCCAATTATGTCGGATCCTATTTGCCATCTAACGGGTACGGAAATCGCAGTACATTGCTAGGTGGTGTAAGAGGAACGTTGCTGCCCATTGCTCATTACTATTCCCTTCCATAATTTCACCAAGTCAACTAACGTCTAGGTTGGCCGAGTGGCATCTGCACGGATATAGATATAGATGACCATAGGCTCTCCATTGGCGAAACGTGGGTGTTATTCACCTCTGCATACCCCTTGGAGATTAATTATGTGTGATTTATGTATGTATTTTAAATAATAAACAGACCATGGTTATATGATTTGGATTTAGCAGTCGTCGTGGTTGGCACGCTTCTTCGCTTTCACCAAAGAAGCAGAATTATATAGATTTCATCAATAGATCTGCGGGCATTTAGTGCAGGCGAGACTTGGCATTGTTGACTTTTGACGCATATAAATAATAAATAATATTATCAAAATAAAAAATTACAATAATAAATATGTACAGTACAACATTTATGTAAACAAACAATCTCAAAAGCAAAGAGAATAACAATACCTCAAAAGTCATTAAAATTCTTTTGACGTTACAAAGTAGAAAATAGGTTACGGATGACATGGTGAATAAATTTTTGTATAGATTATTCTGTGCGATTCTTCACATCATCAAATCGCATTACCATATCAGAAAAATCATCGACGAAAAAACTTTATAAATTCCAGAACATATTTAAACTGTCCTCTGAATGTTTACTACAGTAAAAAGACTAATATTAGTTCCAGATTCTGTATTCTGAGTTTCCAGGAATGCAAATGTTGAGTTGTTTCTCTTTTGTTTTTAAGGAGTGTTATGCTCATTGCTAATATTGTACCTGTTACCTTTTAAAAGTTACTTTGATTTACATACAATAACATACCGCCATGGACTGTATGTGACATGATTTTATATTAGGTTAAAAGGCATTGATAAGGGGAAGGAGAGAATAGGCCTTAAAAGGATAGGATAGTTAGAAAGTAAATAGGACAGGATAGGATAGTTAGTTATTAGATAGAAATTTAAAGATTAATTTATAGATATTTTTCGATGTTACAATAATAATATGGTTATACACAAGATAATACAGTACAAAAACTTCATTCTAGATAAGGAAACAAGAATACAGACTAGGAAATAGTAAACTCATTAAATAGTACACTGGGCGGCTTTATTTCTACACAGCAATCTCTTCCAGACAACCATGTGGGAAAATAATATATCAGACACTTTGGGTCTCATTCCCTTAGTCGGGACAACACTACGCTTGGGAAGCGCGGGAGTGGGGTCCACGCATCGCCGCCGCCCCGCGCGCCCAGAGACTTCAAAATGCTTTCGGCCGCGCCACACGTTCCAGATTGTCGGGCTAATTCTTGTTTTGAACATTTATTTCATTATACCAGTTTCCTATCAAAATACAGTCCACTCATTTACCACCAAGACCCTACTATTAGGCGCCATCATATGGCCTAACTATATGGTCCTTTTCCCCGTGGAATAAATATACGGAGCAAGATAACGGTATCGCGAGTCGCCGGCATCGAAATCAGCTGTTCGAATCGACGCGCCGCGTAACCTCTTCATCGTGCTCAGGAACAGAATTTAGTCTTCCGGCCAAAATCTGGCTTCATCGTGTCGTCAGCGTAGCCCAGTGAAAGTGCCAGAAGATCAAGAAGAGAGGATAAGTTGCGACATAGCATCGAAATCGTGAGATCATTCCAATTATCTTCCATTCTTCCAATCATCGCTTTCATTTCACTAACATTTCATAACTTCCATGTATTTTAGCCTAGCCAACATCATAAGTAGTTAGCATAATAACTGTATCATTAGTAGTTAGCATTATTCCCTTTCACTTTCATAGAGAGTACCGTTATGTCGAATCTTTTTATAACTACCCCCATTATCGCTTCGTAAATCATAATAATTGTAGATTGATTAGTAATTAATATTTGAAGAGAATTGCGTAATCAATAAAACAGTAGTTATTAGATAAATCATAAAATTTAAATTAATCACGATATATATTTACAATCATTTTCTAATCAATTATCATCAAAACATAAAAACATTATCATAAAATTTCGTAGTATAATTTATATATAGTATATATATTAGTATCATAAAAGCTTTGCGTATTTAGTAATAAATAGAATATTGTATTCGTATAATAACGCTTTGCGTAGTTAGTAATAACTTACAAATTTGGTTTACATTATTTTAATTGTTGCTTTTTTATGTTCTAGTTCGCGTTACGGGTTTCGTGCATACAACGAAGCAACGAAGCTCCTGCTAGGAATCTCATAGCAAAAAGTTGTATTTTTACATTATCTTACTACCGTAATTTCATAAGTAACAAGTTTTTTTTGTACTTTGAATCAACTTTTTTCATACTTAACTTT
This sequence comes from Cataclysta lemnata, assembly GCA_963931975.1. Lineage (NCBI taxonomy): Eukaryota > Metazoa > Arthropoda > Insecta > Lepidoptera > Crambidae > Cataclysta > Cataclysta lemnata. Next base: position 5,894,777 of record OZ008358.1, on the reverse strand, counting down.
AACTTAACTTAAATAACAACACTTATACAATATAAATAAACTTAATTATAAAATAATACAAATAAATTACAAACAAAATATAACAATAAATTAAAGATATTTACAAATAAAATATAAAATTAATAAAATGGCTGAAACTAAAATTGCACATTTAATTAAAAAGCGAGGCACATTTAAAAGCAAGCTCACTAGTTTTTCAAATCACGTAAATCTCATAAAAGAAATCACTTTTACCCACAATTCTCCTCTAGTAAGTGAGCTTAAAACACGACTTGATAAAATTGAGACCTTATACGCTGAATTTGATGCACTTCAGGGGGAGATCGAGGAACTGTCCAACGATCCAGAGGCCAGGTATGGGGAGCGCGAGGCTATCGAGAACCAATTCTACGGCTCGGTTGGTATCGCGAAGGCGTTGTGCGACGCGGCTTTTGCGGCTTCTCCAGGAGCATCCGATGGTTCAGAGGTAAGCTCTCACGATGCCAACACACAAAGACAAAATAATTTTGTTAGATTACCTAAAATTGAGTTACCTACCTTTGATGGCAACTATCAGCATTGGCTTGAATTCCGCGACACTTTCATTTCAATAATACATTCAAACAGTGGTATCGATAATATTAATAAATATCACTATCTTCGTGCCTGCTTGAAGGGTAGTGCTGCCTTAGTCATTAAAAGCTTAGACTTTAAAGCCAATAATTATGACTCGGCCTGGGATTTGCTATGCAAGCGATACGACAACAAGCGCTTGCTTGTAAATAATCATGTGCAAGCATTATTTAATGTGAATTCCATTCCAAAGGAATCTAGCAAAGCCTTGCGTTACATAGTCGATGTTACCAACAAAAATTTAAGAGCTTTGGCAACTTTAGACCAACCCACACAGCATTGGGACACCTTAATCATTTATATGATGGCGTCAAAATTAGATGCCATGACAAACAGGGAATGGGAGGAATATCGCAATAATCGTGGTGACCCGCCTACACTCGATATTTTTTTAACTTTTTTAACAAACAGGGCCGACCTGTTGGAGACATTAGAGGAGTCTAAAGGTAACAAAACATATAATAACACAAAATTTAATTCCAACACTGTACAAAAATCAAATAGTTTCATAGTTTCAACATCTAAACCTAAATCTTCAAATCAAATGTGTTTATTATGCAACAAAGATCATCTGCTTTTCTCTTGTGACTCATTCAGGAAGCTGTCTGTAGACAATCGCATAAAAAAGGCAAAGGAGTTCAAGGTCTGTCAAAATTGCCTTAGAGTAGGTCATCAGGGATCTCAATGCAGGCTAACTCACTGCAAATACTGCAATTTAAAACATAACACCTTGCTGCATGTAGAACCACAGCAAGAGTCGGTGTCACATGACAGCATAGTACTTTCAACTCATCATAAAACATTTACGTCATCTAATGCAACCAATATATTACTGTCTACAGCTTTGGTCAAGGTGCTAGACAAACGTGGCAAGCCGCATCCAGCCAGAATTCTGCTTGACAATGGCAGTACTGGTAACTTTGTTACGCAGGACTTATGCTGTCAATTGAATCTCCCTACTCAACAAGCATATTCAAAGGTAACAGGCATAAACAATCAAACTACCAGTAGCACTCAGACTTGCTCTCTTACAATGGAGTCTTGCAATGGGGGCTACAGGACGGACATTAACTGTTTCGTCCTTCCACATATTACGTCATCATTGCCTAATACGTACATAGACATCGATCATCTAAAAATTCCGTCTGGGATTTACTTAGCCGACCCCACATTCAACGTACCGTCACCCATCAACATCTTAGTAGGTGCGGACGTCTTCTGGAGTGTGATCGGTACAAATAGCATCCAGTTAGGTAAAAACAGACCGGTCTTACATGAAACTAAACTTGGATGGTTAGTTTCAGGCACCATATGCCAGCCGCGTCCTAAAAGTCAGTTATGTATGTTAGTAAAAAATCCTCATCAGGAATCCCCTGGTGTGCTAGGAGATTCTTTACACGTTAAACGTAAACGTAGGGTTTCTTTCACTCGAACGTCGTCGATTAGGAAGAAACGCCCGCATAAACAAACTATATGCACATTCATATCATGTTAAAATTATTACAAAGATACATTAAAATTTGCTATTTACATTAACAATAAATAAATAAATAAAAAATAAAAACATTCGTTAAATTTTATCCATAATTTCAAAGGTATTTATATAGTCTAAAATCATCTATCAATCATCATCATCCAGTAATTATTACATCCAAAAATTTAAAAATACTTACTAAATAGTTACTTAACTACTATAAAATCAATAATTGCAATGACTTCTACAATAACTTCATATATTTACAGATGCTTCCGAGAAAGCATATGGCGCCTACTGTGTCTATGTACGTAGCATGAACGTTGATGATGCAGTCGGTGTCCGCCTGTTAGCGTCACAGAGTAAGGTAGCACCCATTAATACAGCTACAATACCACGTCTAGAGCTTTGTGGAACTCTTATGGGAGCAAGACTGTATGCGAAGGTGGTTTCGTCAGTTGCCTTTGAATATAGCTCTTGTATATGTTGGTCCCCACGATTGTCTTGGATTGGCTTTCCTTCTCTCCCAGTCGTCTAAATAATTTTTTCGTTCTCGAGTAGGGGAATGCCAGCAGATGCCTTATATTATAATGGATTACCCACTTTAGTGGCAAGCTCCATCATTTTTAAACATGTTTCTGAGTGGCCTAATAAAAATAATGAACTTCCAGAAACAATTAAATCAAGTAAGGTAATATAAAACACAAAAACCTAACCATTTTTTTACATTAATTAACAATATATCTAGCCTACCTAAATTAAAATCACAAATAGAATAATTTATAATAAGATAAAACTTATAGAAATCAAAAATTAACTTAAAAAAAAAAAATATATATATATATATTATTCCCAAGAAGAAAAATTTCACTTATAACTTCAATCACTAATTAATAATAATAAAATTACCGCATATGAATAGACTTCTCTCATTGCCACCACTTGTCGATTCTGATAGTATGTTAATCAGGGTGGGCGGCAGGCTTAGTGATTCTCAATACGATTACAGCGTTATACTTACATCCTATTCTACTCTTTAGTAAACATCGATTATGTCAACTAGTATTTGAGACAATTATGATAGCAAGCCGCAAAGGTAGAGGATGCAAATTAATAAAAATCTATACTTGTGTCTTTGTGTGTTTAGCGAGCAAGGGCTGCATCTAGAGCTTGTCTCAAACCTGACAAAGTATTCACTGCAGTCTTACACCACTTTATTGCATGGCGGGGGAAGCCGCGGAACGTGTTCTCCGACAACGGCACAACTTATTTGCCAAAATTGCTTTGCGAACCTTCCTTTTATCATCGATCGAGGTATACAAATTTTCTATTATTCGCGCATATACTCCACATTTCGGCGGTCTTTGGAGTCTGCAGTCAAATCTGGCAAATACCACCTCCGTCGCCTTTTAGTATTAGCATTATATACATTCTCCTTCCTACTACTAGCTACTCTTATGATGCAGATAGAGGCTACACTAAATTCTCATCTTATAACCCCTTTTCTAGTGACCTTTCTTTTCGATCCAGTCTAATTCCCGCTCACTTCTTAATTGGACGATCAATCGTTTCTTTGCCCTGTCCGCAACTTAATGACAGCCGAATAACCTCGCTTCAGCGTTTTGCATCGAGGTGTTGAAGCAACATTTCTGGGCTCGCTTCTCTAATGACTACATTTTATGGCTACAGCGGAAGACTCAAGAATGACACACATCCAGAGGGGAGCTGCAGGAGAGATCGTTGGTCTTCGTTTGCCTTCGTGTCCTACCAGTGAGAGACGGCGTCGCCAGGGGCGCCGACATCAAGACGGAGAGGGGCGTCATTCTTCGCGCCTACAACACTATCTGCCCCCCTCCAAATCAATGTTGAAGACGTTGCTTCAAGGCGGGGAGTATAGTCGGGACAACACTACGCTTGGGAAGCGCGGGAGTGGGGTCCACGCATCGCCGCCGCCCCGCGCGCCCAGAGACTTCAAAATGCTTTCGGCCGCGCCACACGTTCCAGATTGTCGGGCTAATTCTTGTTTTGAACATTTATTTCATTATACCAGTTTCCTATCAAAATACAGTCCACTCATTTACCACCAAGACCCTACTATTAGGCGCCATCATATGGCCTAACTACCCTTGCATACATCACTATACTGACCTTTATTGAGTTAAACTGGGAATAGGACAGGAAGATGTTGATAAACGTACGTAGTTTTGCATAAATCGAATTTATAAAAAGCTACGATTTAGGTGACATTGCGATTAATCGACCTCGTGTAGGTACATTTTTTTACCTGCATAATATGGTTTGTGTCCTTAAGCCGACTCGTGGCATTAATTTTCTTCACTTATTAGGTAGGTAAGAGTACCTATATTATAAAAAACCAGAGTCACGGTTGAAAATTGCCGTCAATATATTTTTGTATATTCGCCATACTTATCGGAAAGGACCTGGATGGCGAATGGCGTGGCAATTGCATAAACTTAGCAAGCTAAAGTAGTTTCTTCGGTAATCCCGGCTGCACCTCCAGTACTAAAGCCCCGATTGGTAGCGCCCTGTAACGCTCTCCGCGGCAGTGAGTCTCCCCCTGGGAGATGCCTGCCGTGGAAAAATCTTTTCAGGGAGTACTCGATTTCAAGGTCAAGCCTTGAAATCGAGTAACAAGGATTTTAGTGGTTAGAAAAAGAATTTCGAAAAATTATGGTCTTGATGCGGGAATCGAACCCGCGTCCGCTGCTATCCGGGCAGGTGCCTGACCGCTCGGCCAACCAAGACACTAATTAACTTGCCGAAATTCTTCTAACCTTTACACTTCACGTTGTAAGCCAACGGGTACCCTCGCAATGTAGAAATAAATTTCAAACATTCCAAATCAGATATTTTTCAAATACCGTGCGTTCGGTTAAGCTTGGGTTTGCTTTATAAACTATTCGATTGTAATTTGAACATTATATAAATGTTAGAAAAAAATAGTGCAATGATTTTAGTGGTTAGAAAAAGAAGCAGCGGACGCGGGTTCGATTCCATAATTTTTTGAAAATCTTTTTATAACTACTAAAATCTTTGTACTAATTTTTCTAACATTTATATAATGTTGAAATTAAAATCGAATAGCTTGAGGACAAGGTCTTCGCCTTCCCCCAAACAATCAGGCAAATGCTGTAAAGGACTCTCAGAAAAAAAACTCCAGTACCTAGTTAATATTATACCCACTGAAGTCGCGTGGCGGGTTAAAGCCTTGATGACTTTTCTCATCCACAGAGGTGAAGACGACAATGAGATGGCAAGTAAGACAAAGAGTTCTAAACAAACACCAAACTAGATGCCACACGAATCCAAGAAGTTAACATTCTTCGTGGCCTAGTGCATTCTCCCACTTACCTCTACTACTTTATCCTTACTTATCATCAGGGGGCCTAGACAAAGCAACATACCGACAAAGATAACGAAGTTCGATAAAGGAAAATGTATGGGATTTGACGTAAGTCGTCGTGAAATCACGTGACCAAAATCGTCTTCGTAAGTTCCAAGTTATGTTGGTGGCGCAAGCTAAGACGCTGTAGATACCAAAGTAATATGGCCGATCGTGACGAACTTCGACACGTCATCTTTATGAAACGATTGCCACTTGGCTACGGGCACTGGTGAGATCAAGAGCTTCCCTGTCTAGCATAAAAAAGTGGTTTTATTCCAAATGCAAGTAAGTATTATGTGTATAGAATATTTAACATCAATCACTTCAGCACGCTGTTATTATTATAATACACCATTCACAGTTGCCGTACAAACTGTAAATTGAAACTCGGTAAATATAGTGTCATGGCGGAGTGTACAAAAGCGATCAATCGTGTGTGCCGATGGTGCACGAACTTTACTCTATCTGTTCTGCTGTATCTGCTAATGAGTACCGTTATCGTGTTTAACACAAAACACTCTGACTATAATATCCACACGACACATGTCGGTAACACGTTCCGATTTATAGTAGAGTTCCCTTTATAGTAGAGTTCCCTTTATAGCAGAGTTCCCTTTATAGTAGAGTTCCCTTTATAGTAGAGTTCCCTTTATAGTAGAGTTCCCTTTATAGTAGAGTTCCCTTTAGAGTAGATGTCCCCACTGCTGGGGCAAGGGCTTTCCCTATGGATGGAAGAATATAGGGAGATTGGGCCATAACCCACCACGCTGGCCCAGTGCGGGTTGGTGGGTATTAACGACTGCAGATGCAGCCGGGACCTACGGCTTAACGTGCCTTCCGAAGCACGGAGAAACTCGAGATAATAAATTTTTGGTCACACATCCAATGACCGGCCTCAGGGACATTGCTTAGTTTACGCAATCGCAGGCCAAGCGCGCTATGCCACTGCGCTAGCGAGCTCCTCAATATATAAAATCTTCGTAGTAATGTATTTTGTTTTATTTTTCTGGGCCAACGCGTGAAACTCCTTAGGAACCTGTCATTTGTTACCATATCTGCGTTTCTTATCAAACAGTCATATTACGTATTCCGGATCGTCCGCCCTACCTTCCAACATCGATTGTCGAATGCTATGCATTTTTAATATACGTACCTGTGTAAGCAAATATAGTTTTTACCCTTTATTTAAACTCGATATAGTTAGGTATTATGCCTACTTACTATTACTTTCAAGTGGATTTAAAGTAGTTCTGGAAGTTTAAAGTAGAAGAATGATAATCAAGTAGTGTAAAGTGGATCTCTACATGCAGAATGGGCAACATCGTTCCTCTTATACCACCTGGCAATATATCTACTGCGATTTACGTGACTGATAGATGGCCATAGGGGCTCCACCATTACATGGGACATGGGACCTAACTTTATTGAGCAAACGTGGGTGTTAATTCACCTCTGCCCACCTCTTCGGAGATAAAAAGGCGTGACTTTATGTGTATGTATTTTGTGAATAGTATAAAATAAATAAGATCTCTGTGGCTATCCGCGATGTAAACCGCTATGTTAGAGATATTTCCGATCTGTACGACAGTAATTATATAAAGACGAAATGAAATGTAAATATGTATTATCATTACATCACTGGGGTACCTACATGCCTTCATTATGGATGGAAGTATATAAAAGAATATAGTACAAGTATAGGCGGTTGGTGTATCCCGTCCAGTCACCGGGCTTAGAGCACATTGCGTAGTTTACGCATTTGTGCAGTGAGCGCGAAAGCCACTCCATTGAGCTCATCACGTAATTATAATTTTGGTATGTGAATATAGGTCACGGAAAATTCGATGTCACAGTAGCCCTGTAAGGCTCTCGGGGGAGATTTATACCACGGTACTGCTGGGCGTACACACGCATAGAGATAGTCATTTAATATGCTAGGTTATTTAGGAAAAAGTAATGCTTATGAGTAGCCCTTGCAAACGCTATTATAAAATACAAGTAATTTTTCTATCACATTTGGCGGGTTCGATTCCCGGTTGAGGTAGGCGATTTAAAAAAAATCTGTGAATGCAATTCTACTTATTATTAAAAATAAAACGATGTCTTCTTTTAGTAAAATATCCTACGTTCAATATTTAATATATTTTCCCTCCGTGTGGCATGGCCGTGGGACGCCCTGTATAGAGCTTTCTATTATAAAATTAGGGAAGGCCCGAACACCATATTATTTACGTTATAGGTAACACGGTGATGTAGCATGAAACACTTCATATTTATTATCGCAAAAGAGATACGGCCGTGATAAATATTAACTAGTCTATAATCTGTTATTTAAGTGCTGAATAACTTAAACAACAGATTATAGACTAGAATAACAACTTAGAAACGATTGCACAATAGATAAGAATACATTACTACAAAATACTGCTGCGCTTACGAAAAACGCATTATCTACTTTTTTCCAAGTTCTGAGAAAAACGCGTTTAAAGTTGTTTTCCATAGTTTAATTGTATCTCCGGAACTAACCTAGCTATTAATGTGAAAAGTGGACTAGGAGTACATTGAAATGGTCTCTATGGGAAAGTTATAGAGCACGCTTTCCTGATTCCAAATAATGTTGAGTTTATCACAATTCCGCCGAAAATCGTACATAATGCGTTCTTCGTAAGCATGGTAGAAAAAGTTAGAACATTTTCGAAAAACTATGTCCTGATATGGGACAAGAAATTGCGTGGGCCACATTTGGAACGGTTGCCGAAAGTACTCAGCAATACCTACTTTTTCTTCGCACGTTTAATGTAGGTAGTGAAATTAACTAAAAATACACACATACATACATAAATCACGCCTATATCCCCGAAGGGGTAGGCAGAGGTGAACTAGCACCCACGTAACTAAAAATAATTGACGATTAATTTACTTACTATGTAACTACTATGTAAACAAGTAATTTTTTTATCGTGACGTGTTTATTAGGGGAAAGTTTAGTTTTAACATCAGCAGATACAATTATCACCACCCCCATCTCTACCATGGGTGTCGTACAATAAAAGGCGACTAAGTAATGTCAGCAATAACTAGTTACTAGGTGGTATAAGCTAATTGCTAGGTGGTATAAGAGGAACACTGCTGCCCATACCTCATCACTAAATTTTATCTTTAGTCGCCTTGTACGACACCCACGGGAGAGATTTGGGGTGGTGACAATTGTATTCTACTCTGCCGTCACCACACGGCATTAACCTAACTTAATTGTTGAAAAGTGGGTGTTTAATTCACTTCTGCCTACCCTTTCTGGGAAATACGCGTGATGTATGTATAGTAGTATGTATGTAGTTTTCGTTCTGCAACCCACTTTAGGCATCTGTCCCATCTGTCACGTCACACCGCGTATCAAACTGAATGTTTTGTAAATACCGCATCACAACACTCGCTCGTCTACTATTAAATTCTTCTTGTCGCTGTACAGAGAACGAGCGTGAAACTCAACACCATTCCAATGTTGAACTTGGTTGATTCGAGCGATTACGCTTTTTATTCGCCATAATCACGTTTCGAGCTATTAAGTACCCGCGCTGTTACAGAAAGCGCAATTTTAAACATTATTTTGCTGCGGAAATATGTAGCGACGAATTATCACTGATGAGAACATAACATGTGGTGCGAATCGGTGTAGGCGTTATTGTCACAGCTTTATAATGAAGTGTACATCGCTGTGGGCCAACTCCCTGATCCTAGACAATATTGGCAGGTGTGAAGTACAGTCGGCATCGTTAATACTATCTACTAATAGCAGGCTATGTTATCAATTTTTATCTTTATCTCTTAACAAAAAGGTTTCAGTTTGCCTGCACTAAGTGATTTTAGCGACAACTGTTTTAACCATCATTGAAAACAATTAAAAAGGCACTTCATACATACATAAATCACGCCTATATACCCCTTCGGGGAGGCAGAGTTCACCTGAACTAGCACCCACGTTTCGCCAGTTATGTTAGGTCCCATGTAATAGGTGGCGAGCCTATTGCCATTTATCGAGCACAAAAGTCGCAGTAGTTACATAGCTAGATGGTATAAGAATAACGCTGCTGCCCATTCCTCATCACTGATTTATCCTTAGTCGCCTTGTACGACACCCACGGGAGAGATTTGGGGTGGTGACAATTGTATTTTACTCTGCCGTCACCACATGGCATCACTATTTATTAGTTAGTACTAATAGAGGGGTAGCCACCTTCGGGGATACACAGACTAGACAGTGTATGTACAACATTTTCACTGCGATTTACGCACGCAGTCTCGGGGAAACTCAGTCTAATAATTAGCCTAGACGCTTTTATAGCCGTAGTTATAGATGTTTCTTTCATCAGTAGTTCACAATAGCTCCTATGAAATAATCAACGTTTTCGATAGTAGAATATTGGCTTCAGTTTAATTAAAGCCTTAATTGATTGTCTTTGACGTCGTAGGATTTGAACCTAGATACCGTTATATCAAACAAGGCAGTCGTGTTTACAATATTTTACAGTTTGTCTGGAATCGACGCAGTATGTTTCAAGCCATTCACCCCCTATGATTCATATTACCCATCACACCGTAACGTGTTAGTGATGATTGAATACAGTGATGATTGAATATAATATATCAACGTGATTGAGGCCACAAGGCCATGTTTAGTGATCAACGAATGGAGAGAGTGATTGCGATGATATAATTTCAATCTTTCAATATTGCTCAAGATTTTGGTCTGAGTTTTACAGCCGGCCACTTGCTTGATACCAAAACACTTTGGGTATGCTGTTTGTGCTTATTGATCTGCACCGGGCAATTTGCCTTAGCTGACTTTTACGATACCTCTCTGGGGTGAGTCGGGGCTGGCACATTGTACGTTATTTTCTCGCTACCAGACCAACACGGTAGACTAGTAAGATAATTAAAAAAAAAACTATATTTGATGCCACCGTATGTATGTAGGCACTATACCTATAATAATATCTCATACTTGCACTATCGAGCTGTTCCGAGCCACATACATGAGGTGTATCAACAGAATTGGCGAAATGTGGAAAAAATCAACACCCAATTTCGCTAATTCTGTTAGGTACTATATGTAATAGGTGGTAAGAGGAACGCTGCTGCCCATCACTATAATCGCTGCCTTAACTCTTAGATATTAGGCGGTGATGACAATTGTATTCTGTTCTGCCTTCACCACGGCAATGTTAATAATGTTATGTGAAATGTTAGTGCGTATATTTAATTATAAATTGAAGTTAATAACAAAATGAATCGACATACAATATTCAGAGCATTTATCGTAGATTGTGATATCAACAGCCGTATCTAATTGTCCCACACATAGATCGCCGTCCTTGTTCAACTGGAAGCGTGTTCGTGGACGTATCGTCTGTTTTACAAAACACTCGGAGAAATGCAAACAATTGTGTGTGAATTAATAATATGCTTATAATTAAGTGACGAATAGTCATGTTTAAATACTTACGTCTTTATCAAGTAGCAAATGGCAAACCTCTAACGATGTATATTTTGGGTCCCTTAATACTATAGCTATAGGTTCACCATCAATACCATCATCGTGCCATACTGTGACTACTGGGGCAAGGGTCGAACTTTTCGAACTTTTACTTTCACTGTCAACATGATTACAAACTTAATATACATACTTACAAGTTATTGTATTCGAAATATCGTAAACAAACCCAATGAATACTTTATAATAGTATAACTTGTAGAAAAATGTTTACGATTAAAAATAGTACAGAAAACTTATATCGTGAATGCGAGAATCAATATTGGATCTAGTGAAATGACCGTATTCCTAAAGACGCAGATTTGAGTTCCCCACCCGTACATAATCTTTCTAAGTTTTTCTAAACAATTTTCCTTTGTGTAAACGTTGAAGTAACCAGAGTCGTATATGTGGCTCTCCGCGGCAGTATATTTCCCTCGGGAAATGCCGTCCCCCCATGGGAGACGCCTGCTGTGGAGGCACCCTCACAGGGGGGGTGCTCGACTGCAAGGCTTGAGGACACGTTTGTCTTTAGGACAATTTAAGGTATTCGCCTTCCCTAAAAACCGGTAGATGCTATAAAGGCATCTCGGCCAACAGCCTATAGGGTCCTTCAAAAAAGAAGATAACTACGGGAAGGCAACCCAAAGCCGGGTATATTGCCTAAACATTATGGCACTCCGGAAAGGTGCTAGCTAAGAACTATTGTAGAAAGGTATGTACCTAAACTTCTTTTAATAATTGGATAATTAAACCTAAGATTTTTATAACAATTTGTCGTCAAAATTGTTGTGGTAACTTGGCTCACAGTATAGGCACTGACGCAATAGGTGCATTTAGAATAATGAAGTTTACATTTACTTACCGAAACATACAGCTGCGTTTGCGCACGATCGTTTCGCAATGATTAATTTATTATAATCTGTTATCATTATAATCATCGCAATATGTGCATACAAAATTAACAAAAGTGAAATGTGTTTGATATCTGTTGCTAATAATAATTATACTGCTTTATTTCTACGCTATGGTCTCATCGAGAAAAAAATAATGATTTTAGTTTTTAGGAATTTGTACAACGGTCATCCATTTGTTGGCTGAATTTTTTGAAAATTTTGTGGGAATTCCATTCGGATGGTGAGTTGCTCATTTATCCCGTGTTACAACATCATCATCATCATCAGGCTAATTCACATTTCTGGTCTGAAATTCGAATTTAAATTTCTTTCATCGATCGCATTCATTGATCTTCTCATTGACCATAAATATTCTTCTCCCTGCCCCGTTCCCATCAGTTTATCCTCTATTCCATTAAAAACGGTCCGACGTCATCAAGTAATCCACTCCCTTTTAATTCATATCACCCATCACACCGGAAAGGTGCTAGTGATGTATGAGTGAATAGAAAAGAGACGGATGAATACTTATGAATAGAAAAGGACAATGTCGAGAGACCGGATGAACGGAAAGAGTGATTGGGATGACAACATTCCAATCCATACTGCTCAAGGTTTTGGCTTAGGTTACACAGCTGGCCGCCTGCCTGATACCAACCCTCTTCGGGTCATTGACCAAAACTATCATAACGATACTCCTCGTCCCCGGGCGGTCTTCAGTTAGGCTCTAAGCAATAGTCCCGTTGCAACCGGCCCCACTATAGAGCGGGGGACTAACTGATATAGAGTGGTACCAGTCAGTCCTCCTAGAGCGATCGTTTTGGCCTATAAGACCGTCTCCGGTAGGTTTTTATTTTTTTTAAGTGGTTTTATATTGTCGATAGAAAACACAGCGACCGTTTCGGCCTAAAGACCGTTTCCGGTAGGTTTTTAGTTTTTAGGACTCGTAAACAACCCTCAGTTCGACAGAACCCGTTTCAAACGAGAATCTGAATCCATGAATCACTAATAAACATTCTAAATCGCAAATCATTTCGATTCTAATGCATCCGGGAAAACGAGAACTCTACGTACTATATCTCTGCTTACCCCTAAGGGAGAAAATGTATAAAATGTAATCTTATCTTTCACATATTACTCATTTCTAAGATAAATGGCTTGCACAAATCTCTCAATCCCAGGTATTTACATACATACATACATACGTCAAGCCGTGTGGTGACGGCAGAGTAGAATACAATTGTCACCACCCCAAATCTCTCCCGTGGGTGTCGTACAAGGCGACTAAGGATATATTAGCGATGAGGAATGGGCAGCAGCGTTCCTCTTATACCACCTAGCAATAGCAATGAACTGCGACTTTTGTGCCCGATAAATGGCAATAGGCTCGCCACCTATTACATGGGACCTAACATGATTGGCGAAGCGTGGGTGCTGGTTCGCCTCTGCCTGCCCCTTCGGGGATGTGGGCGTGATTTATGTATGTATGTATGTACGTCACGCCCTTCTCCCACAGGGGTAGGCAGAGATCATTTCCTTCCACTTGCTACGATCCTTACATACTTCTTTCGCTTCATGCAATCTCATCAATCTCTTCATGCATGCCCATCGGTTTCGGGTACTCTTGACCTGGCCCTTTTTCAATAGACTTTCAATTCCCAGGTATTTTCTTGCTGTAAATTATTAAAAAAAGATAATATCGAAGGGCAACGTCCGACGGCAAAATATTTAGCATAATTGTTAATAATCTAACTCACATAGGTAAATATTATTCTCTTGTTTACTAAAGGATAAAGTAAAAGATAGCGCGGACTCATTCGGTTGCTTTATCGACGATATAAAACAACTTTTAAAAACTGTTTCTTTTGATGACGACAGATAAGATAATAAAACAAACGTGGAAACTTTATAAGCGGCCCCATTAGCGAGCATATGGCTTTAACCACCAGTTAAAACCATGATAGATTTAGATTGCACTGTAGATAAATAAATTCTGTTTACTTTGCGTCTAAAGTCCAAGTGTCTTATACAGCCTCGGCCAAGTGCTTAACGTATCTTGCAAACTTAACATACGACAAAATTAGGACATGGAATGTTATACTACAATGTTATACTACAATGTTATACTACACTCTTGCTTAAACCTCCTGAGATATATAAAACCTTTCAGAGTTTGTTGAAAAATGTGGTTATATGCACGTCTGCCTACAAAATCTAACATACACGCCTCTTTATCTCCGAAGGGCTAGATAGAGGTATATTAACATGCACATTTCCACAACTCTTTTGTGTAACCTACTTATGACCTTATACTTATGACCCTTATACTTATGACTTATGACCTACTTATGTAATACTTATGACTTATGACCTACTTATTATACGCTCAGGAACAGAACCGGTTTGCAAAGATACCTGAAAATCTCGGAAACTAGAAAGCTAAGTTAGTAATAATACCTGACTAAGTTAGTGAAATAAATTGTTTGCCTAGAAGACAATCATCAATCGGGAAAATTTGATTGTTTGTAATCAATCATAACCTGACGTGTTTTGCTATAGCTATTAACTCATTGAAAAGTAAACACTGAGTTTGATTACTCGACCTTATATAATTGTCAGTCGTCATGAAAGAGACCAGATGTATTTGTTTTATATTTTGAATAAGTAATTTAAAATTAAGCTGTACTGAATAAGTAACAGAAATCCAGTCTTTGTTACACTATCGCTCAATCAAAAATTTATTTCATTTTTACTGCGGCCGTATAATAGCAGTTCAGTATTAAATGCGATAAGGTTACACTTACTTCATTAACTCCTTTCCGTCTTACTTCATAGGCGATAAAATGTTGTTAGGAAACTATAAAAATCTATGTAAAATTCAGGTCAAATAGATATTTAATAAAAATTGTTACAAATACGAATATTATAATCAAAACGACATTCCAATTTATTAATATTAATAATATCCGATTAAAATTATCTTTATCGCCACGAGGTAGGATTTGGTTCAGATTTCTTATCAGATAATGTATTAATAATTTTATTAAGTACGATATTGATTTTTGTGGTAAGGGACTGAGTTGTGTCCAAAATAGTTCGAATGAGGCGGTTTATCCGCCGGTGCCGGAATATCATTTTATACTAAAACCTTTGAAAGCTTGATTTTAAAACAAACTTTTACAAATTACCTACACTTATCAATACTGTACACTCCAAAAACCAAAAACCTTCTATTTTCTAAAAAAGGATTTATATTAGCAGTTAATTATTATTTGAATAAGCCTTAAAAAAATTACGTGTAGGTAAGTACGTTTGTTTAAATAGTTTAAAGTTAGATTTTATTTAACGTTATAAAATATATAAATCTTGAATGTAAACAGCCATTTGGCTTTTGGCAAAGAAAATTACCTATATTTAAAAATATTATATTTAAATATTTATATCGTAATTTTAAAATATTTAGTACTAGATCATTTACCCAACCATCCGCACTGAGTCAGCCAGCACTCAGTGTGGTGCTATCACTCACGCACTCAGTTTGTGTTCTAATCTTCCATCCATAAGGAAGACATGTGACCCAGCAGTGGGAGCATGAAAGGACTGGAGATGATGATGATGATGATTTATTTAGTATTGGTGATCAACATTACCATTATTTACATTTTAAAGACAATTTTATGTGCCTACGGGGTAGGGGAAAGACTGTGTAATGGCGTATCCCCGTTGAAGATTTGATGTATACTCTTTATTGCAATTAAAAAATACATCAATAGCACACACAATAAATTCATAGTTTGCAAGGGCGGACTTATCTCTAAAAGAGATCTCTTCCAGTCAACCCACGAAAGCTAGTATAAATTTAAGCTATAGTGGAGGTGACTAATATAATAAAAGACTTTGATGAATGAAGTAACATTAAGACAAAGCACCATATCCATGAAAGGAAAAAAGAAAATCTTTTTTTCAAAATCTTTTTTCCTCTGCAGCACAGTGTAGGTATTATAAAACACACTATAAATGCATGCGTTTATTAGTAATCCCAGTCTTATATCCAAGAATCACGTACATATTTTATGGAGATTTTTGTTCTCGTTTATTATTAAGCGATTTTATCTTATTTGTAGCGTGACACTGTTAAATAATAATTTAATGTGACCCATATTTGAGCACCCTATGCTCCTATAAATGTCACTGGCTATGACCTTTATTTAGCCATAAAAAGACGAGCTCTGTTTGTACTTCTAATAATACATTGCCTTGATTCCACTAGATCAAATTAATCAATTAATAATAACAAATAGCGTAGAAAATTATTACACTTACCGGAATATTACATTACACTTACAGAAGGATTAGATTATTCTGTAGAAAATAGATGGGTTATAGATAAGTTTACAATTTCCAAAAGTGTACTTTGTGAAAGCTAATTCGCAGGAGCCGTGTGGTGACGGCAGAGCAAAAAACAAATGTCACCACCCCGAATCTCACCCGCGGGTGTCGTACAAGGCGACTGAGGCTTAAGACAGCGCTGACTAATAGGCAGCAGCATTACGTTCGTACCACCTAGCAATATACTGCGATTTGCGTGCCCGATAGATGACAATAGGCTCCATACTTATCACTCTCCACACATTACATGGGACCGAACATAATTGGCGAAACGTGGGTGTTAATTCACCTCTGCCTACTCTTCGGGGATATATAGGCGTGATTTATGTGTATGCATGTATGCAATTCCTAGAAAGTAATAATATCCGGGTTTACATAAGAAACGTGTAAAACGTTTGAACGATTTACATTTTATTGAATATACTGATTGATCCAGAAATGTCGTCCTGTGGGTCTTATCGTTCATTTTATGGTTCATATCATATTCTGCCCGAGCATTTTTCATATGATAAACCAGGCGATACATGAGCCAAACACCTGCGTACGGGAACTAATAAACACACTTACATAACAAATACGATCTTACGACAATACCGGTAAAGTCCATAAATGATTATGCTTGATTGTTGATTAGTTTTTTAAACGAATCCAATATGAATGGACGTGTGCAATGGAAACTGCTACGGCTCGTAGCACTAGATTTTTTTACGTAAGTAGAGGTAATATTATAAAGAAGTGAATAAGCGGCGAAAAAACGTTATTTTTTTATTTCTATTTTAAACTTTTTAGCCTTCATCGCTTATTGCAAAAGAAGGAGTTTTTTTTCATAACTCCAAAAAGACAGAAAAGTTGTGGCTTTCTTAATTCATTTGACATTAAAATTACCTTTTGGCGATTAATTTAGATTTAATTGTGTCCCTTTTGTATTGAAGAAGTTTTATAACATATTTGCTGATTTATTACAAATACAGTGGAGATAATCTTTTGTAATTACTATAGTCCGTTATCACACATGTGTGTAGCATATTGTCAAGGTAATTTTCTTTAGAATCAACTATCGTGTAGATAAAGCTAATTTTTCAGTTTAAAATCACGAATACCTCGATAGTCTTGTGCACTGTTATGGACAGCTGACTCTACACGAGGTAGAGTCGCCAACTAAATTTTTTGTGTCCCACACATTTCTTTCGTGTTGACTGAAAATCCTCGTCAACATCTAAACTTTGCGCATTGGAAAGCGCGTCCGCTTTAATAAAACATTTTTTATTCATGCACTCTTGAATTATCGAGGAACATATTAGGGGTGTACTCACAAGAAAACGCTTCTGGGCCGCCCGGAGGAACGATGACCCCCGCTGTTGAGTCCGAAGTTTTTCTATCGCGATAATTATTAGGAGGGGTCACTGGATTCACTGTTAGCTTGATTCGCGATAGGTGAGTCTTGTGTGCGTGTTTTCGTCGATATTACGACTAGGCGAGGAGCGCGACGCTCTTTCTGCGAGTTCTCGAGGCCTATTGGCGCGGCCGCCGCACCGCTGCGCGCGCACCGCCGTCGCATACCCGCGCCGCATTGACTTGACGGCGCTGTACCAACCAAGCCAGCTGTAGGCTGGTTTTAGTGTAACGCTGGCGAGCTGACCATCCGCGCGTCGTTCAGCATCCATTACCGGCCGTTCAGGGGCCCTATTGATTCACCGCCATATAAAAACAGAAATGAATGATGATCAGCGTGTTGACGGTCAGTTCGTCAGCGTGACACTAAAACCAGCTGTACACTCGGCGTTTCCAACACGTCGAATGGGAATGCGCTAATATCACGCTTGATGCCCTCTTGTGTTTCTTAACCGGCACTCCCGTGTGAAATGAAATGAAAATTTACGAATTTGACTCGCGTATATTTTGAAGAGGGGAGCTCGCTAGCGCAGTGGCACAGCGCGCTTGGCCTGTGATTGCGTAAACTAAGCAATTTCGCTAAGGTCGGTCATTAGATTGGCGCCGAAGGGTGGAGGGCAGATAACCAACAACAGCAAACCTAGAGGGACGGTGTCGGGTCTAAAAGCTAAGCCAAAACTTTGAGCAGTATGGGTTGGAATGTGACAACATTCCAACAACATAACATCCCAATCACTCTCTTCGTTCAACGAAAATATCGCGAAATGGTCTTATCATCTCTTTTCTATACACGTGTGATGAATGATATGCATTAAATGGGAGTCGATGGCTTGATGACGTCTGTCGAAAATGAGTAGGAGAGGAAACATACTGCGCCGACCCTAAATAAAAGTTGACGATGATATTGTTACGTGAAATACATAGTAGGTATGAGTAAGTATCTATAGCTAAATCATGTTTATTATTTTTAAACTGTGTTAAAACGGGATTTATACCACGTACCTGGATTTTGTTACAATTCCGATATTTTGGCACAGTTACATGCACCATGGTCACGATGTTTATTAAATTAATTTCTTTTAAACGAATTTCCGCTCTGTGGCACTATTATTAAAGTTTATAAATAAGACAGTTTTGAAAACTGTTTTTTTTGTGACATAGAGGCTTTTGATTATTAACAGACATAAAAACTAGAGTGGTCCAGTAAAGTATTAGGCCGTATGCACCCTGGGAAAAATAATAAAACGAAAATATATCTTTACCTACACTTTTTAGATTGAACTAACTGTAAGTGAATATCTTAAAATGTAGTGTACAATTAAATATTTATTCAATGTTATCTAACTAGCGGAAGACTAGTATACAATATCTCTATAAGTAGGTAGGTACATATTGGTACTCATCCTCCATTATTTATTTTGAACACAAATAAGAAGTATTTTGCGTTATCAATAACGACTACGTAAATTCGCTAGCAAGTACCACAATTACTTATCAAAAATAAATGGCACCTACTTTGTAATATATCAGAAGGTAAGTACCGTACTTTTTCAGAATAATTAGGTACTATTGCATTGTTACTTTACTTATGGTTCTGACTGTACCACCACATTGCTGTTGTATAACAAACACTCCGCCAGACAGACTATTGAAAACTATGTATTTAATTTTCATACAGAGAGGTGTAATACTAGGATTGACTATATACCTACTCTACTCAATTGTAGCGTGAGTAGGTATGTAGGTATTGGCAAACAGAGCGAAAATCTATAAGTCGCTATAAACATACTTAAGATACGTAGTACCTACCCCAAGTAACAAAATCTGGTACTATAAAAAACCTGAGACCGTTATAGAATGTGCTAATTAGTGTTCATGATTAGCACTATATTAGTGTTGTAAACATTTACAGAATCCCGAAATGGCCCTAGTTTTATCATTGATTTATTCTATAAACATTATATAAAGGCTGTCACGGTGATAAATCAGCGCTGTAGTTGAAATGTGAAAGGCATAAGAAACGCTTTTTATTACTAAAACAGCGCTATCTGCAACGGTTTTGACATAAATTTGCTCTTTATAAGTAACCAAAACATGTATATAGTGTTATTTTGTACCGTAAACGATTCCAATGATCTTGGGCAGCAGCGTTCCTCTTATACCACCGCGCCATGAACTGCGATTACTGTGTTAGGTCTCATGGGTGTTAGACTGGTGAATTGCCTCGCGGCAGATCCCAGACTCTCCCCTCCAAAAGGGCTGGAGGGACACCGGAGTTTTTTAATGGATATTGCGTATTGTGTTTGATATGGGGTATTGCGAGTCCCACACAGGCCAGTGTCCTAGCTAGCGGCTGGTATGGTGCGTAATGCATTCCACTCCGTCAAAAATTGGTCCCATCCATATAGATTAGGTATGGTGTTAATTCACCTCTGCCTACCCCTTCGGGGATATATAGGCGTGATTTATGTATGTATGAAGTGCCGGTGACCGTAGATAAGCGGGTGGTGAAAACAGTCTTTTTCTCACCTCGTGGTGAGAAAAAGACAGTTTTCACCACCCTTTCCAACTTGCTTGCTTGGTCGGGCGTCTTCTGTGTGTAGGTCCTCTCGCTGCTGACTCTACTCATATTGGATCTAATGTTCGACTTGTGGCTCGAATACTCCCCGTGATTGTGAGTAGGTAAGCGGGATTGTGCATATAATATCAAGATGGCGGACGGGACCATCGTCCGTAGGAGAGCTGTTGTCAAGCAGGCGACCGAGGCGCCATTAAACATACATATATCATGCCTATATCCTCGAAGGGGTAGGCAGAGGTGAATTAATACCCACTTTTCGCCAAATAAGTTAGGTCCCATAAATAGGTGGCGAGCCTATTGCCATATATCGGGCACATAAATCGCAGTACAATTGCTAGGTAGGTGGTATGAGAATTACCGCCGAGAATTACACCCTTAGCCGCCTTGTACGACACCCACGGGAGAGATGGGGGTGGTGAAAATTGTATTCTGCTCTGCCGTCAACATACGGCACCACAAAAAATTAAGAGTAATCCTTAAACTACTTTGTCAAATTGAACAGAACCCAAATAATTTGGAAACAGGTCAGTAAGGAGAAGGAGAAAAAGAAAGACATTCATAATCAGCTTCCCTTATGGGTGGAAGAATATAGGGAGAAAGGGCCATAACCCACCACGCTGGTCCAGTGCATGATTCTGGGACACTTGTAATATGTCTTGCTATCATATCATTGACGATGTAGATCTACAAATAAGGAACCTTT
Source organism: Cataclysta lemnata (assembly GCA_963931975.1). NCBI lineage: Eukaryota > Metazoa > Arthropoda > Insecta > Lepidoptera > Crambidae > Cataclysta > Cataclysta lemnata. The sequence continues at coordinate 5,873,794 of OZ008358.1, read as the reverse complement.
TTAAATATTAAGGTATTTTTAGGTGTGTTTAGGTTAGGTATGTCTCGCATGAGCAATGATCTCTGATGACTATTGCTCCTGCCTCTCCAACACAACAGCCGTTTGGTGACGGCAGAGAATACAACTATTATTGTCATCACCCCATCAGCCTCACCCGTGGGGGCGGCAAGGTGCCTAAGGGTTTTTTAGACAGCGAAGAGTAATGAGCAGCAGCGTTAGAGCGGTTACGCACTACATCCGATCCGAATCCGTGATCTAGAAAACTCTGACCGAATTCGGATATTTACGCTCGTTACGCACTATTCCAATCTCCGATACAAATCTAAGCAATTCAGAAGCCATCTTTTGGAATACTTGATTTGACCGAAAGAAATCGGATGACGGAGATCGGATCTAGTGCGTACATAAGTTACCATAGAAATAGTTCTACGGCTACCTACTACGGACCATATTTTCACGGATTCGGATCGGACGTAGTACGTACTACTACGTACCTACGTAATCGTTCTAAGTGTTCGATATGCCAATGGACTCGCTCCCTATTAGTATTTCGTACTATAATATAATTAGCGAAACGTTTCACCAGCTCTGCCGATCCCTTTGGGAAAAAATGGGTGTGATGTATGGTCTGTACCTTTATAGGAAATAAGCATCACGGAATCTGTAGCAGTGATTAATGCGAACGGTTGGACAACTTTCTCGTCTGTAAATCCGTTTTTATTTTTAACTAAGTTTATTCCTTTTGAAACGTCCGTCTGTCAGTTCTAGCGACAGCCGGACGAATCTTAATTAATTATGCTAAGATTAAAAACGTGTATGCATCGACTATTTTGGGAACTACCCACAAAACATTTTACGCAGTTTGTTTATTTTTCTTTAATTAATTTCCTTGTTCATCAGGTTTCTTCCGGAATCAAAAGACCGGTGTGTGTTTGTGTAATTTTTTAATGCCTACATTAAAATATACCTCTGTACGTAAATCTTAAATCATGTCTTTCTTCCCTTAGGGCTAGGCAGAGGTGGTTCAACACTCGCGTTCCACCAGCTTATTCCAAGTCCAAGTAATACGGGGCGAGCCTAATGCCATTTACCGGGAACTTTAATATTATTCTATTTTTATTTTACACTAACAATTACATAACGATTTTTAAACACCCACGTTTCGCCAAGTATGTTAGCTCCCATGTAATCGGGGGTTTATTGCCATCTATCGGGCACGTAAATCAGGATATATTGCTCTTGAGTTTTTGCCTAACCAACTATAAAATTTAACGTTAGTTAGTACTACTACTGTTACTATTGGAAATTGTAGACAACTCGTAAAATTCGGAATAGCATGAAATGCTCATGGTTCGTGACAAACTGTTAAGTAATCTGCCTACATAATGAAATAATCAGCAGTATGTGGGACTATCTATACCTACACCTTATAATAATACTATAAAGAATGCATGCATTAATGCACACCCATATTACCTTGTGTCTTAACATAGCTAATCTATGTTACCCCCTTCGGAGATACACAGTTATGATTTATGCATGTATTCACTTACTGCGTAAATCAACATAAACATCCAGTCAACCAATTATGTAAGTTAAGCAATAAAATTTCATGGTTCAGAAACTTAAATTGTTTTATTACTATTTTACTTTACTTAGCCAACCAATTGCTTCCCAAACTCTTTTTAACTCTTTAGACCAACTACTTCAAGGATTTCAATGTGTCCTGCATTATATAACACATTCTGCTATATACTTATATCACATATTTCATAAAGTTACTATCTATTCAGGATAATTTATTAATTTAAACACTTATCTATTATGTTGGATTATTGTATTTATGACAGTAAGATAGTGCTCAGCAACAAAGTATTGTAAATCCAAATAGTTCTCCTTAAAACATAAAATTTCCCCAGGTGCAATTCTATATAAAATAACTTCCATTTCACCTACATAATAGCAATAAATTGATACCAGTGCCTAGTAATATTTTTAACTTTTAAAGGCAATTATCACAATAAGTTTACAGTACTCATTATAAAAAATTTATTGCTAAACCACTTTTAACATTATTCAGTTCTCTAAAATATACCAGAGCCATCTTACATTTCACAAAACACTTCATAAATATTAGCTCCTAAGAGTTTTAGTTTGTCGTTCTCAAGAAGCTGCTTGGTTATCATATCTGGAATGTTAAAACTGCCGCTATGGGAATTTTTGGTCATCATGCCATCTATTTGGGGCAATAATTTGACAAAATAATGCTTTACCTTATTCACACCAACAAAAGGCTCAGCTGATAACTTCAGAGCCCCATTTGTAACAACACACTCGGATACCTCTAACTCGTTCTTTGTCACTGGTGTTGCTTTAGCGTCAAAAAAATTAGCTACTTCATCAATGACTGATGAAAAACAACGACTGACTGAAGACATGGTGATGGAAATGGCCTCATCACTTTCCAAGATATCCATAGTCTCTTTTACTATTGTATTCAGTCTTGCCTCATTGAATTCAACATTGTTTGTTAAGTAGTACACCATTTTCTTTATAGGGTCTCCTTCAACAGTATCAGTACACAAAATTGTCTGTATAGACCAGAACATTTGCTCTATGTCTTGTAGAGTGACTTTCTTTTTAAGTTCAACTGGCTTGACTACTCTTGTAACTGTCTTTTCTATTTGCTTCATCAAATCGAGTATGCCATCTCTGACAAAGTTATGGGATAGTGACAAATATTTTGATTGTAGCTCACTATCGATAATAGTTTCTCCATCCCCATGCATTGAATCTTTGTACATGTAGCCACCAATCACATTCAGTTGAACTCTTAGGGTTGTTTGCAATATACATAAAGCATAAACAAGGGTGCAAATTTTTGTGTATGTCAATATTTTCATTTGTTCCCATAAATCCATTTTATTTTGAGGATTCTCTTGTAATTTGTTTACAATATCCTCAGTATTTAAAACATCTAATATGGTATTAGAAACAAGTTTGGACAAAGAACAAATGGATTTATTACATGTTTCTTGTGTGCTGTTGTAGTGCTGTTTTTTCCTAGTCATTTCAAAAAATTTCTTGGTTTGCTTATCATTATATTCTCTGATTACCTTTACTGCATAATTGTTGAGCAAGTACAATCCACCTACTACTGCTCCAGTCACTGCAAACTTTGTTCTGTGACGGTACAAAAAGTTTTTGATGCTGGCAAACATGTTAAAATGTTTACTGCAACTGATTTAACTTACTGGAATTCAAGAGGTGAGTCTGATCTATATTTGGTAGTGTTCATAAGACGTCTTGTAATAAAAGTAGTTGCATCAATAAACCTCTCAACACAGTTCATAATACATACTTCAGTTTTGGAATCTAAACGGGTGGATGGTTGTCCCATGCAAGTATCCCAGCAGGTATCTGTTAAACCATGAACAAGAACCTGGAACATAGATAAATGAAGAGATTATAATCCTACTAAATCCAAAAACTCTGACTACAATCAGTAGCAGTAAAAACAAGTTATAAATCTAACTGTTGAATAATTAATAAAGCAAACACAAAGGCAAGACCAAAGGTCAATAAAATGAGTTCTTTAAAAATACAAGGCCAGTTTATTCAGATAATGAAAGACCAATAATCGATTAATAGTTAAGAAGAGGGACAATAAAGCATGTACGATAATACCTGAAAACGTTGTTTCTGTGTTTCAGCTAAGATAAAATTTTGTAATTGTGGGTCTACGCTTTCCGTTTCGTTCATAATAAATTGAACGTAAGTGTTGATAATCTACGGTTATAATAAAAAAATAGTTTGATTGAAATTAATTACATTCGGAAAAGTTATTTTGGAAAACGTTTCTGTCTGTCATAAGTGTCATAATTTAAGATTTTTTTTTTTTTTTTTAATTTATTTCTGACTTGGAAACAAAGTCCTTCAGTCGCATACATATTTAGTTTTAACACACGAATGAAAGAACATATAGTTAATCACAAACATTAAAGGAATTCATTACAATAGTAGCGTAACTTATTAAATTTGCATATTATATAACCCAAAAACTTAAAAATAAATGTTATTTTCCATGAGACATACCGAATATAGTAAATAAACTTAAAATTGCTTTCAATTGCAAAAAACTTAAAAAATATACTTAAAAAAAAAACTATTACTCTATATACAATCAACTTATAAATTAAATTTTATTTACACTATTTACAATATAATTGAATAACGAAATATAAAACTTAGGATATTTCAAAAGGTCCTGAACGCGGCGGGGAATACTTGAAGGTGATTGGTCACCGTGTGATTGATGCATAATGTTTACATCAGTAATGTCATTGAATAAAATTGCACGTTGTTGATTAAACTTATTACAGTGATAAATTAAATGGTCTAAATCAGCATTCACCGTCGAACAATGAGGACAATTACTATTAGGCAATATGTTGATTCTGTTTAGATGTGCTGGTGTTAAACAATGCCCTAATCTCATTCTAGATATGCATGTGACAAATTTTCTACTGCTGCAATCTTCAACATGATACCAGGGAGCTGATGGTATTTCCTTTTGTATCTCAGCATACCATTGACCTTTTACCTGTACTGTCACATTCCAATGTTGTGACCATAGAATTTTACAATTTCGCTTGAAATATTGGTAGTAGTCAGTAAAAGGTACTAGTTGGAGACTGGCATGATCATCATCATGTCCAGCACGTACTACTGAGTCAACAATTTCATTTCCCTGTATGCCGCTGTGTGAAGGAATCCAAACAAAATCAACAAGAATGCCAGTGAGTTGTAACTTTTCAATTACATTCCTTATATCATACAGAATATAATTACATTTGTAAGACACTTTACCACTACTAAGTGCAGTTAAGACACTTAAACTATCTGATACTACAATAATATGGACACTATTCACAAAGTTAATTACATAGCTTAGTGCTTGATATATGGCATAGGATTCTGCGGTAAAAATAGAACATTCACTATTTATCAAAATACATTTTTTAAAGTTTTTTTGTGGATCATAAAATGCAGCTTTTACTACATTGCTATCTTTTGATCCATCTGTATAAATAAAGTAACAATTGGACATTTGATCTTTAAATTTCAAAAAATCTTGTTTATTTTTAATACTCTTAACTTGCATATCACCTATACAGCTATTTAACATATTTTCAAAAGAACCTGTATAAATGGGCCAGTTGTCACATTTATACAAATTCTGAGAGCTTGTCTTAACATGAGTGAATATTGTTATCATTTCAGGTCTAGCTGCAATATCACTAAGCCTTAAATTATCAATTGCAATAATAGACTGACAGATAGTGGACATTTTATTCAATTTATCAAGCAAGACATTATTACTGGACAATGTTTTTAAACAGAATCTCTCGGCCAAGTGTAAACGCCTCAAGAATAAAGGAGGTATGCAAGTTTCAATTTCTAGTGAGTTTATTGGTGTGGAGCGCATTGCGCCACAAATTAATCTCAAACCCATGTTCTGTACAACATCTAATTTTCTAAGGATAGCACTGCTAGCACTAATATAGGCTAAAGCACTGTAATCAAAATGACTACGCACAATACTTTTATATAACATTGTCATAATCTTGGGATCTGACCCCCAGAATGTGCCAGCTAAATGCCTTAGAATATTAATGCCTTTCATTGCATTTGCAGTAATATAATTTATATGTTTGTCAAATTTTAATTTATCATCTATTACAACACCTAAGAACTTATGGTCTTTGACAATAGGGATCATATTATTGTTATATTTAATAACAGCTGTACTAGTATTTTTACTGAATATCAAAACTGAGCTTTTTTCCGGACTAATTTCTAATTTAAGTTCATCATGGTAATATAAGTATAATTGTTTCAAAGCAGTATTAATGTTATTAAGTGCCACATCTAGATTTTGATTGGTGCTATATATAAGTAAATCGTCTGCAAATTGTAAAATATTTACATTTTCAGTATATACAAATTTTAATATTTGTGAAGTGTACAAATTATATATTAAGGGAGATAAGGTGGCTCCTTGCATTGTCCCCTTATTAATAATCTTTGGTCCATGTAATTTATTATTATACCTTACATAAACTGTTCTATTATTTAAGAAATTATAGAGCCATTCAAGAGTCTTACCTGGGATACTAATAGAATGCAAAACTTCAATGAGAACTTGTATATTAACATTATCAAATGCACCCTTAACATCTAGGAAAACACACACCATATTGGAATGACTGGATTTCACCTGTTTTATATCTTCTATAAAACTTACAAAGCTTTCAGAGCAACTCTTACCTTTTCTAAAGCCATGCTGAATTGGTGGAATTAATTTAGTATTTTCTATAAAATAATCTAAACGGGTTTTCAGCATATTTTCAAATATCTTTCCTAAACAAGATGAAAGTGATATAGGCCTGTAAGATGATGCTATATTTTTCGGTTTATGTGGTTTTAATATAGGTATGATGCACTGAGTTTTCCATGAGTCTGGTATTATGCTATCAACCCAAAGTTTATTATAAATTTGTAAAAGAATCAACTTTGCTTTTTCATGGAGTTTCTTAATTAATTGGTATGGAATATTGTCCAGCCCAGGAGTTGTGTCTTTCCTGCTTTGTAAAGACATAGTTAATTCAATAAATGAAAAAGATTTAGTTAAAAGAGAGTTATCATTATTATCTTCAGACTTACACAAAGCTCTAATTTTATCCACATCTATTACTGTGTTATCTACTAAATTGCCTAGAAAGCTAGGTACCCAGTCATCGTTAAAGTATCTGTTGTTGCTAGTACCTATTCTTTTGAAAATTTTTATATATTTCCATATTCTTGAAACTGGGGTCATTCTATTAAAACTACTACATAGGTTATGCCAAGAGTTAATTCTTTCTTCCCTTATAATTTTCTTTTTTAGTGCATCTTTTCTCTTGTAACTAATATAATTTTCTAAACTAGGACTAGATTTGTAATGACAGAGAGCCTGCTTAGATTTGATCACTGCGTCTTCACACTTTCCATTCCACCATGGCACTGGCTTCCTTTTTGTTTTAAAATTATTATTAGCCTTATATTTTGGAATTGTTTTATTTCTTAAGTCATTCAAACTATTTACAAAACTATCATATAATTCTAGAGAACTACCATTACTGGTGTCTAAATGAGAAAAGCAAGACTGAGATAATGTTTCATATTCGTTCCAGTTAGCTTTATTATATATGTATCTTTCTTCCACAGGTGGAATCTCATATGAAGACGGATGAATATTGACCTTAAGAAATGTTGGATAATGATAACTGCCCATTGGATCATTATGTACCTGCCATTCACATAAATGGGCTAGTGAAGAACTTACCAGAGCTAAATCTATAGCAGACTCACGCTTATTGTAATGGGGAAATGTTGTTGGAGCACCATCATTCATGATGCATAAATCATACTCGTCTATAAGATTGTACAAGCTACTGCCTCTAGTATTAGTAGTGTGACATCCAAATGCAACATGATGAGCATTGAAATCTCCCATGATAATATATGGTTTAGGAATCACATTAAGTATGGTTTTTAATTTATTTGAGTCAAACCTAGGACGGTTAGGCGGACTGTACACACAAACCAAAGATAAATTTCCTGACTGAGATTGAATGGTAATTGCTATGTTCTGAATTGTTTCATAAAATGGAGTATCAATAACATCATATTTTAAACCATGCTTAACAAGAATACCTACACCATTGTGGCTGTTTTCAGAATGTTTGTAAATTGAATTGTACATAGAGAAATTAGGTATACTTGATTTGTTACTTAACCAGGTTTCATTCAATATACAGATATCAATGTTTTCATCTATTAACAATTTCTGCAAAAGTGCTTTCTTACTCTGCAAGCTTTGTATGTTATATTGAACTATGTTTAAATATTTATCTAAACTCATGTTAAATTGGACAATAATACTTCTTTTATTTTCCTATTAGTTAAGGGAGTGTTGTCTTTATTATTACCTAGAGCTAACAAGGACTTTACAATGGCATTTATAATTATATCATTATTTACAATGGAATTAAAATCTAATAACTCAAGTGACTTATTATTGTCTTTTTTATATAAAGGTGGGAAAGCTTTTCTGTTGCTTATAGGGGGAGGGGAATCCAACACAGAGGCATATGGCTGACGAACATACCTTCTCTTAATCTCTTCCATTTTTTGTATTCGTACTGGGCAGTCCCGAGATATAGCCAAATGATTGCCGCTGCAGTTGATACAGACGACTGCATCCACATCACATTCCTTATACGAGTGTTGGCCGGCACAAGAGCTACACATTTGTACTCCTCTGCAGACTTTAGCTGAGTGATTGTATCGGAGACACTTGTAACACTGTAGGACAGGTGGAATATATTGTTGCACTTGATATCTAAATAATTTTATGTATGCATATTGTGGGAGTACTGTGGCTGCAAATGTTACTGCAATAGTTGTTAATGGAGTGTATGTATTATCTGTTTTTTTCATGAATCTTTTGATGGATATTATTTCGGAGTCACAAGTCATATTTTTGTAAATATCTTCATTTGACATGTCCTTGGGGACAAATTTCAGTACTCCAATTTTTTCAGTCAGATAGGATGGGATAAACGCTTTGAAGTTATGCGTTATGAAAAATTCTTCCATTTTTAGAAAGTAATTAGCAGAAACGGCGTTCTTAAAAGCTACTCCAATTTTGTATGCATTTATTCTATGCACCCCAATAATGCCCTTAACATTTTCCGTAAATATATTTGTAAGATGAATTGGATTTTTGTTGCCAATCTTTTCATTCTGTGTTGATTCGACATAAACAACAAAGTCCCCAGTGCTATTCTCAGGGAATTGTCTTTTATAATTAGGTTTAGTAAATATTTTATACATATCTGAATGGCTTTTGCTGCTGTTGTATGTGTGGTCCGTATGAGCATATTTTCGTTTCTTTTTCCCCTCATTAGGGTCCTCACCTTCATTGGGAGGACCCATTGTAGGATTTAATTATCAAATTTACTCTAACTTTGAGTAGAAATACAATGAAAGAAATAAAAATATTGAAGCTGAAATTCAAAGTTGCCGCTCACTTTGACTTCCCGCCAAAAAGTCCTCATAATTTAAGAAATTAGTCAGTAGTCACAGATAAAATATATATTTTTTTCACGGTTTTGAAGGCCCCGGCTTCTTAGTCTTTAGCCGGATTAATAATAATCTATGTGTGTTAATGGTTGTTAATTCGTGGGTGTTAATTCACCACTGCCTACCCCTTCGGGGATATAGGGAGTGATTTAAGTATGTTGTATGTAAGATTAAGATTTATACAAACTTACTATTGGTAGATATTTGACACAATATAGAAACGAAGTTTTTATAAATTCTAACCTTTACGAATGGAAGAGAAAACATGGCAAAATAATTTTGTCATCTTAATGATAATTACCTCTCGGGTGTATAACTTCACTCTTGGGTGTATGGGCTAATTATCGTTGCTTTCTTTCGTTGTTATTTAAAACTCCAGTGTTTGACATTGACACTGACAAATAGTATTTGACACTGACAGGTAGTAAATAAATTGGATATAATTTTTTATTTAAATTTAAAAGTTAAAACTCTTTCTCGTGTTTTGTATTAGAGTTCTCTATCTCAAAATGTCAGAAACTACTATTTGGAAATATTATGACAGCGGAGATTTAAACGGATATACATTAGTTATACCTAGTGTGGCTGTGGGAAATGTTGGACAGCTGGCCTGTGACTTGCTAATTTCATCATTGAACATGGTTAGAATATCTTCTGTGTATGATGTTGCCCTGATTCCTGTTCTAGGATACGACCCTTATGATTTGAGTTCTTCCAAGTTGTCCAGCAGCTGTGAAATTTTTAAGAGTGATAGCAGAAAATTGATTGTATTGCAACTGAGGGCACCTCTAGTCTACAGGCATGCTAGAAAATTTTTAAATGAAGTGATTGTGCAATTTAGAGAAAAAAACATAAAAGATGTCATTATTCTAACCAGTAGTTTTGCCCATGAGAAGAAGTACATTTCATCATCACCATATAGATATGTAGCAAATCATTTGTGCTCATACAAAAGTCGAGCAAAAACCTTGAATTGGTTGGAGCATGACTCGAATGAATCTGGATTAAGAATATATGGTGGTGGTTTTGCGACATTGCTCTTTGACATTGTTTCTCAACAGTCATTACCATGTCTGATATTGTTCAAGTACTGTTCAGAAGGGAATAACATTCCAGATTCCTATGAAATGGTTGGTTACTTGGCAAATTTGTTACCAATTTTCTTTGAACAGAAAGAGAAATTACCAGAGCTAGTGGAGCCCGCATCCTGGAAATTGCTTTTTGGAAGACCACCTCCAGTAGACATTTACTAATTATCATTTTTATTTTGTATTAAAGAATTTTTTATTTACCATTGATTTTTCTTTTTATAACATTAGTTTAATGTATCATAGTATTAGGTCAGATCAGGTGCAGGTACAATAGGTTTGGACATCCTATATGTTGTCTAGTAAAATAATGGTCAATGGAATTGTGAAGAAGGAAAAATTTACTTGTTGGAATATTTTTAAATTAAATCATATTTATTTATATGACGAATTTGAATTTATATTCAAAAATCTCTACAAGTACATTTTTCCTTTACCATTTGTTATAGTTTTGTAAGTCTGATGGGTTTGACGAACAAACTGGTGGATGCTTCTCATTATCTATTCTATTGCATTTTTGTGACTTGTATTTTCTATACTATCGCCAGTCTGGTGAAAATCCAAAACCTATAAAAAGAAAAGACATTTAGAAAAATCCCACTCAGGTTTCCTAATCATGCAAACATAATTTATAAAACAAATGGTGGGTTTTGGCACATTCTTCCTATATTGGTCCATCTATACTATGGAAGGAACTGTCCCAGCAGTGGGACATTATGATATGACTGGTGATGACGATGATGAGACGGGCGATTATGATAATTCTAAAAGCCTTTATGAATGGAAGACGAAACATTCTGCTCTGATCTTAGAATGATTATCGTAACTACCTTTTTGGTTATGAATTGTGGTGTCATTGTGTTTTGCATATAAAAACGGCGCAACTTAAAAATACGATTCGATTCATTTTGAAGCATATTAATTTTGATTCGATATTTAATGAATATATTTTTATTAGCTTATTAAGTTTTTTTCGGCTAATTAATAGAATATTTTAAAAGGTTTCAGTATACCTACCTCAACCGTAGGTATATTTAAATATTGAACGTTAAAATATCAATTTACGATATTTTAAATGTCGTTAAACTAAATGGAACGTGACAAAATTTAACCACTTATTGCAATGTTGTAATAGTGTTCATAGCGACAACTCATATTTCGACGGACAATTTAAATTAACCTCGCCGCTCTCGTAATAACATTTTACTTTACGGTTCGCTTGAGCTTTGCAATTAGGCGCAAAATTCTACCTGGCATTGTATTTTGTTCCCTTTAATTTAATACTTGAGTTTCAGATGTAAACCGCAAAATAATTATGGCGAGGATTTTAATGCACGAACATAAAAGTAGGCACCTGCGAAGTGAGTTAAATGAACCTAAATACAACACAATACTGTTGCTTGTAGTTTTCTTTTAGGCGCTGATGGTTGTGTGTTGTGTGATCGATCATTGTCTTTTCCTTGGACTATTATTACCCTTACCACTCTAACCATTTGACCAATTGGCCGTTATAACCAGCTGATTTTACAGCATGCATCGAACAACTGCGTGTTTCCATCATTCTTCACACATACAGTCCAGCCGTCGCAAACAACAAGTTTATCATACAGTACAATGCTACTTTCTTGTAGGTTTCATACAAGGCGACTACTGCGGGACCTAATAGTTGGCGAAATGTGGGTACTTATACATCTCTGACTACTCGTTTAGGTATAAAATGGCGTGGATTGTGTATTCCAGCATGCTGATTAATTTAAAATGGTTGCTTTTACGATTTAGCCTTCTATGCTGGCCTGGGAGCGAACAAATAACGTAGAATAGGCCAGCCCCAACTCATCCCATGGGTGTCGTAAAAGTCGACTAAGGGAGATTGCCCGGTGTAGACCAATAAGCACCTTGGGGCACCCGAATGGTGGAGGGCAAACCACCAACAACAGCGTACCCAAGGAGGGTTGGTGTCAGGCAGGCGGCCGGCTGTAAAACCTAAGCCAAAACCTTGAGCAGTATGGATTGGAATGTTGTCATTCTAATCACTCTCTCAGTTCATGGGTCTCTCGACATGGTCCGTTCCGTCTCTTTTCTATACATTCATTCATCACTAGCACCTTTACGGTGGGATGGATGATATGAATCAAAAGGGAGTGGATGGCTTGATGACGTCTGACATATGAATGGAAGAGGAAACATACTGCGCCGACCCCAGATAGACTGGGAACAGGGCAGGAAGAAGAAGAAGAAAGAAGGTTGCTTTTACGATTTAATTTGTATTTACGATTTTACAGTTTCAGACGTTAAAAATAGCGCGATCTGAGACACTGCCAAATCGTAAATGGGTATAGGTAGGTACATATTCTCAAAATCAACAATTTGAGAATGTATTAGAACAGTCCGTAATCAGCCTGAAGTTATCCTTTAGTAGTGTAACGTTAGCGCAGTGGCATAGCGCGCTCGGCCTGAGATTGCATAAACTAAGTAATGTTCACTAAGGCCGGTCATTGGATAGTTGACCAAAAATTTATTATCTCTAGTTCCTCCGTGCTTCGGAAGGCACGTTAAGCCGTTGCTCCCGCCTGCATCTGCAGTCGTTAAAAACCCGCCAACCCGCACTGGGCCAGCGTGGTCGTTTATAGCCCATTCTCCCTATATTCTTCGCTCCATAGGGAAGGCCTGTACCCCAGCAGTGGGGACATTGAAGGGCCGCCGGTGATCAATATAACGCATTAGTAGGTACTTCATATCACATACACCATTGCCAAGGGAATACCTATTGGTAGCAGTGAAAAAGAAACTTTTTAAAACAGTGCGATGTTTCCGTTTCCCATTGTTGTTGTTGTCTGTTAATCGATGATCGCGTAAGAAAAACCTGCAAGATAGTTCTCTAATTGCACAGAGTAGCTGGCCCTTCCCACAGATTAAATTGCCGTGCGCCCCAACGAGTTGTTTACATTGAAGCTCAATATTTTTCGGCGTAATGTGTCAGTTAAATTGCCTTTGTATCCTCTGGGCGGTGTTTACATGAATCTCTTTATTCCGCCTTAATCGAATTTTACCCTTCCAAATTGGAAATTGTTTTACGCATTGGCACCACAATAACGGAGAGTGCATAGCATGCATGAAACGAGTTAAGACCGACACATACCCTACGATCAGGAAAGACCGTACCATTTTGTTGCCTTGTTAAGTATATGGGTGAGGGAATTGCAAATACATTTCTTTCAAAGGGCAGCAATGAAATGGGCAGCAAGCATTTCACTCATACCACCTAGCAATATACAGCGATTTATGTGCTCGATATAATTATGGTAAAAGGATCGCCACCTATTCGCCACATGGGACCTGACTTAATTGGCGAAACGTGGGTGCTAGTTTACCTCTGCCACCAGTTCGGGGATATAGGCGTGATTTATGTATGTAATGTATGTATTTATTATTTAATAAACGATGCTTGACGACTTCTGTCGGACGCTTTTGCGTATCGGCGGGTATTTACCACATTCAAGTGTTTGGCTGGGATTATCGTTGAATACCTCACAGCCTTCACTCCCCGGCTGTATGTGCTATAAACAATGTGCAACAATTTAACGTTAAAAGGGGAAGTTTAAAACCGGAACTAAACTGCTGTTACGACCGGCTCGAAAGCGCTGAAGAATATTTGCTATTTACAGCTCGGTAAAAAGAGTTTGACGTGGTGACAGCTTATGTTTTGTATTTAAAATTGTTGACAATAATTTTTCGAAAGATTCTTTTCTCTTTCTTTGTTTTCTAACTTATAAGTTCATTAATAAGTGAATGAAATGAAATGAAATAAAGTTTATTTGGCAAAAAATAAGTGATGGTTATATAATAGTTATTTGTTTTACGTGAGTGAAAAGTTGTTTTTTAACCGCGTACTCAATTTTGATGACCGAGCTAGCGAAGGATTCTAAAATTAGAATCCTGAGCGATAGTGAGGGAATCCAAAGAGCACAAGGTGAAAAATATTTGCACTCGAGTGCAACACGTAACTTTTCATCCACATTTCATCAACGAGGAAATTGCAAAATGCAAACAAAAAATACAATCACAACAGTTTCTGTTTTCACCCAGAAACTTCCACAACACCCTCCCATCAACCCAAACACACTCTTAACACCCACCAGAAACACCCAGAACATCCACTCAGACACATCCACAGCACACATCCATCCACACAGACACACCCACAGCATACACCCAGGCACAACCACAACACCCACCCATCCACCCAGTAACACCCACAACATTCACACCCGCAATACACACCCATCCACTCAGACACACCCAAAAACACCCATTCACCCAGAAACACTCACAAAACACCCATTCACCCAGAAACACCCATTCACCCAGATACACACACAAAACACCCAATCACCCAGAAACACCCACAAAACACCCATTTACCCAGAAACACCCACAAAATTCATTCAAACACCCACAACATCCACCCAGTCACACCTACAATACTTACCCATCGATTAATACACACCCACAAACACTCATTCACCCAGACACACCCATGAAACACCCATTCACCCAGACATACCTCCAACACCCACCCATCCACCCAGCCACACCCGCAACATTCATCCACACACACCTGTAAGTACCTAGTCAAAATTACCGTCCCTAATGGAGTTCCGAGACGGTCAATAAGCTTGAGTCAAGCACGTTGATTTTCTGTATGTTTTTGTTTTGTTGCTAGCTACTATGCTGCTATCAAAATGTTGAAATGAAAAAATAATTTTCATCCCACCATCTCGGAAAAGGCGTTTTTGCTCTTCGATATCTGAGTGCAAAAGCCGTTTTTATCCTCTAGAGGTTAAAGTAAATTTGAATTTAGAACATCGTGTGCAATGAGTTTGTGAATTCAAAACATCAATATACATATTTATTTCTACCTCCATGGTGCCGAAATTGTTATGCAACCTATTTTAATTTGTTAAAAACTCAGACTCGGAACCTTCTTGGTGTACTTTTTTTGTAATTTGCTTTGCGCGCGCCATTTTCTTTTCACGTCATAAATTTGTTAAAACCTAGGAGTTCCGTGACGGTCAATCAGCTTGGCGTCAATCTTGCTTTAAACATTTTGATCGTCTACAACGCTTGCTGGATGCTTGAGTCAAGCATTTAAAAGCTTTTTAGGTCTGTTTGATTTGTTTACGCTAGCAACGGAACAAAAACATACAGAAAATCAACGTGCTTGACCGTCTCGGAACTCCAATACGGACGGTAATTTTTATTAGGTACTTACAGGTGTGTCTGGATGAATGTTGCGGGTGTGGCTGGGTGGATGGGTGGCTGTTGGAGGTGTGTCTGGGTGTTTTGAGGGTGTGTCTCGGTGAATGGGTGTTTTGTGGGTGTGTCTGGGTGAATGGATTTTTGTGGGTGTGTCTGAATGGATGGGTGAGTATTGTGGGTGTTTCTGGGTGATTGGGTGTTTTTTTGGGCGTGATTAGGTGTTTTGTGGGTGTTTCTGGGTGATTGAGTGTTTTTGGGTGTGATTGGGTATTTTGTAGGTGTTTCTGGGTGAATGGGTGTTTCTGGGTTAATCGGTGTTTTGTGGGTGTTTCTGGGTGAATGGGTGTTTTTTAGGTGTTTCTGGGTAAATGGGTGCTTTGTGGGTGTTTCTGGGTGAATGGGTGTTTTGTGGGTGTTTCTGGGTTAATCGGTGTTTTGTGGGTGTTTCTGGGTGAATGGGTGTTTTGTGGGTGTTTCTGGGTGAATGGGTGTTTTGTGGGTGTTTCTGGGCGAATGGGTGTTTTTTTGAGTGTGATTAGGTGTTTTGTGGGTGTTTCTGGGTAATTGAGGGTTTTTGGGTGTGATTGGGTATTTTGCAGGTGTTTCTGGGTGAATGGGTGTTTTTGGGTAAATGGGTGTTTTGTGGGTGTTTCTGGGTGAATGGGTGTTTTGTGGGTTTTGCTGGGTGAATGGGTGTTTTGTGGGTGTTTCTGGGTGAATGGGTGTTTTTTGGGTGTGTCTGAGTGGATGGGTGTGTATTGCGGGTGTGAATGTTGTGGGTGTTTCTGGGTGGGTGTTGAGAGTGTGTTTGGGTTAATGGGAGGTTGTTGTGGAAGTTTCTGGGTGAAAACAGAAACTGTTGTGATTGTATTTTTTTTTGTATTTTGCAATTTCCTCGTTGGGGGGGATGAAAAGTTACGTGTTGCACTCGAGTGCAAAGATTTTTCACCTTGTGCTCTTTTGATTCCCTCGCTATCGCTCAGGATTCTAATTTTTGAATCACTCGCTACGCTCGTGATTCAATTTTAGAATCCTTCGCTAGCTCGGTCATCAAAATTGAGCACGCGGTTAAAAAACAACTTTGCACTCACGTACAACAAATAACTATTATCCATAGATTGTGACATTGTTGCGACATTTTTTATTATAGCGACATCACCGATTGAATATAAATATTATTTTGATTTTTCTTTTTTTCTTTAACAAAAACAGTCAATTCAAAAATAAAGAACAAATGGAAATACCATCCAAGGCCGTAAAGCAGGAGATAAACACCCATTAAAATGTATAAAATTTCCGGCGTCAACAAATTATTCAGGACATTGTGAAAGCTTTTTTCCCTAAAAAAAGGGTTGCCTGTTTACCGACTCCCCGAATGGCGGAGTCTTCATATTTTAAACAAAACACTGGTTAAAAATAACCGCTTATCTGTCCACGGGCAGGTATGCCAGTCCCCGGATTCGATTAAAGAAAGGTTGAATCTGTTTTTGTTTTCTAAAGCGTTTTAAATAAAGTTTTCACTAAACCTTATTACAAACGTAATCATTCCTGGTAAAGTTATTTGCTATTAATTGTACATTCAATCGAATATTAGTTTAATTAGCCTTGACAATTTGGAGTCTGGTGGTACTTAAATAATGCTGGAAAAGAGCTACAATCGAACTAGTGCCAGCCGTTTTACGCGCTTGCCTGTACCAAAGGTGCTTCAAAGTGCGCATCAATATTTCGCACAGCGTATTGGCGCTAAAGCGTTGTCATCAATAATTCTATTCCGTCGGCGGATTTATGAGATTCCGATGACAAATGCAGGACGGGATGGCAACATTAGACCGTACGATCGACAGCGAGTTTAGCGCGCTCAATCGACTGACAAATTCAGGCAATTCATCGTGAAATTACTCGATATGGCCACAGTATACCCAGAACAGTAGTTTATCTGCGGCCTGTCGGTGAGTTAGAATTCTATAAGCCTACTCTTGCGTTGACGCTAGGGTTGTAAACGGCGTAAACTAAAGCGGCGGGACTGCGAGCTCGAATGTGCCGGACGGAAACGAGCAGTGAGCAAACGTGCAATCACCTTGCTCACACGCGCCTTATTTTATGTCAATGTGTGCGTTAGAGAGCGTGCCTACACGGCGCCGAGTATGTACGAGAACACATATTCTAATGGGCAGCGGCCTGTTTGTATGAAGACGTATTACTGTTCTGGGCGTACTGTGATATGTCGTTGGCAAATTTTATGTTTCTGCTCTCGGCAATTTTCGCGGGAAAGCCTTAGTTGGATCACCATTTTGTTTAACGTGGCGGATGGTTAGAACTAAACACGTTGTGCGACTAACCTCCGAATACAGAAACGTACTCAAAGTTTAGAGTCCTGCTTAACATTTAAGTATTGTCAAAATTGACGTTTTTCCATACAAAATCCAGGTATTGTCCACTTTACTTTACAAGCAGTGCTCAAAATTTGAGTAGCGTTTCTGTATTCGGGGTAAGGGTAAAGACAGCGATGATTAATGGGTAGCATCCTCTAATACCACCTCCTCCAATAGGTATAGCTACTGCGATTTTATGTTGCCGATGGATGGCAATAGATTCAATAGGTAGCGACTCTATTGCCATCTGATAGATGGGACTTAACTTAATTGGCGAAAAGTGGGTGTTTAATTCACCTCTGCCTATCCCTTCGGGGATATAGGCGTGGTTTGTGTATGTATTTATTATTTTAAACAAGGAAATTCAGGCAATTTGTCGTGAATTTCCTAGATATGGCGGCGGCGAATTTTATGTTTCTGCTCTCGGCAATTTCCGCGGGAAAGCCTCCGTTGGACCACCATTTTGTCGTGGGCGGCGGGCGGTTAGAACTAAACACGTTGTGATTGCTTTTGCGAACCTCCATTTTTTGTACAATTTGCGTGGCAAAATTTGCATAGAGCTAGCGCGTGCTGTGGAAATGTAGGTCAGGAAAATGTCTTGGGACAAAAAATTTCATTTTTCCGATCGTATCGAATAAAAGAGAAAAATATTACCTATGGTGTAAAATAAATAAAAATATTATACCTAAAGGAGAAAACGGGGGGAGCCTATTGGCATCAGTGTAATAGGAAGGTTGCTGCCTTTCCCTCATTTTATTTATTACTGTTTCTAAATATTCTTCTTCCGAACATCATTTCTGGATTATAATCACCTATATTATTTAACTAGTGGACGCCCGCGACTTCACTTGTGTTAATTTCGGTTATTATATAGCCTTCCTTGATAAATGGACTATCCAACACAAAAAGAAATTTTCAATTTGAGTCAGTTGTTCCTGAGATTAGCACGTTTAACCATACAAACAAACCAACTCTTCAGCTTTATTAAGGCCCAAGTTCACCAACACGTAAAACAACTGATTAGAGGAATGGAGGAATGGGCAGCAGCGTTCCTCTTATACCACCTAGCAATGTACTGCGACATTTGTGCCTAATAAATGGCAATAGGCTCGCCACCTATTATACATATACATATTACATGGGACCTAACATAATTAGCGAAACGTGGGTGCTAGTTCACCTCTGCCTACCCTTTCGGGGATATAGGCGTGATTTATGTATGTGTGTATGTAATCATTATCGTCATTGTAATAATCATTCATTAATTGACGCGCGCTGTCTGACAGTTATGTAAAGACCACAACGCAAGCAAAGCCGCGGGTAAAAGCTACAGTAGACATTTGAAGAGCAAATTCCACAACACTGTTTCTCCTAAGAACATTGCGCTTTTTTATCATGTTCTATAAAAGCAAAAGGCCTATTCAGTGAAAGTTATCACCGTTTTTAATATTATTGCCACTCGTTTCATTCGCCGCTGCCTTTTTATAACTGCTATTCTGTCCCCATAAGCCAAAAAGCGTTATCTGAACAAAAGTAACTTAGAAGCAATTCAATATATTATGTATTGTCATTTTACTGTGATTCTCTTTTACACTCATTCACCTCTGTTGCTTAGCAATTTTAGATTGAATTGGTATATTTTTTGTGGAATTTCCACACATTTATAAAGAGTCAACTAATGTGCAAAGCCAAAGCTCATTATGTAAGATAATAATGCTGATACCTACAACAGAAATCAGAAAAATATGTTTTTTGAGATAATGCTTTTTGGCTTAGAAGGGCAGAATTTCAGTGTTTAGTTTCCTTTGGGACGCCTTTTCTGCGGGTACTTATAGGTATGTATTTGTATACATGTAATGGAAAACTCTTCCGTAGGTGACAATTATACTTTACTGCCGTCACCACACGGCTTATCTTAGGCCTCTCGAATGTTGTGTATGTTAAACACGGTTTTTTCCCTTCTAAATCTACGGTAAATTCGCCGTGTGTAGGCACGGTCGCCAGTGTTGTATGGATCACTATGAAAGCTTGCACGTGCACGTTCCGCCGCCGGTGCGCCCCGTCTACGCACGGCGTAATTTTATCAGTGTTGTATGGGGGTCTATGGCCTCTTGTCCACTTCACGTACCGTTAAAGTACCGGGTCAATATAATTAATAACACTGTTTTATTAAAGCTACAATGTTTCTTACTTTTTTTATCAGTATACAAGCTATTAGGTCCTTAAAATACTAGCACTTATCAACTTATCAATCAATCTATTACACTCTTTGGACGAGTTATGTTCCGTTTTCTTTGTGCAAGTTGCCGAAATACTTGTGTACTAGTTCGTCTCGACACGCTCCTTACCGGAAATTAAATTTTCAGGTGATTTGTAAGACGATGTGTCTCGCTTGCCGATGCTCTACTGTCATTGCGTGATTATTTCGTGAGAACTCTTTCAAGCGTTTATTTTTAAAGAACCTTACAAGAAAACTTAATTTTCTTTTCTTATTAAAGTTTGTAAACTAAGGAAATATTGTAAACCTTATACCCTACCAAGAAAAATGGGTTACAACAATTTGAAAAAATGGAGTGTAAGACGTAACTGCGACGTACACTATTGCGAAAGACTGAACTGCGACAGATGGAACTGCGACAGTACGGAACTGCGACAGGACTGAACTGCGACAGTATGGAACTGCGACAGGACTGAACTGCGACAGTACGGAACTGCGACAGGACTGAGCTGCGAAAGATGGAACAGTCACTAAACTTCGAAAAACACTAATGAAACTGCGACACAATAAATGCGAAAGTAACTCTGTATCTGTTTGTCTGTTACGATTTCACATCTAAACAAATAAAAGCTTTTGATGAAATTTGGAATAGAGATAGATTAAATCTTGGAGGACATAGATCACTTTCGATACCATTACTGGGCAAGGGTTCTGCAACGGGAAATATAGTTCACGCAAGCCAGAGGCTAGTAGTTAATAAATAAAAACCCATTAAATACAAATAAATACTTTTTATTTTGAATAGATGCGATAAATTAAACTGATAAAAAATCTTTTATGCCAGTCATTTATCATTAATAAAGAAACGGTATATTTTTATTTAGACAAAAATCAGAAAAGAAATCTCTTTATTAGATAGGTTGCTAAAATCTAACTTAACTTTGTTGAAGTGATTTCTTTTTTTTTGTATAAATAAAAATATACCGTTTCTTTATTAATGATAGATGACTGGCATAGAAGATGTCCTCCAAGATTTAATCTATCTCTATTCCAAATTTCATCAAACGCGTTTTATTTGTTTAGATGTAAAATCATAACAGACAAACAGATACAGAGTTACTTTCGCATTTATTGTGTCGCAGTTTCATTAGTTTTTTTCGAAGTTTAGTGACTGTTCCATCTTTCGCAGCTCAGTCCTGTCGCAGTCCAGTCCTGTCGCAGTTCCGTACTGTCGCAGTTCAGTCCTGTCGCAGTTCCATACTGTCGCAGTTCAGTCCTGTCGCAGTTCCGTACTGTCGCAGTTCCATCTGTCGCAGTTCAGTCTTTCGCAATAGTGTATGTCGCAGTTGAGTCTTACACTCGGAAAAATGTTGGTTGAATGAATTTTCAATTTGAACGAGACATACCTATGCATGCATAATATTTTCTATACAGTGAGTGTTCCAATAAATGTTTATAAAGTAAAAGTCAACAACAGTATCCTAAAGGTAATGTGTTTGTTTTGTTGGGTTCTTCGATAGAGTCTTATTATGGGACGCTAATATTTTAATAGCCTCTTAACAATGTACCCCGATTGCTTATTATAATGGATTTCGACACAGTTTGAATACATTCAAAAGGCTGTTAACATAAGTGCGAAGACGTCGTCAGTAAACATTAATTAGTCTTCTTCTTCTAATGGACAAACAAAAAAGGGCAGAAAAACGTCGAAAGATAATTTTTCATGATGCGGGAATCGAACCCACGTCCTCCGCAATCCAGGCCGTTGCGTGCCGTAACTACGATACTGTATAACCCTTATTAGCACGGGTTGTTGGGCCCACGGTTCAATCCACATAGGTAAATCAATTAATCAACAAGAAAGACCTGTACCCCAGCAGTAGGGAAATTACTATCAAATCTGAAGTACAGTGATGAATAATATAAATCAATTCGAAGGCGGATTTTCGTCGTGTTTTTCAGAAGGCCAAGATCACAATGTCTCTAATGTAATATGAAAAGATGAAATTATAAGCCTACGAAATAATAAGAAACTATCAGGGATCCTGAATAATAATTTTGCTTATTAACTTTTTTATTGGAAAAATTAATAGCTAGTCAATACAACATGTTTTTAATGAACATTTAAAAATTGGTGGAAATTTATTACCTTGTACGACTAAGATTAACAATTGAACATATGAACTAGAGATGTGACATAATACCGTAAATAAATAACGAGGAATAAGCTTTCCTGGTGCACCATGAACTACGGCGATGGAACGTACCCTAAGATGGTCATTGCATCACAGGTAGCTTAAAATCACATACTCTGGTAACATACTCATAAACATTCATAACTCTTTCGTCGTTCATAAGCAGTTATGATTTATATATGTCTGTATATGTAATGAAAGTTCCTTAATTTGTATTCGTTCACAAAGTTACTACTAGATGGCGGTACAGGTTTTCGGGTCACACTATCATAATATAATGTCAGAAATTGTAAAAGTAAAGTTGCACTTTCATATCTTTCTTACAAATACACTGCTTTGTTGTCATCTTTACGCAAGTCCGGTCAAATACGTTTCATTGTCTCTACATTGTATAGGATTCCGTCAAATACTTATTGACTGAAAGCTCGTTTCGCAGCGGCATTCTTGTAAAGTAATTTCTGTTGTGAATTCCTACATTTACTTTTAGTATCACATTTTCAATTCTAATTAAGTCTACGTATCTGCTCGGATTAGATTAGCATAATGCTCGGAGATGTTTGGTGGAATTTGATACGGTTTTATTAAACAAAAACATGCCTACCTATCACCCCAAAATAGCATGTGGATACAGACTTAGGAAGACAGATACCTAGGTTAAGTAATTGATTTGAAATAAAACCAATTACTTAGAGGAGCTCCATTGCGCAGAGGCTTAGCACGCTCGTCATATGATTGCCTAAACTAAGTATGGATGGTTTGCTAAGGCTGTTCACTGATGCATGTATGGGCAAAGTTATATTATCTCGAGTTCCTCTGTGCTTCGGGAGGCACACGTTAATACCCACCAATACGCACTGGGCCAGCGCGGTGGTTTATTAAATATTTTCCCTATACTCTTCCATCCTTAGGGAAGCCCTGTGCTCCAGCAGTGGGAATATTAAAGGGGTCATGATAATAATGATGACTAGTAAGTTAGTATGTACAAAGATTTTAGTGGTTAGAAAAAGAATTTCGAAAAATTATGATCTTGAGGCGGGAATCGAACCCGCGTCCGCTGCTATCCGGGCAGGCGAGCCCGCCTCAAGATCATAATTTTTCGAAATTTATAAAGCACAAAGTTTATAAAGCAAACCCAAGCTTAACCGAACGCACGGTATTTGTAAAAATATCTGCTTTGGAATGTTTGAAATTTATTTCTACATTGCGAGGGTACCCGTTGGCTTACAACGTGAAGTGTAAAGGTTAGAAGAATTTCGGCAAGTTAATTAGTGTCTTGGGTGGCCCGCCTCAAGATCATAATTTTTCGAAATTCTTTTTCTAACCCCAAAAATCTTTGTACAGAATACAATTGTCACCACCCCCATCTCTCCCGTGGGTGTCGTACAAGGCGACAAAGGGTAAACACAGCGATGAGAAATGGGTAGCAGCGTTCCTCTTATGCCATCTAGCAATTTACTGTGATTTCCGTGCCCGATAAATGGCAATAGGCTCGCCACCTACATGGGACCTAACCTAATTAGCGAAACGTGGGTGTTAGTTCACCTCTGCCTACCCCTTCCGGGATATAGCGTGATTTATGTATGATGTATGTGAAAAAAAATAATTTGAAGAGTTAACAGCTTTGTCATAGTCATGTCGTCATGTCTGACGTGCTTTTGACTGTACACATTTCCAGTTTGCTGAAGCTTATACCGGCCTCCGTATTATGTAAGCCGATTTCAATTGCGTTGGTCTACCCGTTACGCTCACACTTTGCTATTATTCTCAATGAGTGAGAGAGATAAGTAGTCATAGTCATATCATTTACTGCCACGTGTTGGTATAACACACTGAAGTAACTGAAATCGGCTTACATATACGGGGTCAGGAATCCACAGGCGAACTTTTAATTGACCTGGGCCCGTAGCCAAGTGGCAATCGTTTCATAACGATAACGTGTCGAAGTTCGTCACGATCGGCCATATTACTTTGGTATCTACAGCGTCTTAGCTTTCGCTACCAACATAACTAGAAACTTACGAAGACGATTTTGGTTACGTGATTTCTCGAATCTCAAATCCCATACATTTTGTTTTATCGAACTACGTTATCTTTGTCGGTGTGTTACTTTGTCTAGGCCCCCTGATGAAATAGCTTGCACCAAAGAGTGCGGATATTGGCAGAAAAACGACGTCGACTTTTATTAGACATTAAAGAACCAAAGCCTTGTATATTTAATTTACGACCATCGCTCAGGAGAGGATATCAATTTATTACCTAAATGAAATCACTACCTTAGGGAGAGGTGTTGCGAGTGGTAATTTATTTTGGTTAAGTGTGGAAGCGTACTTACCTACTTGTCAGGTTTGAATAGCATATAGTTCTTCTCACATATAAATGTATAAAGTTTAATTAAAATTATATAGCGCTCGATTTTTCAATCTTCTGAAGTACCTATGTGTTTGTAATTTTTTTTCGCATCTTTTAATCGCATTAGTTATCACTTAGCCAAATTAAATTATATGTTACGTGTGTTTCAACGGAATACATTTTCTTAAGAAATATAAAGATGTAAAGTAGGGACATACATAAAATATGCATGACTTCAGAGATATTTTTTCAATTCAATATAGTCATGACATCGAGACGAGTAAATTGAGTGTTGTATTCGTGATGCACTTCAAAGGACTGTCTGTCTTTTCATGAAAAATGCATTTATTGTCCATGTCATTTTATTATTTTAGAGAAAGCAAACATTAAATCAACAGGAAAGCCCAGTCTCTAAAGAAACAATTTATTTTACCCAACCAACTGCGAATATCTAACTTAATAAATTTTTATATCTAATTAAAGTTAAGTCGTACAGACTGATTGGAGGTGACGTTGGTTATACCTACGGTGCTAAGCTCATCGCCTTCATCATCACCAGCCCTTTTAATGTCCCCCCTGCTGTGACATGGGCCTTCCCTATGGATGGAAGAATATAGGCAGATTGAGCCATAACCTATCACGCTAGCCCAGTGCGGGTTGGACGACTGCAGATGCATCCGGGACCAACGGCTTAACGTGTCTTCCGAAGCAGGTAGGAACTCGAGGTAATAAGAGTTTGATCACCCATTCCAACGACCGGCCTTAGCAACATTGCTTAGTTACGCAATCGCAGGCCAAGCGCGCTATGACACTGCGCTAGCGTGCTAAGCTGTTTATAACTAAATAATAAACTTGCAATTAAAAGTACTCAATTCCTTACGGAGGCAGTTGTGCAAGCTCGCCACACAGCAGACTCTATTCGGTGAAATAATTGTGTCTGGAATGAAGCTGGTGGCGAAATTACGTTGGTCAACTGCGCTAGTCGCAACAGACACCGAACACAGTGCAATATGCCACTAACAATACTCTCGGAAAGTTTAATTTCAACAGCCGAATTGCCTTGTCGCTGTATCGCTTGGGGATAATGTTCACACCAACACGTCCAGTTAAATGATAGCTATTCTCCCCGTTGCTATTATGATTTTGAAGTATAGGGCCTGTCGCTATTTTACTCTCTTTTTATTAGAGAACACGGGGCTACGTAGCATACATATTTTCATAATAACTACTTATATTTATAATTGTATAATTAGTTATTGTGCAGGATAGCACGCCTTTTCTAGGTGTTTATGTACTTGGAATAATTATATTGTCACACTGAGCCTAGCATTTTCCTTTCTCTCTATTTTCCTATATTCCTCCAATTTACAGTCCTATCCCTTAGAGTTATGTTTGAAATTTGTTTGATTTAAATATGGACGTGTAATAAAGCAAAATTGAATAATTCGTTTCATAATATATATTTATTGTTTTCCGTTGTACCTATTGAAAATAACTATTGTCTGTCATATTGCTCTAGGTATTTATGCGTGGTGTGCCATCAACCCTCATAGGGTACGCTGTTGTGAGTGGCATACTTATGACGACCTTCGTACACAAAACAAAAGACACCCCTCAGGCCCATGGGATGCGAAAATAGATTTAAAAGTTTGTATACTGAGGGCATAGCCAAGTAGCACATCTATTCGAACGCATAGATAACAAAAGTTGAAACTGACGTATTGTGTCTCTGTTATACGTCAATTTCATACATTATGTATTCTATGCGTTCGATAGATTGACCCATAGAGAAAAGCATGGATTAGCCACTTGGCTAGTAGGCGTTATATACACGTATAGAATAGACGTGATTTAAAAAATAAGTAAGTTATCTACAGAAGAAAACCTTCCGAAAACGCGTCCTGCGTTGTATAAATTATTATTTTTATCTCAACCCTCGTGATGAAAGGGGGTCAAGGAGGCCGAGCCAAAGCGAGATGTTAAGCCGGCAAATATTTTCTAAGCACGACCCGCTTTAGCGGACAGAAAAAGCACTAATGGTATTCCTGATAACAAATCATCAATCTGGCGTACTTGGGTAGCGATTGCTAATGAAGGTCATTATCTGATATCTGTGTAGATGAGTAATGTACAGCGGATCGGCTAGCAGTGGGTTGCGGAAATTGGCAATTACTGTGTTGGCCGCCCGCCTCACCTCGCGCCCGCAAGGCTTCGCCCACATTGCCTAGAGATAAGCTGTTTTTTCTACAACATGTCTTTTTGTAGACATGTAACATGTAAATTGTATTTTTCTCCGTATATTCTTACATCCATGGGTAAGGCCTGTGGCCCAGCAGTGGGGACATTAAAAGAGTGATGATATGATATGCCGTGTGGTCACGGCAAAGTAGAATACAATTTGTCATCATCCCAAATCTCTCCCGCGGGTGTCGTACAAAAGTGTCGTCCAAGGGTTAAAACAGTGTTAAGGAATGGGCAGCAGCGTTCCTCTTATACCACCTAGCAATGTACTGCGACTTTTTTGCCCGATAAATGGCAATAGGCTCGCCACTAGTGGATGGTTTGATGACGTCTGACCGATATGAATGGAAGAGGAAACACACTGCGCCCACCCCAGATATACTGGAAAGAGGGCAGGGAGAAGAAGAAGAAGGGCAAATGGTATTTTTCTGCCTATATTCTTATGGGGGAAGGCCTGTGCCCTAGCAGTGGGGACATTAAATAAACTGGTGATGATGATGATGAGTAAATTAAAAAGAATGGTGATGCTGATTTGTGAAATGTTCTAAATCCAGTGCATTTCGAAACAGTTAAGAGTCGTCAAACTGTCCAATATCTCAATTGGACAGATTTGTATAGTTAACATGATGTTGACTCTACGGTCTCGGAAAAATTTACTTTTCAAGTAGGTACTTTTCAAATTTGAATGTACAACACGATGCTACTGTTATATACGTTTCTAACCAAGAATATTAGTAAAATAAAACAATTCATCGGATTAAACTCGCGTGTATTTTTTGACGAGCTTCAGGTTTGGATGTTATGTTGTTATGTTTGAACGAGCACTAGGTATACTTTTGAAACATAAATACTTAACGGATTTAAGTGGCACTAGTAAATCTGCCAATGTCCAAGCTGTATCAAAAAATTACGTAAAGGTAATTTAAAGACTTTTTGTAGATAAAAATTAAAACAAACATAAAGCACATTTCATTTCGTGTAACTTGGTTTAGTGTGAGCAGTATCAGATTGAAATTTGCATTGGGCAGTAGTTCTTCCTTGAAAATAAATGTACAAGAGACATGACCGCCTTCCGAGGCACAACGACGAAACTTTTTTGATATCTCGCGTTCCTGAAGCATACGTCCCTACTTGGACTCGCAAACTATGTGAATCGCTTCAAGAACCTTAGTTCCTTCAAGTTCTTTGTTAACCGCAAACTATTCCATATTCAGCTTTTGTGATTTATATCATGATCTGGCGTTCAACGAAACTTACCGTCTACAACAAAAAACTGTCAATTATCTCCAATCGATTATCCACCTTAACTAACTTTGACGTAAAAGCGCCAAGTCGATTGAGAAAAATAGTAGATTATTAAATAAATATACGATGTGAGATAAGATCATAGTTAACTGACCCTTGACCAGAAAGTGGAATTTTCCGTACGCGTAGCAGGCGGAAAAGTCCACTTTATGGTCAGATGTGACGTCAAGACATATTATTATTACTTTGGTAACCTGACGTAACGGCTATTTATCCCAAAGGGGTAGGCAGAGGTTAATTAATAGTATTGTACAACGCCAGATAGACCACACACTGCACAATAGACGGCTGCTAAACTAAAGGAGCTGCCCGGTGAGCATGACCACCAAAACACGATATAATATCTTAATATATAAGTATATTTTCCAAAAAAAAAGACTATGGTACTCCCATTCAAAACGCTAATTTTGAATGCGACGACCTAATAATACAATTAGTTCATTTAACTTCTTGAATCATAGTTTAGCAAAGTTACGTAAATGCTATTGGAATAAGTTCCAGGCATGATGTCATCGTAAAGGGTACCGTGTATAGAATTTACATAATATGTAAATGATCGTCCAAGTTTTAATGGAAATATATTTAGCATATACCTGTGTAGCACAATTACATTTCCTGACTCCGAAATAGTACGCCTCTAGGCTTACTAATCCTTTACATATTTCGTCCTCTAGATTTTAGGTGGTACCATTATTTAGAAGTATATTACAATGATTGCTTGGACAATCTTTTTTTTTAATTATACGCGTATTTAGTGCTTGAAAAAATTTTCAGATTTTTAAAAAATACTTATTTCTAAATCCTCTCTACATACACTAATTAAAACTAACATTATTCAATGTTTTTTATATGTTTTATATCTAATAAAAAGTTATGTCTGCTGACAGTTGTCAATGAGAGCGCGGCCTTACGTGTATCCCAAGATGCCTACCGCCGACGTGATTTATTCCATTCTTTTCTCTTCTCTGAATACATTATTCTTATTTGTAAATAATTACCCGGCGGGATCGAACTCCAGACTTTTATACAAATAATTTTCTATGTACAACAATTTGTTGCTGCTCGTTTTGTAGTTTCAACAAAGAATTAACGTTGAACTGTTATAGACAGATTGAAAGTGGGTAGATTTTTTGCGTAAATAGAAATATCTAAGAGCCCTCGTCCTTAATTATACAAGAGGTACGGAGTGTTTATAAAACTCTGTTCCTCGGGGAAGCGTTCTTAGGCATATTGCTTCTGGTTTACATAAATTACCTTTTTAAACGGTTTAATAGACAGTCTTGTTTGCGTCTTTATTGACTTCTTGTGTGAGCGATAGAAATTTCAGAAACAATTACTATAACAATATTACCTATTTTCTCCAAGTCGCTTATTGGTTTTTTTTTAATTGGCTGATGTATTTAAACTATGTATTGTATGTATTTAATCTACGAAAGGAATTTACTTTTAAATGCCTTTCGTAGATAAAAAAACATATCAGAATATTATTTATAATTTTTTTCTCACTGTTTAATGGCTGGAGATCGAGTTTTATTCAAGTAGCATTGGCGCGGATACTTAATAATTTGTGATCAATTTACCAAATTCTGATCCAGAATCCAAATCAGATCAGATAAATGACAAGCAGGAAAACCATCTCCGAAGTGTAAAAATGTAGAGCAACAGTACCAAACTGCCCAAAATCTCTAATCCATTGTCAACGTTAACTAGTTTGACGTTAAGCATAAAGTCGTAAGAGAAAATTTGACATACTGTCGTAACCTGACATGCTGATAACTGTACAGAAAAATAATTTAAAGTTTGAATATTGGTGCTTTCTAGAATTAACAGAAAATATTTAACTAACAAATTCAGAGCTTGAGCACGTAGATTATTCTAATTAAATTTAGATAAAAGGTAATGCCTTAATGCCTTTGATTATCCACGGAGTATACATTAGACATAAAAAATTAAAATATTGAATGATAAAATTTAACCAAGCCTCATAATTTCATTTGGTACACCGTAGTTGTTATCTAAACTCCTAAATATCTTCTTTTAGGAGATTCCATTAAGAGGTTCAACGATTAGGCATTCTCAGAATACAATACGCCAATCGTTCAAAAGATGTTGTAATTACCGACCTATTTAAGATTTATACCCGCCCCATAGTACTCAGTTAATGAATTAAAGGCACATAATAAACACAAAGCTATAGAGAAACATTAATCTAAACAATGGCCGGGCCAGGTAAGTGACTGACAGGAGAGTTCTCTCAACGCCGTACACTTTCACCGAGTTAAAAACAGTAAGCCAATTCATAGCTATAATTCAACATCCAAAGCCCTCTTTAAGTAATTAGGTCGTAATCCGACCACTGCACAAAGAGCAATGGAAGCGCGCCATCATAAATTCAATGAATAATTCTGAGCGATCGCGGTCCAGCCGCCGGGGATCGGCAATCTCGCTGCTACGGCAGTCTGCTACGCGTCGTAGAGCCAGTTGCTACGCTGTAGATGCGTTAGCTACGTAACTTTGTGAACGCGGGGGTGTCTATAACACAGTGAACACGTGTATCCAAGTGTAATGTTAAAATTTTATGATCATTATCATTATGAATTATGTTTCGATAGCACAGTGGTGTATTTATGCTCTGAATATAATTATGAATATGATATGAATATTTCATAAATCCATTTGTAAAATTTAAGCAATGATGATATTGTAAGAAAATATTATAATCAATTTTCTTACAATTATATTTCTAAAATGACGCAATGGAAGCGATGGTTACTGAGTTGAGAGAATGAAATACGCTAAATGTGAAACAATCGAAGGCAAAGTGCAAAGCTTTGTATGCTGTGTTCAAATCTTTTTGTTTCCATGCGTCTGATGTTTGTTAGCTACACAAGATTTAATGTGAAGTTTGTTATATCTCTCATTTAAAACGAAAATGCTACATCTCAAATACGACTTAGAAACATAGTGTATTCTAAGTTTATAATGTTAAGACTTACTTTTTCAAGAAAAAATACTTGCTCTTTTTGATTTATACATGTCAATTTTCCACACGCAATCTTGTAGCTTTTGTATCTTTTTAAACGAATTATTTAATTACTTTATAATAATAATATGTATAACAATTCTGTAAGAGTAGATTGTTCTCTTAACTAATAATAATTATGTTGCTATACAAACTTGATAACGCAACGTTCATTCATTTTACATTCGAAGTCGCCTGCGAAGCGTAGTTTTGCAATAATCAATTCATTAGACGGGAGCTAAAACTGTAATTATCGCAGCATAAAAAAAATAACGACCGATATAAAAGATTTTTCCTTGTTGATTAAAATTTACGTGCAAAATAAAAAGTGGTCGAAATTTTTTGCAGTTGTTGTTAAATGGGTTTGTGAGTGAGTGGTCTGCCGCGATGTTAACGTCCATTTGGTTGGTGAGCGTGGCGGCCCTTTTAGTGGCCGATGTGCGAACTGGCGCGTTGCAGCAGAATGGTAAGCAACACTCCTCTGTCTCTTGATGGTGTTCTTTATGAATAAATAAATAATAATAAATATTTTTACACTCACACCTATCATCTAGCCCAAATTAAGTAGCCTCAGCACTTGTATTATGGATACTAGATGACGTATATATTTATAATATCATAATAATTATCTATATAAATGTTGAAAATATACTACATAAACCCATACACAGCCACGACTCGGGAACAAATATTTATTTATTTTATCAACACTTAACACTATTTTTACAGGGTATTTATCCTAATGCAATAGTGTAGCAATAAGTTAAACTTATGAGTAACAAATATTATACATTGAAATCCTTGTGAATTCACTCAGAGAACAGATGAACAAATCAGTTTGTTCAGCCACTACATTGAGAGTGCGGATAGCGCGCGTCAGAGGCGCCTCGCTGAGCAGCTTTCTTCAGCTTCTTTTGATTTGTGTTCATCACAAAATTTGCCCCTACCAGGATTCGAACCTGGGACCTCTTGGCCAATACCCAGCGATCTGAGCATTTGATTACGCCGACCGGCATGCGTTTATTTAGCCTAAGCACTTGTATTATGGATACTAGATGACGGATATATTTTTAATATCATAATAATTATGTATGTAAATGTTGAAAATATACTACATAAACCCACACACAACCACGACTCGGGAACAAATATTTGTGTTCATCACAAAATTTGCCCCTACCAGGTTTCGAACCCGGGACCTCTTGGCCAATACCCAGCGATCTGAGCATTTGACTAAACCGGCCGACATTCGTTTATTGCTGTCCTAAATTAAACATACCTTGCCCTTGATGGTGCTGTTTCGTTTATTCCTGTCCTAAATGAAATATACTTTGCCGTGTGGTAACGGCAGAGCAGAATACAATTGTCTCCACCCAACCTGTAACTAAGGGATATGTACCAGTAGTATGGATTGGAATATTGGTATCCCAATCACTCACTCTCTTTGTTCATCAATGTCCCGCCATGTCCTTTGTACCACTTTTCTATACATTAAATAATTAAGATGTAGTGAATCTTTCCGGTGTGATTGATGACATGAATCAAACGGGTCTCTCTTGATTCATGTCATCAATGGCTTGATGGCGGCTTATCGATATGAATGGAAGAGGAACCATATTGGGACAACCCCACATAAACGGGGAACACGGCAGGAAATTGATGAAGACGATGATGTGATTAGAAAATTTCAAGTTAGGTGCGTCTCAAACACTATTCAACACTTCTTTTTGTGGGAATAATGCGCTTACCGTAGAGCGAAGATATGGATTGGTGATTAAAAATACATTATCTCGAGTACCTCCTTGCTTCGGAAGGTTGCATCTGCAGTCGTTATTACTCGCCGATCTGCACTCAATTACTGTGTTGTTTTATAGCACATTTATCTTCTAAGTTGTTTTATAGCACATTTATCTTCTAAGTTGTTTTATAGCACATTTATCTTCTATTCATCCATTTATGAGGTCAGCACCCAGCTGTGCCGAAATAAATCGATTTACATGCGACCCAAGAATGCCACTAAAACTAAAAGGAAAGACCTACAAGTCTGTTATAAGACCTTTATGGATTGGAATGTATGGCTGTGAAAAAGAAGGATGAAAGAAAATTGCATGCGGCAGACATGAGAATGTTGAGATGGATGATGCGGAGTAACAAAAATAGATAAGATAAGGAATGAGTAACTAAGAGGGAGTCTGAAAGTGGCGCCAGTGACAGAAAAGATGAAATGGAGCCGTTAAGCATGGTCATGAGACGGGATGCCATGAATGTGAGTAAAAAAGTTATGGCCATGAATGTTGATGGATATCGAAGTAGAGGAAGACCACTGAAAGATGGATGGATTGTGTGAGGTGTTATATGAAGGTGATGGATGTGCATGAGGAGATGACGAGTAACAGAAGAGAATGGAGAAATAGGACATACTGCGCCGACCCCAAATAGGATGGGATAAGGGCAGGGCGATGATGATGTATCGATTTACGATACATTTTAAATTAAGAAGTCCCACTAAAACAACGTAGTTACGGGGAAGAATACAGAATACCATTTACCTTTCTCTGGCAGACGTCTTGGAAGACGATTGTGTGAGTAGGAATTCTAAAAGTAAAATTGTTTCCGAGACTTATCTCTGGGGATATACACCGCATTTGCTATGTTGCATAGTAATAAGTTTTGTGGCTGAGCCGCTACAGACCGGATTGTACCAACGAACTTAACCCTTATGTGAGTGACGAGGTACCCGGGTACCTTTAGCATTTTCAAATTTAAATAAAAGTATGTTTTACGCCTTGTAAGTAGCTGTGATTTCCTGAGAGCTCTTAACTATTTGTAAATTATATATTTTTTAATAATTTGACCTAGTCAACTTTTAACAGTGTTTTGTGGAAACAAAAATATATTTTAAACTCACAATAGAGTGACAAGGCACCCGGATACCTCTTTGTGTTTTGTATGACTATGAAAAGTTTTTATTATTTCGTACAAAAATTAATTATTATAAATTTGTTTAAATGTTTTATTTCTATAAAAATTCTAATTCCAAACTGTGTGTTTACACGGAATTGGCATAGTTCTCGAAGCAGGTATTACATTCTGGAC
Organism: Cataclysta lemnata; assembly: GCA_963931975.1. Classification (NCBI taxonomy): domain Eukaryota; kingdom Metazoa; phylum Arthropoda; class Insecta; order Lepidoptera; family Crambidae; genus Cataclysta; species Cataclysta lemnata. The sequence continues at coordinate 5,839,460 of OZ008358.1, read as the reverse complement.
GAGTTACTGCATGTTCATCACAAACTAGTTTTTTGCAGTTGGTGCAGGCTTTTCGCGTTTTTCTTTGCTTGCGTTTGAGTTCTCTGCATAGGTAGCAACTGCCGACGACACGGCCTGTAGAATCTCATCTAGTCTGTCTTACAGAAGTTGTAGATCCAGAAGAAACCGAAAGCCTTAGCACATGGCCAAGCGTATCCTGCTTTGCCGATCTCACATGTACTTGTCACAATGCAATTTTTTGATCTTTGTTCTATATTTTTGCCACACAGTTGTAGACTCAATGTTTTCAAAAACTTTTTACGTCTGTCACTCGAGACGACATGTGGGTTATGTTCCATGTAAATGATATATGCTGCCAAAGCTGCAATGTCAATGAAAAAATTGTAAAAAAGTGCTAAAGGCCACCGATTCGTTCTGCATTTTACGGTATATTCTGTAAACAGCTTATCCATTCCAATCTCATTTTCGATTTCAGCTTCTGGCTCAACATTTGAAATTTCAGCATTCTACCTTCTTCAACCGAAGGAATATAATCATGTTCATTATCAGAAGATTCCGCTAATATTGCTAGTAGTTCTGTTGAGTTATATCTTCGAACACATGATCTTTGTTTAGAAGTACTCGCTCCAATATTCATAATAAAATAATTATAAACTCTCAAAATACAACTTGATACAATATAAAGAAACATAGGTAAGTCAAGTGTCAATATCAAGCACTGTGCATTGAATGGATTCAGTGTTTCTTGCGCGCCGATAACCATGTACCTACCGCACTGCACCTCTCCTCCGCTTTGATCGCCACAGATCGTCAATTGTTTAGCTTTCCTACAATAACATTATTCAAAGTATGTGTAACCTAAAACCTAAAAGCAGATCTTAATTGTTTACATTGCTTAAAAACCATGCACAGCGTTCTCTGTGGTATAAACTATATAAAGGTACCCGGGTACCTCGTCACTCTGATAAAGGTGTTTTATTTGTCACTCACATAAGGGTTAAGTATTTAGTATAAAAAGCAACACTGCTTTTGTAGCGAGGAGAAAGAAAACTGTTCGAATTAGTCCGCAAAAAGCATGCATAATGTATGTCGCTTAACTGCAGCGCTAATGAGCTATTGTAATTGAATTAGAAATAAGGATATAAAATACATAACTAACGTTAATTCCTACCTAAGGTTCAAAGTAAAAGAAAAAGTCATAAAAAACGAAAATTTATTGTTCTGATTTTCTTTTAACCTACGTAATTTTTCTTTGTAATACTTCACAAATAAAATCAATATAATAATTACGTGGGTATTTATTTCGGATTTGGTCGAATGGTGAATTCGCTGGCCATTGGCCAAGACGTCCTGGGTTTGAAACCTGGTAAGAGCAAATGCTTCTGTGTTGGACACGAGCATTTATTATATCATCATCATCATCACCAGCCCATTAATGTCCCCACTACTGCTGTGGCACGGAGCTTCCCTCTGGATGAAAGAATATAGGGAAATGGGCCATAACCCACCACGTTGGCCCAGTGCTAGTTAGTGCGTATTAACGACTGCAAATGTAGCCTTAACGTAACTACTAAGCGTAACGGCTTAACAAGCCTTCCGAAGCACGGAGGAACTCGAGATGATTTTTTTTTGGTCACCCATCCAATGACTGGCCTTTTAGTTTACGCAATCGCAAGCCAAGCGCGCCATGCCACTGCGAGATTGAGCATTTATTCTCGAGTGTGAATTATTTATGTCCTTGTAGTAGATTTTTTATATTCATATACAATTACCATGTATAATTTTGTCCGCCATATAATTTCTGTACACAGGCGCTTCACTTTGGGCTAGGTTATGATGGGTGTGAATGTAAACAATATACATATTTTTATTATAAATAATAAAGTTATCTACCTTAGTATATTTATTTTCGGCTGTCTCCGTGTTAACAGATTACCAGCCTACAGTTAAGATAATTCATTTTTAGACGGTTCAGGAAAAACATGGAAAGCTTCATAGACATTTTTCTAATATCAATAACATCACGTTACTGATATTTGTATAATATTATTAGTTTCATACGTAGATAAAACAAAATACCTTTTCCTGGTATCGTTACCCGAGGGAAAATCTCATTGGATATCATTGTTTCATAAATAAAAAGGAAAATGGGCAGTATAAATATATATCTTTTAGACTTAGGAAGGGGTCATGTGTGGTTTTCATCATCATCACCAATAGCCCTTTCCCAATGCTCACCAAGCTGGGGTATACATCTTCTATATTGGTGGAAGAAATTATGGAGAATATACTTATATTATTCAAAATACTATCATACAACTACACTATTTATTTATTTAATTACACAGAGTGACGATTGAACATAGTTAATTTGTCCTTCAACAAACTATGACATTATTATAAACGAAGTAGCTAGAATATTTTCTACTTTTTGAAAACTTATAATAGGTAGTATAATTTTTTGGTAATAATCGGTGCCTGCTCTATTAATATTAGGTATTAAACCGCGTTTTAATAAGTATTCAGAAAAGGATTGTAATTTTTTTGGGGCGTCATTAAAATTACTTATCATGATCATCATCCTCTTGGAGCCCGGCTCAGGTTATCTGGGGATGGCACAGTATATTTTGTCTTCCATTCGTATAATCCAGACTTCATCGAGCCATCCATTCTATTTGAAATCATACCAACACTCGAATCGCATAGGTGAACAAATGTAATGTGAACAAGTGATGGATAGGACGAGAGGCCGACTAACTTGAAATGACAACATTTTAATCCATACTGCTCAAGGTCTTAGATTAGATTTTACAGTTGGCCGCCTACCTGACACCAACACTCTTAGGGTATCCAGTAGTTTACCCTCTACTATCATTATATTCACATTTTGTTATCATATTACAAAAGAAACTCATTTCGGGCTACTAGAAATGGACTTTACATATATACGGTGAGCTGGTATGACAAAGGATTCGTCAGGCTTAATCAGGCAAATCATTAAGCGATTTGCGAAATATAAAAACGAGACAATCCAAAAACATACAGGAGAACATTATGATTTCTTAATATATAACATTGAAAGTGGCTTTTAGAAATGAACTATTTAATGCGGTTACCTCGAATTATATTAACGTTTACTATGTGGCCAAAATTGAAATCCGTTTGACACCGCATAAATTATATGCGGGAATTCAATTTTATAGGGAATACCTGATTTTATTTGCACCATATCGATGGTAATGCGATAGTAAAATAGATGCTTGCACCTCAAGTATATTGTGTACTGATAAAAAAATCACTGGCTATAATAACCACGTGTAACATACCCAAATTGATCCATATAATACTCCAATGACGGCTAGTAAAAGATCCTCCGGAGCAAAAAGGAATTGGGGTTTCGTGAGAAATAGATGAACCACGAAGGTGACGTCATTAAAGCAGAGTATACATTTTACCAAACTAACCTACCAAAAACAAATAAAATGATATCATTATTTTCTGGTCTGTATCATCATCATGGGAGATGAAAACCATAATTACAGGAAATAAATAATAAATCGTAGTCCGTCAAACCTTTTCGCAGAAAAGTCAGCGTCTTTAGGTCATCTTAGGTTATAGTCCGTCGCCTAATAAAAAATTTGCATCGCCTAACAAATAGAATCAAAATGTTATGATACTCTGATAAAACACCATAGCGACCGTTCGAGTCAAATGAGTAGTTGTCAAAAATTAACATTCGTTCGATAGACACGTTGTATCTTTTACTACTAGGCATAAACGTTTCTCCTAAAGAAATACTTAGTACACGTAACAGTAATCAAAGTTTTCAAAGAATAATGCTACGTGCGAGCTAGTTTCGCCACAATGGCATTACAACAGGCAATTATAATATTCCTAGCTGTTCCCATTTATTAGCAGTTTGATGTGAATGAGGTTTATGACTCCATTAACGCGTTTAGTTAATTAATAAATAAACACCGTAATAGATACTGTACAGTTAATCACGTTAGACACTCGCCGTTAACAATGTTATCTAGGAACACAATTATAATGATCACAAATATTATCATGCGTCCATTATCATTTGGTTATTACTTGAATATTATATTATAAATGTTAGAAAAGTTGTTCACATGTTAGAAATCACGATTTCATTTTACAGAATTAGTGGTGATTGGTCATGTTTATTTTTTTCATCCCACCATCTCGGAAAAGGCGTTTTTGCTCTTCGATATCTGAGTGCAAAAGCCGTTTTTATCCTCTAGAGGTTAAAGTAAATTTGAATTTAGAACATCGTGTGCAATGAGTTTGTGAATTCAAAACATCATTATACCTATTTATTTCTACCTCCATGGTGCCGAAATTATCATGCAACCTATTTTAATTTGTTAAAAACTCAGACTCGGAACCTTCTTGGTGTAGTTTTTTTGTAATTTGCTTTGCGCGCGCCATTTTCTTTTCACGTCATAATTTTTTTAAAACCTAGGAGTTCCGTGACGGTCAATCCGCTTGGCGTCAATCTTGCTTTAAACATTTTGATCTTCGTTCGATCGTCTACAACGCTTGCTTGATGCTTGAGTCAAGCATTTAAAAGCTTTTTAGGTCTGTTTGATTTGTTTACGCTAGCAACGGAACAAAAACATACAGAAAATCAACGTGCTTGACTCAAGCTGATTGACCGTCTCGGAGTAATTTTTATTAGGTACTTACAGGTGTGTCTGGATGAATGTTGCGGGTGTGCCTGTGTGGATGGGTGGCTGTTGGAGGTGTCTAGGTGAATGGGTGTTTTGTGGGTGTGTCTGGGTGAATGGGTTTTTGTGGGTGTGTCTGAATGGATGGGTGAGAATTGTGGGTGTTTCTGGGTGATTGAGTGTTTTTTGGGTGTGATTGGGTGTTTTGTAGGTGTTTCTGGGTGAATGGGTGTTTTTTGGGTGTTTCTGGGTTAATCGGTGTTTTGTGGGTGTTTCTGGGTGAATGGGTGTTTTTTGGGTGTTTCTGGGTTAATCGGTGTTTTGTGGGTGTTTCTCGATAAATGGGTGTTTTGTGGGTGTTTCTGAGTGAATGGGTGTTTCTGGGTGAATGCATGTTTTGTGTGTGTTTCTGGGTGAATGGGTGTTTTTTGGGTGTTTCTGGGTAAATGGGTGTTTTATAGGTGTTTCTGGGTGAATGGGTGTTTTGTGGGTTTTTCTGGGTGAATGGGTGTTTTGTGGGTGTTTCTGGATGATTGGGTGTTTTTTGGGTGTGTCTGAGTAGATTGAGTGTTTTTTGGGTGTGATTGGGTGTTTTGTAGGTGTTTCTGGGTGAATGGGTGTTTTTTGGGTGTTTCTGGGTGAATGGGTGTTTTTTGAGTGTGTCTGAGTAGATTGAGTGTTTTTTGGGTGTGATTGGGTGTTTTGTAGGTGTTTCTGGGTGAATGGGTGGTTTTGTCGGTGTTTCTGAGTGAATGGGTGTTTCTGGGTGAATGCATGTTTTGTGTGTGTTTCTGGGTGAATGGGTGTTTTTTGGGTGTTTCTGGGTAAATGGGTGTTTTATGGGTGTTTCTGGGTGAATGGGTGTTTTGTGGGTTTTTCTGGGTGAATGGGTGTTTTGTGGGTGTTTCTGGGTGAATGGGTGTTTTTTGGGTGTGTCTGAGTAGATGGGTGTGTATTGCGGGTGTGAATGTTGTGGGTGTTTCTGGGTGGGTGTTGAGAGTGTGTTTGGGTTAATGGGAGGGTGTTGTGGAAGTTTCTGGGTGAAAACAGAAACTGTTGTGATTGTATTTTTTTTTGTATTTTGCAATTTCCTCGTTGGGGGGGATGAAAAGTTACGTGTTGCACTCGGAGTGCAAAGATTTTTCACCTTGTGCTCTTTTGATTCCCTCGCTATCGCTCAGGATTCTAATTTTTAAATCACTCGCTACGCTCGTGATTCAATTTTAGAATCCTTCGCTAGCTCGGTCATCAAAATTGAGCACGCGGTTAAAAAACAACTTTGCACTCACGTACAACAAATAACTATTATTCTTACTAAAAATGAAAATATTTTAGTAGTTGATTAGTAACAATTATTATTCTATCTTACAAAACTAGGTTAGAAGAGTAAGTAGTCATGTTATATTTATGAAAAATTGTACATCCCCGAAAATTTACATCGTAACGGAATTTAGTTATCTTCTTAAACAAATAGTTATATAATAACCAGAAGAATACTATCCATAAATTCCGGGAATTGAAAAAGATACTTTATTTTATTTTAGTTGTAACAGAAAACGTATCTAGCGTGTAACAACGAAATTTTTCCCGCTATTCCACCGCTTTTCTGTAAAATATTTTCAATAACACGTACCTTGTCAGGAACTTGAGTAATATCTCAGGAACTCAGATTATTATTACAAAAGTTGGAGGATCCAAATCCCTCAGCGGCGTCCAGGATAGCGTACCGTCAACCGACAGATATATTGGTGCTCTTATTACTTATGATGTAGAGTTGAAACTTTGGCTGTTTTTGACGGAATCGCTTTGGCTCGCAACTTGTGATATTTGGGAAGGAACGTGATGAGCTAATTCGTTCTAACATTCACGGAAGCGAAAAATTGTACTGGGTAAATTAATAATTTACCAAATACAATTTTTCGCTGTGTACATGTTTAGCCATTCTACAACAAAAATTTTATCGCTTTTCCTACTAAAATTTGCAGCTTCATAATCCTCTGTATGGGTAATAATGGCAGAAACCATTTTAAAATCAATGAAATAAATGAATAACATTTCGTGTTGTCCAGCCTAGCATTGTGATAGATATAGATCCTTTGGAAGGATTATCTCTGGAGGTACATGAAAGGTTAAGCGATCCCAAACGGTTTTTGTTACGCTATATAAGTCGTAACAGTACGACCGTCGCCCTTTCCAAATACGGTTTAGGACCGGCGCAGATTACCGGCACGGCATGGCAGGGTGTATTTTTGGCGGCGAATAAAAATACAAATAAAGATTATGAAAATAAAGTTGAAAGATCAATGTTGAAGGTGGTTGGTACGAAAACAATGCTGCGAGATGCTTAGGCATGCCGTGTCCTAACGTCTCGGCATGCCTAAGGACACATCAGCACGCGTAAGGTTACCACCCCATTGTTACCACTAGTGTGTGCTTACATGTAGGGATAAAGAAGGATTGCCGTGCCGTGCCGCCAATGTGCGCCGGGCCTTACGTTTCGCTTTCTTCCAATTCTTTATTAACGAGCCCGGGTGAAATATGTGAATTCATCCCGTTACTCAATTGTTTCGTGTTTGGTGTAAGCTCCTAAACAACAAATTGGGAGCTTTTATTTCTCGTTCTACGATAATCAAACAGAACAATTCAATTTAGAAGATATTTTGTGTCAATACGTTCTTTATCGAGTCCTTTTTGTGAAATACAGTTTAGTTGTTTTTTTTTATTAATCAGGTCATTGAAGGAAATATATTGTTTTTGACCTACTAAAATGTAAATACATAAATCAAGCCTATATACCCGATGGGGAAGGCAGAGGTGCATTAAACACCCACTTTTCGCCAGTTAAGTTATGTCCCATGTAATAGCTGGCGAACCTATTGTCATATATCGGGCACATAAAATCACAGTATATTGCTAGGTGGTATAAGAGGAATGCTGCTGCCAATTACTCATCACCCTTAGTCGTTTTGTACGACACCCACGAGAGAGACGGGGCTGGTGACAACTGTATTCTGCCCGGAGTCACCACACGGCACTAAAATGTTATTTATTATATTAGATTAATAAATAACGGTAGAAGGGGACCGTAATACACAAACACGATTTTTTGTTTTTTCAATATTAGTTTTATACGATAAATATACAGTGATTATGTTTGGAAGATTATGTTCGCAATAGCTAGTAATAAGGATATGCGATCGATAATTTAACAGTTGTGTTCGAATACCGTCAAATGTTTCTCCTTTGACGGATAGACGAGTTATCTCACTCTCCCTCCCGACGTCCACCGCCTCTTATACGTATGTCAATTCAACAATTAAATGTGTTGAATAGTTTAAGGTATGTATTAGTCACGATTGAAAGTCATTTGAACTTGGCAAAAGCCCCGTTAGGGGTCGTGAAAGTTTACACCGCACATTTGAAACATAGATTATTTGCTGCAATATGTCAAAGCTAGAGGCTCGAAATCTTGGTTGTGCTTTGGTGCCAAGTAGTTTCGTAACTAATGCCTGTTGTTGTTGGTTGTCACACGGGTCGTTTAATTAATAATTCATTATTAGCTGTGGGAGACGTTTTTATATGTATCTAAATTAGGAAATTTAAACACGTGACTTCATAAAATTGATATTATTATGTATCTTGTTATGCCGTGTGGTGAGCAGAATACAATTGTCACCACCCCCATATCTGCCGTGGGTGTCGTACAAGGCGACTAAGGGTAAACACAGCGATATTTAATGTCCAGCAGCATTTCTCTTATACCACCTATCAATATATTGCGATTAACGTGCCCGATAGATGGCAATAGGCCCGCCACCATGTTTAATTCACATCTGCCTACCCCTTCGGGGATGTAGGCGTGATTTGTGTATGTGTCCCACATACTTTTTAAAAGTATCTTTATAAGCATCGGCGACCCGCAGGCAGTATGCCCGTTTTGTGCCGCCTTCCCCTGTGTTGTCAGAATAAGGAAAACAAATCCTCCGCACAAAAATCGAGCAGCGAACTTTTAAATTGTCAACAAAGTATGCTAATGCTGTGTTTGTTTTCTGGGAGGGATAAAAATTCGCCGGCCCTACTGATCCTTTGCGTTCATACGGGTTTACGTTTTGCCTTGCCACGTCGAAGTGAGCCTGTTTGGACAAACCTGTTTACGAACTCGACGAAGAAATGGATTGCGTTCAGCTTGGAACAAACAATTATACAAATCACGCCCATATCTTCTTCTTCTTCTCCCTGCTCTGTTCCCAGTCTATCTGGGGTTGGCGCAGTATTTTTCCTCTTCCATTCATATCGGTCAGACGTCATCAAGCCATCCACTTCCTTTTGATTCATATCATCCATCACACTGGAAAGGTGCTAGTGATGAATGAATGTATAGAAAAGAGATAGAAAGGACCATGTCGAGAAACCGATGAATGGAGAGAGTGATTGGAACGACAACATTCCAATACATTTAGGCTTAGGTTTTAGGATTTACAGCCGGCCGCCTGCCTGACACCAACCCTCTTTGGGTATGCTGTTGTTGGTGGTTTGCCATCCACCATTCGGGTGCCCCAAGGTGCTTATTGGTCTACACCGGGCAATCTTTAGTCGACTTTTACGACACCTATGGGATGAGTTGGTGCTGGCCCATTCTACGTTGTTTGTTCGCTCCCAGGCCAGCATAAAAGATGAAATCACGCCCATATATCCCATAATACCATAGGAAGTTAATAATAATTAACATAACATTTGTGTAGCTCTGTTGATGGTCAAAATAAATAAATAAATAACCATTATATCGCAACTTAATGGGCGTGGAACTGCTCTATGTTTTACGCTGTGTTAATATAGTGCCTTATTGCACACAGATCCAGTGCATCGCTGCTTCTCATGTGACCACAACAAGACTACGTGCGACGTGACGTCAGCGTCAGCCGTTGCTTGCCCTATGTACCAGCCCCTCTGCGCCACGACTGCGTTCGCGCCAAGTGAGTATTCATACCTTTATGTTATGCAGAGCAGATGTCACCACCCCATATCTCTCCCGCGGGTGTCATACAAGGCTAAGGGTGAAAATAGAGATGAGTAATAGGCGGCACTGTTCCTCTTATACTATCTAGCAATATACTGCGACTTATGTGCCCGACAGTTGGCAATAGGCTTGCCTCCACTACACGGCACGCCTGAGCCGAGGTCCTCGCGTTTAGAAGCACCCTCAGGCCTGCCGCTCCAAGCACCCTGAGAGGATCTCTATGGCAGTTCATCTTCCCCTGATGTGGAGTTATCCTCGCAGGGAGTCACACCATGGTTCTGTCCACGTACTAAGCGGCTAAGAGAGTAGTGGAAAATAATGTGGGAATTAAAAATTTGCATCAGCCCTAAGAGAGCAGATAATCAGGCCTTCGGGCAAGTTTGGAAGGCCTGTGCCCACAGAATAGTAAAAGAGGTTTGTGCCCTGCAGGGGCATGATGGGGACATTAAAAGGATGGTGATGATGATGATTCTTAGTACATACTACACACTAAGAAGATAGAAGAAGAAAGGGATGTTCAGATATCTTTTATAGCACCCGGATTAAATACTCTTGTGTGTAAGTCAAGTTAAGTGTGTGGAAACCTGCAAAGAGGGTCTCTCAGTATTGTTCTGAAGTGGACCAAGTTCTCAGACACTCGTGAAGCCTTTACGATGCCCGCGTTCCATAAAATATTATAGCTATAGCATACAATCAATAGCATTGATTTTAGCGGCGTTATGTAAGTGTAAAACTCACAGTAATATGGCCTGACTCCACCAAGGACGCAAAATTACTGTGATCTATTTTTATGTATACATACATACATACATAAATCACGCCTATATCCCCGAAGGGGTAGGCAGAGGTGAACTAGCACCCACGTTTCGCCAGTTATGTTAGGTCCCATGTAATAGGTGGCGAGCCTATTGCCATTTATCGGGCACAAAAGTCGCAGTAGGTACATAGCTAGATGGTATAAGAGGAACGCTGCTGCCCATTCCTCATCACTGATTTATCCTTAGTCGCCTTGTACGACACCCACGGGAGAGATTTGGGGTGGTGACAATTGTATTCTACTCTGCCGTCACCACACGGCAACTGCCGTCACCACACGGCAATTTTTATGTATAACAATCTGTAAATATGCTGTACAATAACTATTGTACAATCTATATACTGTACAATGTTGCGGGTGACAAAAAAAACTTTTTGGAACTATGTACAGTGCATTATACTAGCAATATAATTTTTGAGAAATTTCGGTCAGTTACCTAAGGTCCTGGTTGTTCGTGGGGGGGACTTACTTAAAGTATCGTAAACATAAAATAGAAATAATTATTAATGTTTCAATCACAGAGAACTTGTACGTCAAAAACTCTTTAAAATAGCGAAATTTTGTAACCAGGCTCTTAATGTTCCACCTCAAACAATATGAAAGGTGGTTACACGATCTCGCTTCAGTGTCCCTGCAGAGGGCAGTTAGTGGGATATGTAATGGTTACTCTGTTCCGCATTATGAGGTGCGGAGCGTCCTTGACACTTATCTTCAAAATCATTGATCTCAAGAGTAAAACAGGAAAAAATAGGCCTTCGACAATGCGAGCTTACATCAAAAAATAAGAACAGATAACATTGACGTAACCCAAATTAATTAAATACGCATTATTAGCGATAACCTTCATCTCGTCTCACATGACCAAACTATACAAATCTACAACTCCTCAGTCTCTCAGTCACTTCCACTTTCCCTTGAGAAACAGTTGTGGTTTACAGGTGTCTTTTTTCTTCTGCAGATTTCACCTCCACGTTCAGCTGTGCCCGTGTTACCAAGACGCCGTGCTCGCTGACGCACACCCCGGAATCCGGCTTACAGTTCACCTGCGTATGCTCCGAAGACTTGTGCAACGCCCCGTTTGCCTCAGACTTAGAAAACCATTTGATCAATTTTTCGTCTACAAACTTCAGTAACCTGAACACGACAGATAGCACCGAGGCCTTTTTCAAATTCGCAAACCTCACCGCAGATAAAATATACAAAATACCAAGTGTTCATTCAGTACAGACGACCAAAGGTCCGAAACAAAACAACTCCTTAGTCACGAGTTTAGCTTCGAAGTTAGTTAGCGCTCGCACCTTAACTCATGCCATTGAAGTGGTCATGCCGCGAGCTGAGGCTCTCAAGCATGTGACCACTGCGCCCTCCGACGACGACGAAGACGACAGTGAAGGCAGTGGAAATTACGAGGAGAACAAGTCTCAAAGACCGGGTGTCTCTGACCCCGCAGCTCCAAGCTCATTTCTCCCCGCTCACGAAAATAAAGCAGTCCATCTCCTTGCTAACCTCCTGGTAGCAACGCCGGCACTATTGTTCTTCATAGCGTAAAACCCTTTGAGACACAACCATTTATTTCGTATCTGTAACAACTAGCTATAAGAAAGTTTACAATTTAACACTAACGAAACTAAATTTCCAGAGAATTTAAGTAGGTAAAGTTAAATGTAGCGATTACCTATTGGGATCAAGTAAGTACGTTCTTAATTCCATTTAGATAGTTTTCGGTTTATAAAATCTTACTAACTTAGGCTTATTCTTTCAAAGACCCTTAAACGGTTGAATTTTAGATACGTTTTTCATAGACGAAGTAATTAACTTAATTGCGGGGAAGTCTCTACAATAAAAGTAACATTCTTTTGAGTAAATGCTCAATGTTTATAAAACCATGTTCACGTAATGTGATAGTGGAAAGTGCCAATTGTAGCATAAAAATCTATTATATTATTTAGGGGCTACAGACACCGTGTCAGGTAATCTATTAATTACGGGTACTTACGATCGAAACGATTACTGGGGATTTATCGTAAAATTCAAACACGGCTCAATTCTCATAGCTGTCCGTTTAATATCACAATAATTCTATATTGCACGACCAATAGTCGCAATTCCATCCAATATTACGTAGCGTGCACTTAATGAATTAAGGCATTGTTATTATTACAGTTGGTTTTTGAAATTCATTAATGTTTAATTATTTTCATGAAGTTTCATGTTAAAAGAAAGGACACGGTGAATTTTATTTACTATTGGAAGTTTGAACCACGAATAGGAATTGAAGTTATGGAAAATTCGAAACCATATCTGTTTGTAACTCTTATTTGAAGACGATAGTGATGACAATGTGTTGAAGAGAATCCATTTTATTACTACATAATCGCATCCTTGGTGCCAAATAGTCGTAAGTTGGAGAAAAAACCTGAAAATACTAATTTAACAGAAGTATAGACTCCAGATACATCACAAAATTGCCTATTATATTTTTTTCCCACCGAGCGATATGTATTAGGAGCAGTCGGCCTTACATGGTAAGGTCACTTTTCTTCAACATCCATGGATACACCAATTACTATCCATCATAATACATAAAAACGGATTCAAAATGTAATATCTACGTATCTAAACAATACAGGTTCACTGTGCTTATAGATAATGAAAGAATAAACAGTTAATGCTACACTTGTATATTTCTGTAATGTTAATAATTATTAAATAATTGATTCCAAGAAGTGTCCTTTCAGTAGAGACATTACCTCGTTTTCCTTATCATTCCTCGTTTTTTGTTTAATGTTTTGTTCTATGGAATTCTTGACTATGAAAGATACTGAAAGACGTTTGCAGGAACCATGGAGTGTTTTTTATGAAAATAACTGTGGCGTATATGTTATATGTTTTGTCAAGCGTGAGTTGTCCATAAAAATGAGAAAAACTTGTAAAAATATTAATATTGGGAATTGACTCAGTTTTATGTGAGGGTCACTTCATTGTAGCAGAAGAAAAAAATCAGGGCAGCTGAAATTAGTCAAATTTCAAAAAGTACTATATCAAACAATTAATGGCTTCTCTCGTTCGTGTATGCAACAAATCTGCTCCCTTGGTGGGCCGCTTTTTATTTATTTTTTCTTAAGTTTGCTTTGAAATGTTAGTTCCCATCTCTCTCCCTCATATTTTTATACTCAAGAGTACCGACTTTAAACACTTTCAGCTTAATGTCCCACGTGGCTTCCCTCTTGCTGTAAGCAGATAAAAGACAAAAATTGCGTGGTGAACACGACTGCATCTTTTGTACTCTTGTACGGTATTTGTATTGAAAATCATAAACTCGACCCTTAGACCCTGTTCACAACTACGAGCGAATGAAACGTAACTTATTCATCGCTCGTCATTAAGTGGCTTCGACAAGATAATATAGAACTCTATCAGCAATGTGTTCAAATTCGCGAATGAACTCGCGCGAAAACCGAACAGGGTCTTGAGGCATGGAAAAAATCCACTGTCGTCATATGGAGCGGACGTGCTGGCCTTTTAATAGGACCATATGTGCCCAAACTGCTGAAGAAATGTTCATCTGAAAACCGTTTACTCGCTGTACTATTGGAGATGAAATTAGGAGATGATATTATTCAAATTGCTCAAGGAAATGGTAACCATCCACTAAATCTGCGACCATAGTCAATACTGCCTGATATTTTCCACTGTTCAGCGTTCCATGATAAGTTTTATAGCAAACATTACAGTTTTTATAATGTTACATTTTTTTCTGCGGTTTCTTAGTGCACTATGCCGTCTCTGTTTTCATTTTATAAAGTTACTCTACCCTGTGGTTGCCTGGTTGAAATTGCTACCATAACAATATGGTGCCTTTTATCCATGGTCTTTTTGTGTTATCTTCTTTCTTGTGCAATAAAGATTCATTTAATTATTCATTAATTATATTAAAGCTGCATTGATTGTCTCTTCTCCATACATTGTAATAACTTTGTAGTTTTACTATTTTCGATGGACAACTCACGCTTGACCAAAAAAATATTACCTCAAAGTTGTTTTCACGAAACAAAACATATTATTATTATAATGGTTCCTAAGATCTGGTGTCTTGTACGGTGCAAAGATTTTTCATACTATTCCAGTAAAAAAATTGTACAATAACCCAGTTAATTTCAATTTGCATACAATTCTTCGTTATCTATACTTCACTTACTAGGCAGTCATGAATAGTCCTTGGTCTATTTAGATAAATTTACATACCCTTTTACCCTGGTGCTTTCGATTAAAGACTAAATTGGATAATGTTCAATAAAAATATTGTTATAATAAAGAGCACATTACAACTTCAATCAAAAAATAATTTTATTTGTAATTGATTCCTTATTTTCCACCTTCATTTAATCATGTGGATTTAAATACATTTTTTTTTCTATATAATTATAGATGTAGTCTGAAGTTGAATTGACAAACACATAATGTTAGTTAAGAGGCAAGATTCTAAAATATACTCACAAAGTCACACTGCATTTAAACGTAGCATAGCGCTACGAAAAGGGTACCATAAAAAATTCAAGGATATCTATAAATTATAAATATATCTTACATTCATGCCTATCATACGCGGCTGACCCTTATACCCAGGGGGGCAAATGATACAAATCTTGATTTTATTATAGTATCCACTTTAGACAGTATATCCGCTTTGGGCCCCCTTCCCCTGTTACTAGGACAAGTTCTATTAGAGAGGAATGCATGATCAAATAAATGATCTATGGCTTAAGCTAAGTTATGTGGCTGTACGCCTACAGCCATATATCTTAGCTTGTGTGTACAGGATCATGCTCACTATATAGTTAGTTAAAGCAATTTCTATATTATGTAAAAGCAATGACCCTCCTCGTATTGTATGCATAAGCAATCAACTAGATAGGTTATCCAAGCCATACACATCGGATGCACATTCATGTTGTAGATAATATAGTCAATTATCGTATTCAAACATGATACTTTGTTCATTGGAATGTTGTTGTGATTTAATTAATAAAGTAAATTAACCTTCTGGTGTTGTTGTTTTTATTTATTTGTCACCAACCCATATGACACTGCTTCTGGGATACAGCCTTCCCTATAGATAGAATAATATAGGGAAAATGGGACCCACCACGATGGATTAGTGGGTATTACCGACTTCAGATGCCGATACCAACAGCTTAACGTGCCTCCCGAAGTACGGAAGAACTCGAGAAATTATATGTTTGATCACCCATCCAATAACTGGCCTCAGGGACATTGCTTAGTTTACACAATCGCAGGAAACGCGGGAAGTCACTACTCTAGCTCTACTAGTAGCTCCTTGAGCTTTTATTTTTATTTACGTCTATTTGTAAGTATATTACAGTCTGCATCGTTGATGAAAACTTTAGTCCCATTTCTCAATAATTTAGTTTCTTTGACGATTCATTAATGTATGTAATGATACTTTGAATAAATCATATTTTCATTTTCAATAATTTAAATATTAGGATGGGTACTTTATTATTCCACAATGCTATCGTTGGCAGAGTGGTGACGGGGTGCAAAATATAATTATCACCACCCACCCTTCTCTACCGCGGATGTTGACTAAAGACAGCGATGATTACCTAATGGGCAACAGCGTTCCTCATATACCACCCAGCAATATACTTTTTTTACGTGCCCGACAAATGGCAATAGGCTCGCCCCCTAAAACACATAACATAATTGGCGAAACATTCTATAATGACTTAAGCCTCTTAATTTTACAAAGAAAAATAACTAATAGAGGTTTCGACAAACACTCGTTTCTCATCACATAAACAAAAATTCAATTAACGAAATAACAAAGAATTCGAATCTGCGACTCAGGACTATAATTATAATTATTTTCTGGCCTGTTCCTTTCGTTGTTTTTTGTGTTGAAAATAAATGCTTAATTTTCCTAGCAGATTAGTCAAAACACGTGCTTGAAAGAGTCAGTTGTTTTTTATTCATTGTCGTTTTTAATTGCCACGAAATAACTCGTTATTTCGGGAGCTAGTGTGGGTGTTTCTTTGCAATCAATCGTCCTTAGCCAGCTATCCACCAATCAGCGATGGATCTGTCTTATGTTAATTGTTTCGCAAAGGCCAAGCCACGTTCGTCTTGTTGGTAGTTGGTGCACGCCTCGGGCTATGCGACGCAGAACTTTGAGTTTCAAGCTAGTGCCAACAAAGTCTAAATAATTATTAAGCACTTTCAGCTAGGCAGTTCATACATAACTACATACATAATTAACCCCGCGCTTGACATTTCGTCTTGTGTATAATTTAATCATTTTCACCAATATAATGTCCTTTCTGCTGTGACATAGGTCTTCCCTATGGATGGAAAAATATAGGTGGCATCGCAGTCCGTTTAGAATCAAATCAGCAGTAGACATTAAACGTCTGGTGAAATTGAAGAAGTTCGATGATATAGAGGATAAAGGTGATATCAAGGATATAATTTACGTGGCATAGCTAGCCCTGAAACCTTCAAATTATCAATTATACAGGGTTATCAGTCTGTGATAGCTACTCAGAAAGAGTGGATAAGGGAATTATTACGAAATAATTTATTGTGTGCCAAAAAAGATTTTGATAACAAATAAAAATAAATTAACTTGTTAGAGTTAAAGTAAATTCTTGGAAATTATTAATATAATACGAATTTTCTCTTAACATAAATAGAGATGTCTGCCGAGATTGTACTTTGTTTACGAAATATTATAAAATCTTGGAAATGTATGTACAGTCAGCATCATAAATCCGTGAACACTATAGTACCTACCACCCTCTCATAATAATATTAATTTATACAAAATGTTGCATACAACAAATGCTGTTGTTAATATGACAGGGTACTAAAGTGCCAATGTACTTAAGATGCTAACTGCGTTCGTACTGAAATTAAGTTTGGTATTTAAACAAAAACGATTCTCGATTATGATAGATAGCGGTCGTAAAGAGAAAAATCGCCATATTCATAAATTACAAAAATAATAGCTTAATAATATCCATTAATATTTAACATTATGGGAATAAAAACATTTTTAATAACATTAAAATGGGAAGCCCGGCTGCTAGAGGGCGATGTTATTAAAATGGATTGAACAATTTAATTTGGCGATATTATCTCTAGGGGTGTCATTCTGTAACCTCTCGAATTGTATTCAGCAAGACATTATACTATGTGCCAATATATCAGTGAGCTCATATATATACATATATACATACTTAAATCACTCCTATTTACGGGTAAGCAAAGGTGAATTAACATCCACGTTTTGCTAATTATGCTATGTCCCATGTAGGTTGGATAGGTGGCGAGCCTATAGCCGTCTATCGGGTACAGACAGCGATGGTAATGGGCAGCAGCATTTCTCTTATACCACCTAGCAATGTACTTTTGTGCCCAATAAATGGCAATAGGCTCGCCACCTATTACATGGTACCTAACATGGTTGCCGAAACGTGGGTGCCAATTCACCACTGTCCTTCGGGCATATAGGGGTGATTTATGTATGTATTGTATATATGTATGTATTGCTATGTATGTATGTATGCATTTATTTGCGACAATCGACGCCTTTGCCGATGAGAATCGCACCCCTGATCCTTTGAAGCTGCAGGTCTTAAATCTGAGAACGGTAAAGTAGGTCACATTGTAACAAAGAGCTGTAAGCTAGCTGGCGAAGTGGCGCATCTATCAGCGCCTCGACAGTCCTCGTCTGAAGTACCGCACAATGGATAGTCTACCGAGCCTGCTCTCTCCTCAGAGGCCTGTAACGACTAAGCCTTTCTAGGGCTCTACAATGAAACTAGTTTTACAAATCAAATTATCTTAGTATATTATTTTACTTTTACTTGTAAATGGTCGAACAAAATATTAGAAAGAAAAATAGATTAGAGAAAGTTTGAAAACAACTATTGTATTTTATTTCTCTATTATAAGTGTGTTGTGTTTTGATTTTTGGGCATTTTGTAGATGTCAAACAAATATTGCCGTGCGGTGAGGGCAGAGCAGCATACAGCTGGCACCACCACTGTAGAAACTTAAATGCAGACACTTTTCAAGCCAATAGGGTCAATTCTGACATGATTATCTAAACTTAAAACTAAATTTAATATCAGTCTCTCTTTTTCATTCTATATTGAGAATGACAGAGAAACACTCTTAGGTTCAGAGAATCATGGTCAGATTTTTTTGTATTCTACGTTTCATAAAAACATTTTACTGACATAGAAACGACTAGCCATTAGTTGGTTGTTCAAATATTAAAATAACATTCGTTTTTAAGTAGTTACTTGAATAAACATTTCTATTCCTCGCAAAGAATAAGTATCAGTCTCAGCAAGCACTTGGTCGAATAATTCTGCGCGAGCCTCTTCAGTAAATATTTGGTGAAATCGACGTTTTGTTTTGCACGATATTCATGGCGTCTTAAGCTGATTTTGCTTTGAAAGTATTTAAATCGTCAAAGTATTAATATTACGTATTCGTAATATTTACGTTAAAATTTATGTTTATGTCTATCCCCTTCTCAGATGTACTCCGACAGTCTTTATTGTTATGGAAATAGATGAAACAATGTTCTTTAATTTTAAAACTGTTGAAACAGTAGCAGCTTTGCTTTTATATAAATAGTGACATTGTTAGAAATATGGCCTGGCTTATTATGTATTTCGGGAAAACTCTATGTTATTAAATAATTTACTAGCAATAAAATAGAGCTAAAACAAAATTCAATAATACGTTGGTGTTTCATTGACACGTGAACAACTAAAAGAGAAACATCTTGTAAAAGAAAAAAAAAAAAATTACAATGTGTCTCTGGATAAGAAATTTAAGTTTTATTGAAAAAAAAATAGCTCAAAAAAGGGAATTTTTGGATTAAAAAAAATAAAATGAATGATCCCATATCCAGTGTTTTGTGACCTATTTGTTATTTTATCATGTACACAAGGTATTTGTAATAATTGTTTTTATTTTACATAAGTAGAACCGTAACTTTTTTAAGAATCCGGATTTTGACACAGAAAGTAATAAATATCTGAATATTTTTTTTTTTTAAATGTTTTTTGTCGATTTTGTAGTTAGGTAGGGACACACGGTATATACTACATATAGAGGTTTTATATCAGACCCATCCCTAGTAGGTACCTAATATAAAACAATTTTCGTCAAATACTCACCACAACGCCGTTGTATTTTATCAATGGCAAGGACTGCTTTTAAATCACGTAACCGTATAACGTTCCTTTGTAGTCTTTTACAATAGAAAAATAAGTACCGCCCGAATGCTGAGCAGGCGTCACAATCTGCCCAAGGATATCCGGCTTGGGCGGGATTTGGTGGGCGGCCACGCGGCGGGGATCGAATGGAGTTCATCTGATAAGAATACAATCAAGTCAACGAAACGTTAAGTAATTAGTTGTTGCCGCACTTAATCGTTATCATCTACTAGCCAAGTGGCCAATCTATCGAATTCATAGAATGCAATTACATAGAAAACAATACGCCCCCTAAGGGGTAGACAGAGGTGAATTAACACCCACGTATCGCCAATTTAGCTAGGTCCCATGTAATAGGCTTTTGCCATTTATCGCGCACAAAAGGCGCAGTACATTGCTATTGCTAGGTGGTATAAAATGTAAAATGTTGACATCTCTTACATTTGGAACGAGACGGTCGCCAAGCTGTTTTTTTTTGTAATATGTCAGTTTCATACGTTTGTATTAAATGCGTTCGCCAATGAATTATTGACAACTTACTCTTGCATTTGCCACGACGGTCGCTAAGGCGTTTTTTCAGTAAAATGCGTGCTTAAAAATTAGTAAATGTAAGTACGTAGGTACTTATTGTTAAATTATTTATTCTATCGAATTGGTTTTTACTGATTAAGAGCGACTTTCGAACAATCGCCGATCCCGGTACACTACTGTTTTAAAAGGACCCCAAAAATGTAGCTCCTTTTTCTTTATCCAACCAAGGAGGCCATAAAGTCAGCAATTATAAGCTCCTTTTTCAAATGCACCTCACAAAGGTAGACAGCTATTGTGCCTCTTTTGTTTTGTTTGGATAATTGTTGCGTATTTTTTGTTAGCTCCCTCTTTGAGCTGCGGGGAGGCACGCATCAAAGAGAAACTAATTTAAGCTCCATGATTAAAAATTATTTTCATTTTTCTGCACGAGTCGCCGTATCGGGCTGTTTCGCTCCGAAATTATAGGAGGACTGTTGCGTGGGATCTCGGTGAAACGGAATATCCTAATACCTATATAAAAATCGCGAGTATACCGAACACCTCCGAAACGGGTTGATCGATTTTTATGAAACTTTTTGTGTATATTTTGTAGGTCTGAAAATTAAGTAGGTCGTAGCCAATTTTTTATACCCCTAGATGATAAGGGCAAACACACTGTAAAATTGCAAAGAATGGATGGAAGAATACAGGGTGAATGGGCTATACAGCTCACCACGCTGGCCCAATACGGATTGGTGGGTATTAACGACTACAGAGATGTACCCGGGACCAACAGCTTAACGTGCAATGACTGGGCCTTATCGAACATTGCTAAGGCTGAAGTTCACCAACACTTAAACGGGTGATTACTATATAATAGTCAGTTTTTGACATTTTACCGTATGGAAGAATTATCAAAAACTGACGGTTATTTTTTAATAGCTTGTTTTACGTTTTGGTGAACTCGAGCATTGTCACTGCGCTATCGAGTTCACCAGTAGAATAATCTTACCTAAAATTTTCTTAGACATTCTTACGAGGCGCGTCAGCTTGTCTCGTTTAATTTGCGACAATTTACTCAAAATGGAGGCTCCGCAGCCTCAACGACTGCCGTCAGCGCGGCCGGAGGCGTCGCGCTCAGGATACGTCGCGAGGTAATCGCCTTTGAACAAAACTCTTCCGCAAATGTCGCGAGGGACAAAAGTTACCTACACATGTGCGACTAATTTACGGTGATTGCTGTTGATGCTTTTGAGATACGACAGAGACGCTCTTTCCTTACCTGAGGTCGTAGCCACGTGGCTTATCTATTCGAACGCATCGAAAACAAAAGTATGAAACTGACGTATTGTTTTTCTGTGTAGTACGTTAGTTTCATACATTTTGTATTGTATGCGTTCGATAGATTGGTCGCTTGGCTAGGGGGGCTAAAGACGAAGCTATTAATACGTGTGGGTTATGCCAGTGATTACGTACGGTACTGAATAGTGGCCTTTCAATGGGCCTATACGAAGCCTCATAGTCACTCAAAGGGCAATGGAGAGGGCTATGCTCGTATTTCCTACGTGATCATAAATGATAAGATCGGCAGGAGAACTAAGGTCATCGACATAACCCGAAAAATTTCGGAATTGCAGCAGCGCTTCTCTTATAATATTTTTTAAAAGAGACTACCAGTTTTAGGCAACATACCCGCTTTGAACTTCCTTCCCTAATAATATACGCAAAGTTTGAAGCTTAAATCCCATTCACACATACTTTATAATAAGACAACAATACGCTTAATGCGATCCAATATGGCGTCGAAGGTCCAAACTTGGTGGAATCTGCCCGAGTTAAACAATCAAGCTTTTATAGTTGTTCGGGCATTGCTGTCCGTTGGACAATGTGTTGAAAACTTCTTTTGCCGCATCGTTGAGCACATTATGAGAGCGGGTCGGCTCATTCCACGGACCTTTATAATATGCCTCATGGGACTTATGTTTCGGATGGGAAAATTGTATTGGAACAACCACAAATGACCGCCTTACAATTGTAATGTTCTAACCAAAATACAAATTGTGATATTAAGTTAAATTCTATAAAGGATAATAAATGTGGTAATAGACAGTAGTGGGAAGGTATGAGTATCCTCAGCGAAAAGGGAATCTTTTTCAGAGCCAATGTGTTCACGGTCGCCTATTAAATACATACATACATAATTCACGCCTATATCCCCGAAGGGGTAGGCGGAGGTGAACTAGCACCCACGCTTCGCTAATTAAGCTAGGTCCCATGTAATAGGTGGCGAGCCTATTGCATTTATCGGGCACAAAAGTCGCAGTACTTTGCTAGGTGGTATAAGAGGAACGCTGTTGCGCATTCCTCATCACTGATTTATCCTTAGTCGCCTTGTACGAAACCCACGGGAGAGATTTGGGGTGGTGACAATTGTATTCTACTCTGCCGTCACCACACGGCCATTGCCTATTAAATATAGATTAAAAATATACTACATAAACAACCAAGACTCGAGAACAGGAACTATAAACAAGCCCTGTTTGGTATTTTCAGCGCGCAACACTACTTAGGTCCTGCTCTAGAACGTGAACAAAGTTCTGAGCGGAGTGCAGGCATTACAATATTAATCAGTTTTGCTGCAGAGAGCTCGAGGCGACATCGATCTTTCAGGTTTTATTGCAACATAACAAACATCCCGTTCACTCTCGCACGAGCCGGTTATATTATAGCTAAGCCTTCGTCGATAAATGGATTATCCAACACCAAAAGAATTTTTCAATTTGAACCAGTAGTTTCTGAGATTATCGCGTTTAACCAACCAAACTAAACTCTTCAGGTTTAATAATAATATTAGTATAGATATTTCTACGTATGTACGAAATATCTCTGGAATCTTGAGCCACGTAAAATGTTCGCCGTTAAATATAAAAAAATCGGTATTAATCCTGTCGTGGGAGCTCATAAGGTACAATTTGCTTTGACTTGTTTGCTTATTTTGCTGTTTGCTTATTTGAAATGATATTGGGCTTTGTTATGAGTTTTATACAAATTGGATGACATAACTTTGATTCAGTTTGTGTAGTATTACCAAATTACTATGAAGATGGTGAAGATTAAAATAATTAGTAAGGATGATACGGTTCTAAACGAATGAAATGAAATAAACGCTCCATTGAGTGTTACGTCTCACTGTTGTTTCAATACTGTGCAAAAGCACTGACACTAAGCCTGATATATTGAAAATGGAGGCACGCAGAAGTCAATTCTAGCCACCACACTAAAATCCTACGCCAGACGCTACTTGAATATTATTCTGCAAGAAATTCGCGAGGAACAATCTTGGTCTCCTTGATTTGAATATTTCAAAGCTCCCGGACTTCTAAATCTAAGAAAAATGTCTATTATTTTCATTGAAAACGAGGGTGCTAGTTCACCTCTGCCTACTCTGATATAAGCGTGATTTATATTGTAACCTAGTGGTCGCCCGCGGTTTCGCTTGGGTTTTTGTCGGTTATTTTATAGCCTAAAGCCTTCCTCGATATATGGACTATCCAACACAAAAATATTTTTTCATATATTAGCGTCTTCAACCTAACAAACTCTTCAGATTTATCAAATTGGTATAGATTAGTTGCGAAAATTTGAATTCTTGCTTTTACATATAGAATAT
Source organism: Cataclysta lemnata (assembly GCA_963931975.1). Taxonomy (NCBI): domain Eukaryota; kingdom Metazoa; phylum Arthropoda; class Insecta; order Lepidoptera; family Crambidae; genus Cataclysta; species Cataclysta lemnata. Next base: position 5,815,498 of record OZ008358.1, on the reverse strand, counting down.
CCGCTAGACCTGTTATTGCGTAAACGTTAACAATATTTTTGTTATAAACCTCTTATAGGTACTCAAAAGTCACCATTTATGTTAGAAACCTTACACTATTTCGACGCAAAGTGTAAAACTGATTGTAAAAATGTGACAGTTTGGGTACTCTGACTTTCTAATGACTCCGTATACACAAATAGTAAGTAACAACTTTACTTTAAGAACTCTTCCTACTTTATTATTTGTAGTTAAAGTAGGACAACTTTAGTGTCATGGGATAGTGCTAATGCTAAGCCATAAAAGTGAAGAATGCCCTTTATGGCTGCATATAATTTTCATTGATGCTTAAGTACCATGTTATGGTTTGTTTACTTTGGGGTGTTAAATGTAAATTTACGACTAACCCACTGAGTCGTCGTGATAATATACTTATATTACTTTTTAATAGCCTCTGGGCTTTTTTGGTGTATTTATTTTGCTTTCGTACCGTCTTTCATGAACCAATAAATAAGTAAAGAAAGCAATCTTTCTTCCTCTTTACACTTTGATACGCTAACGTGCCTATAGTCATGTAGGCATACGTTAATATCAGCTAATTACACATAGAATGGACAAGTTATGCTCACTACGCAAGTTGCAAGTTAAGTGTATTCCTACGATATCATTAAAATAATGTAAATCTTATTTTTAAAAATAACTTGTAAAAGTTTTTTTATTCATTGATATGATTACAGAATAGTCGGTATCGCGAGATATAAAATTGACAATAAAAACAACAAAAAAAAAATAAAAAACAAACAGACCCATATATGTATCTTAAGTGAATTTTGAAAATAAAAACGGGATAGGTACTCCCATGAGTCTGCTATCTGAGTGACGGCACGCTCGGAAACATTTACAGGTGTGAAGAATTCCGGATCTCTTGCCGTTTTCCCCGCCATGCCTATTGTCTGTCGGCCAGAGTCATCGGGAACGCAATAATTCCATCCTGCCAACGATTTCGCTGGCACATTGTGGAGTCGGGTATTCCCTAACTGTGAAATGTGACACTTGTATTTTTACGCAAGAAATATTTGCCGTAACCATTCGCGTACGAACGAAGCGGAATTTGGCGTGAAGACGAGAGCGGTTGCATATGCTTTTTTTTCTTTGTAATAACTTTTCGAATGTGTTTTATTGTTCAAATTAAAAAAACTAATAAAGAGCAATGTTACATACGTTATCTTCGCTTTAATTTTTCGTTTCATTCACGACAGGAAGAAGTATTATTGAATCTATTTTAAGGAATTCTTGAATCGATAATTCTATATGTAAAATTAAAATTAATGCAATTATTGTCCTTAATTTCTTCCATAGATCGTGCTTATAAAAAAAAATATATCTGTGCCAGTAGGATACAAAGATACAATTTCCGCTTTTACATAACCACGAAACACAACAGTTAATTGTCATTGCTGCTCAATTTGTGACAAACTTTGAACCTGGAAGTGTAGTTTCTACTCAAAATAAATCCTTTGACTACAACTTTAAACTGCTCAGCCTCTGCATAATTCAATAATACAATATTTGAGACACAAATTTTCAAAGAGAAATTCATTACTTAAGCTTAGCAGAAACGAAGGTTTGAACGTATAATCTGTCACTTCCAATTACTGAAAGCTGCTCACTGAATCGGGGATTTAATTGACGTCTAGTTGGGATAGAATCGCGCCAAATTTATAAAGTAAATAGTAAATAAATCAAGTAACAGTATAAGCTACAAAAACTTATCAGCATAATTTTATGTAGTTTAGAAATGCAACAAGCTTAAAGGATTTAATTCAGGTGTATTTTAGCGTTCTAAATTGGTATATTACATGAGACTGAGCATAATTGGCGAAGCGTGGGTGCTAGTTCACCTCTGCCTACCCCTTCGGGGATATAGGCGTGAATTATGTATGTATTTTAGCGTTCTAAATTGGTTTCATTTATCTCGGTGTTTCGATCACTTTACAGCGGCCGTTATATTTAAAATAAATGGCGGGCTTCAGTGTCTTAAATTGCAAAATTGGAGTATTTAGGCAGCAAGCCGTGTGGTAACAGTAGAGCAGAATACACCCCGTTTCTCCCGCGGGTATAGTACAAGGCGACTAAGGGTTAAAACAGCCATGAGTAATGGCAGTAAAGGCAGCAGCGTTCCTCTTAGACCACCTAGCAACTGCGGTTAGCTGTACTGCGATTTTCGTGCCCGATAAATGTAAATAGGCTCGCCACCAATTACATGGGACCTAACAAAATTGGCGAAACGTGGGTGTTAATTCATCTCTGCCTACCCCTTCGGGGATACAGGCGTGATTTAAGTATGTATATATGTTAAGCAGAAAGGATTCAATTCGAACACAATTTCCATCTGTGCAATTATAAGGGTATTGTTACAGGCAATTTAACTTTTTAAAATGTTTTAGCTTTTTTACCACTCCTAGTTACGTTCCTTACGTATTCCGTTTACTTATTTGTTGAGAAGATTGGGTCTAGGCAACAGAATCGTTACACCTTTTTCGAGGAAAGTTGGAATGGAAATGCAACTTTTTAGACGTTAATACCTAATGAAATAAAAATGTTAATGATGAAGTAAAATGGCCTATTTTGGCGTTCTTGATCTCAGAAGCAAAAATACATTGACAATTTCGACTTAGTGAATAGTGCAGAATAGATATTGGTATATTTCGTAGCGGCTTGGGTTTTTGTAAATTTTGCTGAACTTTTTAATTAAGCCCAAAATTGTAGAGAAAGAATTTTATAGAATGTGCGAAGGCCCTTTTTTGATCTCCTGGATAGAAATACTGTTCTATGCAAATAAAAAAAAAAATGAATTTTATCTCTAGTATAGTCGAATAGTTCGTAGCGGCCTCGGAATTTTGAAACATCATTGATTTAATATAGAAAAAAATCTTATTCTAAACAAAAATAACTTCGAAAATCGCTTTAAGTTAACTGTATATATCATATTTTTGAGCAAAATTTATACTAAAATAATTTTTACTTTATGAGGAATAAAGATTTTATAAAATATTAAAGCAACAATTTATTATCCTACCTTTTTCAATTAAAACTATAAATATAACTGCAAAATTACTACGAAATGCGATGCACCGGCCGTCTGAAACGCTAGGAGTATAGTTTTCTGTGAGATTTGTACTAGGGCTCTTGCTCTTTTAAAATATCAGCAGTAAATATAATTAAGCTCAATAAGAATGTAAGCGACCCTCCTTTTTGAAGCAATCCCTTCGACACAATCTTCAGCCATAGTAAGTGTTTAGGATAAAAGAGGGGTGATTGATATAATTGATATTCATAAACTATACCTGAGAAAGAGAAAGTATTGATTCAACATAAGTCACATAATATTAAAATTACGCTACCATGCCCTGGTACACGTTTTTCAAAACACATTTGTACACATGAATATGTAAATATCTGATCGAATACATGCACAAAATAACAGATCTCATCCAATTCACCTGTAAGCATCAAACAGGACTGCGAACTGATCCAATTATAAGCTGAAATTGCTTTTTTTAAGCTTTGGTTTGTTTTTCACACCGCACGCATCACGGCGTCCCAGTAAATTGCGACATGCCAAATTACAATTTTCGTACCTAATACAATATAGTCGGAACTTGGAACGATGGCGAGATTTAAATTCATTTCCTCATCCTCTTACCCTTATCCCTTATTTAATATATTTATAAACAACAAAGCATCTCTCTCACGTTATAGCCATAGTAATATAAACTGATACATACGTTGTCGACATTACGTTAATTCGATTTTCATAAAAGGTACAAGAGGGTGAAATTGGTGTCTCATATGCTTTGATGTGATATTGCTAAAAAACTAAGGACAAAAGAAGTAAAAGTTTTTTCACCCATTATTTCTTGTGTTATTTTGTGATATTGCTCAACAGCTAAGGAAGAATTAGGTAGGGGAAGGGTGTCCAAAGCGTACATGGTGCTTAAAGCGTATACTCTGGTGAATAAAATTGGTTCCATATGCCATATGTTGCAGTCAATGAGATTGACTGGAATAATATATATCAGTTTTGAAAATGGTTTTCTGTATAATACACGAGAGTGCCCGTTTTAGGCAGTAAACGCAATTTGTGCCTACTTCCCTTACACATTTTATTGTAGGTACTTTATGAGATACAAACGACCATAATGACCATATTCACTGACTAACCAAATTAGACACAGGGATCTTACTACTTACGTGTATTGAAATAATATTTCTTAGTTACCGCATCAACGAAGCCTATATTTTCTTTCGTTGCAAGCGAGTGACACAAATTTATTGTTCTAGCTAATTACACAGACGGCTGTAACCTTAACAAATTACTTCTTGCCTTATTTGGTACCTACTGAATGTGCTAAACGGCACAAGAATTGTTTAGTTAACCGTCTCAATTCATTTTTTGCATTAAATTAGCATAAAAATACCAAAATTGGCCAATTAAGGGTTCACAGTTTTCTAGTTATGGTATAGGAGCTAGCAACATTTCGAGAGAGAATTTCAGGCTGACCAATTTTTAGATATGCTATCTCTCTCACTCTCCCGGTAGTCATACGCGCTATCTAGCGGGCAGTAGTGGTTGCATAGCATTTTGAAAATGATTTGAAAAATTAACAATTTACCAATGTACAGTTACGATGCGTAATTGCGTACTGATGAACGCAACCACTACCGCCAGCCAGATAGCCCGTATCACTTCCGGGAGAGTGAGAGAAATAGCAATTATCTAAAACTGGCCCACCTGAAATTCTTCTTTTGCCGATGTTGCGAGAGCGGGGAATTCACTTGAAGATCATGCCTGCAGACCTCGTTTGTATAGGCCAGACTCACTGTGACGGACAAACCACGCAAACATCGCACAGACCTATATGAATGAGGTCCAGGGGGCATGTCTGCAGGCATGCCCGCAGTCGTGTCCGTGTAGTGAATTCCCCGTTTAAGAGCGGTTACGTACTACGTCTGATTCGAATCCGTGAAAATATGGTCCGTGTAGCCGTAGAACTATTTCTATGGTAACTTACGCACTAGGTCCGATATCCATCATCCGATTTCTTTCCGTCAAATCTAGTATTCCAAGTATTCCATATTTTCTCGGAATCCGAGTAAGTAACCGCTCTAACTCTCGTACCATTAGAGGACGGCAGATTTTTGCTTGTCCCGTGGCACCTGCTGATGTAAGTTTGAATTTGTTACGTATGTCAAGATCTTACGGGTGCGTACATTATCTAGCGTTTCGCTTCACCGGCTGTCGCGGTACGTTAGCTTCGTTCAACCTCGATTGTATAGGCCAGACTGACAGTGACGGTCCTACACTAGGCAAAGACCTAACAGAAGCGAGATCCGGCGGGCATGTCTGCGGGCATGCCCGCGGGCATGTCCGCGCAGTAAATTCCCCGCTTAACGCTCGTACCATTAGAGGACGGCAGCTTTTTGCTTGTCTCGTGCTACCCGCTGATGTAAGTTTGAATTTGTTACGTATATCGAGATCTACGTGTGCGTATACATTATCTAGCGTATCGCTCCACCGGCTGTCGCGGTACGTTAGCCTCGTTCAACCCGTGAACATTAGCTGGGACAGCGGGACGCCGAGACCTTCCCTATTTTTATACTTAAGGGACTTGACACGTGTCTCCATCCCTAGCTTCTAAAAGTATTATATACAGATTACTATTTTTTGAGTTTTAATTTGAACTTAATATAAATGTTAGAAAAATTTGCACAAAGAATATTGTGCAGAGGACGCGGGTTCGATTCCAGCTTTTCAGCATCAAGACTATAATTTTTCTAAATTTTTTTAACCACAATATTATTTGTAGTATAATACAGTTATACTATTTAAATTGATATGGTGACGGCAGAGCAAAATACAATTGTCTTCACCAACAATCTCTCCCGCGAGTGTCACACAAGGCGACTAAGGTCGTATTCCGCTTAAATGGATTACATTTTATTTATCATCATTCGTATTTTGGTGAGTGCCTCACACAGAATATGCATCCACGCGCGACAGCACAAGCCACGCTACCCTGCGTGGTGGGGCAGTGTAAATATCGCATTAAATATTAACAAATACTTAGTAGAAATAAAAGTAGCCATGTGGTGACGGCATAGCAGAATACAATTGTCACCACTCCAAATCTCTTCCGCGGGTGTCGTTCGTACAAAGCAATTAAGGGTTAAAACAGTGATGAGAAATGGGCAGCAGCGTTCCTCTTATACCACCTAGCAATACGGCGACATTCGTGCCCGATAAATGGCAATAGACTCGCCACTCATTACATGGAACCTAGCATAATTGGCGAAGCGCGAGTGTTAATTCACCTCTGCCTACCCCTTCGGGGTATAGGCGTAATTTAGTACAAATAAAATTTTCGTTACGTAGTTAAAACATGCAATATATTCGTTTCAAACTGCAGTCCGTGTACCAGGCAAGCATGGCCGGAAGGAGCTCCCTGTGTAGATAACTTAGTCGCTGTCCGGCCGGCCTCGCCTTTCACGTTCACTGCATTGCAGTCAGTGTCTTTTTTCCTAGTAAAAAAACAGCCCTTGCACTAAAAATGACATGCAAATGTTGTAATTAAGGTTGTTCTTGTAATTTACTTGTTGTATTACCTTGTTTTAAACGCCGAGGGCTATCAAGCTTATTTTAGGAGCATGTTGTGCATTGTACACTTTATTGCAGTTATAAACTAAGTTGGAAATTTAAGTACGTTTGTTAGTTTTGCCCCAAGTTTCATTCGCGAGTCGTACAACATACAATTATATTAAAACGAGGAATTGACCGCAGAATTTCGGGTGCAACATAATATGTTAATAGGCTAAAGACAAAAGTAACCGAAACCGACGGGCATGCATGAATACAGTTATGTAAATGACAAGCAGATAGATGTGATCTCTACCCCTGTGCAAGAAAGACGTGACATATGTATCTACGACCACCATGTCAAGAGACCAATGAACAGAGAGAACTGAACCTGTAAAAGAAACCAAACAAACTCACATACACTACCACAAAGACATAATGGTACATTTTTTAAAATTCTAAAACAAATAATGTGTCTACGCGTAACGCGAGCAAAAAAGTCCACTTTGTGCTCACGAGTGACATACATTATAACACTAGTACATCAACAAACCTAAAACATTATGAAAAGTTAATTTGTCCGCAACAAATATAAAATTGTATTCATATTTGTTTTTAAAGTGATATTTTACGTCTCCCATGGTAATTTAGTTTACCCAGCGAAAGGCTGGAATCACCAAAACTATTTCCCTCCGTGTAGCGCCGTCGTTTGTAAATCCCTCGCATGCGGTGCGGCTTTGCCGGCATTCGCTTGGAGCATATTTTCACTGTTTATATTTTACAAATTTTATCTAAGCTCGACTCTCGTAGGAATGGAGGAAACGGCATACCACTCCCATTTCTCCCGTGTGTGTCGTACACAACAAATCTGCCGCCATAATAATATTGTTTACAGCATTATTGTGTTCCGACAATATGTGATAAGATAGCCAGTCCCTCTGTGGTTGAGGATTCCAGATGAAGCTCGATTCCATCTTCAGCCCTTATCGTCACTTACCATCAGGTGAGATGAAGGGCAAGAGCTTCCCAGTCTAACATAAAAAAACAAAGCGACAGCAATGAGTAATGGGCAGCAGCATTCCTCTTGTACCACCTAATAATGTACTGCGATTAATGTACCCGGTAGATGGCAATATAGGCTCGCCCTATTACATGGGTCCTAGCTGGCGAAAAGTGGGTGTTAATTCACCTCTGCCCCTTACCCCTTAGGGGATATAAGCTTGATTTGTGTATATTTCTACAAGTATATGAAGTCCTGTCACATCAAACCAAATGAACACATAGAAACGCTTTGAATGGACCCTTACTCCATTTCAAATCTGAAGGGTCTATTGGCGTTTGAAAGTGTCATATGTAATATAAGTACAGTCAACATTCAATTTAAGCATTCCATGGATTCACCGTGCGGGCGCCGGGTCCCAGCCAAGTTTAACGCAAAGCTACGTCATCTGTTGGTAAGCTACCAGGACATTATCTTCTGAGAAGAACGGGAAAGAAAGTCAACAAACTTTTTAGCAAACAACGCTTTACTTATACGAAAATCAGGCAAAGAAATATGATGACTATAGATACTTACTCAAAATCGAATTATATAATGAATATGATTTTTCATGGGTTAAATTGGGGTCATTTTAAAATATTACTTATATTAGATAGACAATTTATTTGCATGAAATAATCAATATAAGTGGGTACACACAAATCCAAACTTACAAAACTTAAAGTAACACATTATTTAATAAAATAAAAATAATAAAATTGTACCTAATTGAAAAAACACTTTGACTTATATTGCGTGTCACAGAGATGCAAACAGGGCAAAGCTCAGTGATATGATATTTGCTTAACCAAAACAAAACGGCTTGGTTTTCAGCGTCTGCCTAGGTAAATACTTTAATATGTGTTACGTATTATTTCTTCCTTTCTTCAATCAACTCAACTCAACATCGAGGTCATTTAATTTTTATATTATCAATCCGTTTATCTCTCACATCAGATCCACTGTACGCTTAAATACTAGATATAATATTTTTAATGAAACGAGTGAACCTTTTGTTGCATTATTAAAATAAAAATTAAACGAATTCGTGTCGCTCCGCTTTCGAACTTCAGCGCAATTAAATTACCACGTGAAAGGAAATAATTTCCCTTCTGAAAATAGTTGGAAATGCTATTTCATTTCCATCTATCCAAATCCGAGCGACATATTCCATAGCAGTCTTTTTTTAGCGATCTGACTGGAAATCGAATTAACGGAACAATCGACTGGATTTGAGCTATGGTTTTACGGTGATCAATTTCGAAGGACATCTCGCTATTCAAAATGAATAGGACATACATAATATCACACATTGCTTATGGCGTAACTAACCGCCATTGTTGTGTTGTGTTTTTATTTTAACAATTTTTTTAGGGGAATCATGCCCACAGTGCGCTCACATTGGTTCGCTTTTCACGAGGTCTTGTAGGCTACTTACACCCGAAAACAGAAACGCTACTCATAGTTAGAGTACTGCTAAACATTTAAGTATTGTCAAAATTGACGTTATTCCATACAAATTTAGACAGGTATTAATTATCCACATAACTTTATAAGCCACAAATTTTGAGTAGCGTTTCTGTATTCGGGGGTTAATGGGGCAAATTTACAACTTTCTGAAACACACACAAACCGCGAACTGAAGGTCTTGGTTGGCCGAGTGGTGTAGGAAGAAGCAGGTTCGATTCCCGCATCAAGACTAAAGTTTTCGAACATTTTCTGACTTATTTTTCTTTGTAGCCTTACATGAAAGGTTTTAACAAAAACGTCAATACACGGAAATCGAATTATTTACTGCGTACATACCGCAGCAATATAATAAATTCAACCGCGCCACAGCACACAGTAGGGCATGCTTCCGGGAAATACCGGTACTAATTTTTCCCGGTATTTCCCGGTAAAATTACCTTTTACGCAGTACCGGTACTGAGTTTAAAACGAGTAGCAAATAATAGATTGTTATTTTTATTTTATTTACTATATACCTAGTAAATTTAATTCTCATTAGGTACCAAAAAGTACAGAGTTTTTCTGTTTTTCCGGTACAGTCAGCATCATAAGTCGATGACCACTTTAGCCCTCTGACATACCAAAGACAGTGAGTGCGCAGTAATAATTGCCACCAATTTTTACGAACAACTAAATGTGACAAAGCATTAAAGTGTTAATCTACTTATGATGCTGACTGTACCAGAGTTAGCACAGTACCGGGAATCTAGTTTTGTCCGCAGTACCGGTACTGCAACCCCTAGCACACAGACGCACAGAGCTAGAACTCAATTTGTTCGCCGCAACCAATCAGCAACTTGTGCCCTCAATAAATACATTAAACGAGTGTGATGCGTCGGGTTCGAGTCCGCCGCGGGCCAATAACTCCCACCGCGTGATTGGGTTTTTATTGCTTCCCCCGCGCCCCTTCTCCCCAGACTACATTCAGACAGACTGATCAATTGAAAGTCTCCGTAATTCCCCGATGTAACTGGTGCACTTTTCTATGAAAACCAGTTTTTATTGTTTATTTTTAGAAGTGAATAGTAAATCATATGCCGTGTGGTGATAGAAGAACAGAACAGGCAGAACAGAATGCAATTGTCACCACCATCGGGTGATAAGTCACCTCTGCCACTCCTTTGATATAGGCGTGATTTTATGAATGTGTATGTGTATTTATGTAGATATATAATAGTAGATACATTCCACACATTCCCTCGAGTGGGAATATGTCAACACATACTTTAAAAAATCCCCATACACTAATCCCATAGATGGCGAATTGTAGGAAAGTAGTAATCCACAAATCCTCATCCATTTTATACATACATACATACATAAATCACGCCTATATCCCCGAAGGGGTAGGCAGAGGTGAACTGGCACCCACTATTGCCATATATTGGGCACAAAAGTGTAGCAGTACATTGCTAGGTGGTATAAGAGGAACGCTGCTGCCCATTCCTCATCACTGATTTATCCTTAGTCGCCTTGTACGACACCCACGGGAGAGATTTGGGGTGGTGACAATTGTATTCTACTCTGCCGTCACCACACGGCAATTTTTTTAGCCTGTCTAATTACTGACTTTGAAATCTAATAGTTAGCTCGCAACTGTTCTTAAACAAATTTAAGTATCGTACTTCATCTATAAGAGAAGAGCATAAGTACACTTGTAAAAGGAAGCCTTATAAACAAACCTTAACAAATCCCTACAAAACGACGTCTATTTTTTCAAAGAATAAAAAATACTCACGAAATGTATCCCCCCGTAACGAAGGGATCTCTCTCATTAAAAGTGTAAGGGTACATACTCTGTGCCTATATAGCTTATAGATTCGCTAACGAAGCCAATAACAAAGGTTTAGTTGTACATTTTTCTAATCTAAAGTTGGGTCATTTATTTCGAGTAATTATCGACTGCCTTGTGGCGGGTAGGAACAGATTAGCGCAAGTTTCCAGAGTTCGTGATTAATGCCTCTTCCACAACAATGTCTTACTTACCTACGTGTTTGGTCACACTAACAACAAGTTTTTGCTTGAACTATGCTTAGTAAGTCAACCGTAGGCATTTACTAATTTTAGGGCCTGTTTCACAATCGACGGGTAATTTCTGGGTAGTTTACTTGGCAGATCATTTGACAGTTGTAATACGAAATTTATGCCAATTGAACTGACAAGTAAGCTACTCAGAACTTACCCATCGATTGTGAAACAGGCTATAAACATGCTAAAAATGCCGGCCATTTAGCTTTTTCATAAGGCCCGTCTGTCACTAATGGGATTTGTTTTTTAATTTTCTCTTTCGTTCGCGGAGGTAACGGCTGTCTTCAGCTTTTTAGGTCTTCCGTCAATAAGATTGAAATATCGATATTTGATATTTCAATGTCTTCCTTGAGTTGAGTTAATATGGTAATGATAGCATTTTACGACATCTGCCTGCGCTGTAGAATAATCGTCAGGAGTAACGATCGCTAATAAAAGCACCCTACATAAATTCACAGTTCTGGCGACAGAATTAATTGTTATTGTTAGTTATATTATTATTGTTAATTGTTTCTCAGTCTCTAAAAACATACAATAACACCACAGTTATATTTGTATTTACACTTTTACGGTGACATAAATATTTCGCACCTTAAAAACAAAAGTGTCTAACCCCCGAATAAACGCTAATCATAGTTTAGTCTTGCTACATTTAAATATTGTCAAAATTGACGTTTTTCCATACAAATTCTGACAGGTAATGTCCACTTAAGTTTTTAAGCAGTACCCCAAATTTGATTAGCATTTCTGTATTCGGGGGTATTCAATTAAACATCATCCATAGCTCCAAGAAATAAAAAATGCAGCGGTTGCGAGTTTTAAAATTGGTAGTTGGTTTTCCTATTGTCATATGACCGGCCTTAGCGAACAATGCTTAGTTTTTCTTAGTTTACGCAATAGCAGGCCAAGTGCGCTATGCCACTGCGCTAGCGAGCTCCGCTTCTTATTTTTCATAACAATCCTAAATCCGGAGAACAAACAGTGGAAAACCGGGCGCAGGTGAAGCCATTTTGGTTCGCGTTTATAAAGGTCGCCATACACGGCAGTGTGACTGACAGGTTTGCCGGTAAAGTTGAATTTTACAGGTAATCCGGAGCGTGTATGTTGCAGACAGTGCAGGTTTCCACACCCATTCGAAATATAAATTTTGATACTAATATTATACATTTTGGTATACCTGGGGTCCAATCTATTCGAACGAATAGAATAATGAAAAATGTTTGAAACTGACTTTGAATAATCTGAGAAAACAAATTTTTGACAACTACTATTACAAAGCCGTGTGGTGACGGCAGAGTAGAATACAACTGTCACCACCCCAAATCTCTCCCGTGGGTGTCGTACAAGGCGACTAAGGATAAATCAGTGATGAGGAATGGGCAGCAGCGTTCCTCTTATACCACCTAGCAATGTACTGCGACTTTTGTGCCAGATAAATGGCAATAGGCTCGCCACCTATTACATGGGACCTAGCATAATTGGCGAAGCGTGGGTGCTAGTTCAACTCTGCCTACCCCTTCGGGGATATAGGCGTGATTTATGTATGTATGTACTCTTACATTTATTTCTTAATAATACGTCAGTTTCATACATTTTTGTTGTATTCGTTCGAATAGCTTGGCCACTTGTCTGCCCCTGTTCCCCTATATCTGGGGTCGGTGCAGTATGTTTTCCCAGAGGCTCGCTAGCACAATGGCATAGCGCGCTTGACCTGCAATTGCGTAAACTAAGCAATGGTCAGTAAGGCCGTTCATTGGATGGGTGAATGGGTGTATTATCTCGAGTTCCTCCGTGCTTCAGAAGGCACGTTTAGCCGTTGGTCCCGGCTGCATCTGCAGTCCGTAATACCACACTTCCATCCAAAGGGAAGGCCCGTGCCCCAGCAGTGGAGATATTAAGGGCTGGTGATGATGATATTTTACCATAAATATTAAGCCTAACGTATGTATGTATGGCCGTGTATGGCCTACCTTAACAAGCGACAAGCGCTCTCACCCGAGGACTTCGGCTGCTTGTGCGCGGAATTTAGATGTTGCTTGTGGAAAAAAACAATGCAGACAGCAGTCGGCAGCGAGCTACCGCAGAATTGCATTTGATTTTGAACATTGCGTCAAATTAATTTATTTTTGTTGCAAATACGTTAGCAATTAAAATAGTTTGGCGAAGTTAAAATTTTATTTATTTATAAGTACACAGACAGCCGTGGGGAGAGTAGAATACAATTGTCACCATTCTAAATCTCTCCCGTGGGTGTCGTACAAGGCGACTAAGGATAAATCAGTGATGAGGAATGGGCAGCAGCGTTCCTCTTATACCACCTAGCAAAGTAGTGCGACTTTTGTGCCCGATAAATGGCTCGCCACCTATTACATGGAACCTTACATAATTGGCGAAACGTGGGTGCTAGTTCACCTCTGTCTACCCCTTCGGGGATATAGGCGTGAATTATGTATTTATGTATGTACACAGACAGATTGTCATGGATACAATTCAAAACGTTTTCTCAATTACACAAGGGCAAGACAACAATCCACTATTAGTGTACACAACATAGTTAAATATAAATAATATAAATATTTCGTGTTACTATTAGGTAACATTACATAGGTAAACAAAATAACACATTAAGTCTAGGTCTGAACAAAACAATTTTATAATTTTTTAATAAAATCAAGTAGGAGCTCGATAGCGCGGTGGCTTGGCGCGCTAGGCCTGTGATTGCGTATACTAAGCAATGTTCGTTAAAGCCGCTTATTGAATGGGTGACCAAAAATGTACTAACAAAAATTAAAATCAATAAAATTAATCTAAAACTATCCAAAAAATATCGTCAGCCTACAGTAATGTTCATGGTAAGACAGTGTATTAAGTCCAGTATGAAAATATAATAATATATTTGTTGGCAAACAGCAGAGTTGAGAGAATTACAGTTAAGAAAAAATTATACAACGCAATCGCAAAGTATTTTTTAAATTAATTTTAGGTAGTATGATTCCACCAAAATATTTCGCAATCGACACTTGCAAAAATGAACAAGTTTTATTTATTGAGTGGTCGCCCGCGGCTTCTGTCGATTCCTATAGAAAGATGAACTATCCAACACAAAAAGAATATTTCAATTTAAGCCAGTAGAACGATTTTGGTGGTTAGAAAAAATTTTTGAAAAATTATGGTCTTGATGCGGGAAACGAACCCGCGTCCGTTGCTATCCGGGCAGGTGCCTGACCGCTCGGACCATAATTTTTCGAAATTCTTTTTCTAACCACCAAAATGTTTGAACTAATTTTTCTAACATTTATATAATGTTAAAATTAAAATCGAATAGTCAAGCCAGTAGTTTCTGAGATCAGCGCGTTTTACCAACCAAACAAACAAACTCTAGAGCTTTATAATATTAGTATAGATAAGAGAGCCCTTAACGAGGCCGGACAATACAACCGAACTTACAAAGAATACCTTGTAAACGGCGGGAAATGCAAAACCTTTTGCCTCCAAAGCAGAGTCCTTTTAGTGCTTGTTCTTTATTCATCCACTACAGGAATAAGAAATAATAACAGTAAGGCTGAAACTATTAATAGGTATAATATTAATAAATTAAGTATTTATTTTTTTGATAATATTTACTCTTAGGAAAACCCACAGCAAATTTTGCAACCCCAAAATCTTTATCTAAGTATAGATAAACTTTAGAGACACGAAGGACCTGACATACCTGTAGCATAAATATATCATATTTCCTAAATCAACTTTGTACTTGAAGTTATGCAAATTAAAATTTAAAATAGTCATATTCGACAGTTTTATATAGTCGTACGTCTCTACTGATTGCACTATAATACTCTTGTGGCGTTCTTGTAATGCGACCGCCTTTGATTGTTTGTCTATGTTTGACAAACACAATGTTTTTCACTAAGTGACAGTTGTCAAATTAATTAGATGGGAATTTAATTCCGAGCTAGAGTATGGTTATTTTCTAAGCCTTATAAATATTATTTCCGATTTATGTTTATTGTCCAGTTTGTATATATTGTAACCGTGTACATATTAAGAAGTACAGTCAGTTACTTTTATGAACCCTGCCTTTTACTACCACGGAACACATCCGCAACCACCAAGATTGCACCCGGCCATACAACTTCCCAAATTGGTGACCCCGACGTGATATTTAAGAGCTTTAGTTGTAATATCTTTGGCAATTGATCGGCGCGGAATGGGAAGCTGTGTTGGACATGCGGATAGCCACTACGAAGAAATTTTCGTCGTGTGAGACGGTACCACATCCCAAGCTGTGGCGTCGAGCGCCCCCTGGCGCATTCACCGTTTCCTACATTCGGAAGTTCGAGTGACGTCTCCGCGGGAGTTGCAGTTGGACACATGCATGCATTGGACTAACTGCGCATTATACCATTTGTGCACATCGCTCACGCAAGTACTATCGGCATCATTATTTGGAGTATTTTTTTAAACATTTTATTATTATTCCAAGTAATGATTTTTAGTTAGTTGTGTAAAGCGTGTTCGGAGTATTGATTTTTACGTTATTTTATGAAAATTATTTTTTTCAACTTGTGTAATGTGACATAGGAAATATTTCATTTGTTTTACGTGTGTATTTTTCGGGTGGTTTGAACAATTTGTTTACATTGTCTTTTGTTTTTTACGTGTAATGTTGTCTGCATATTGACAACTTATGTTGTTTTTGTTGACATGTCGACATATAAATTTTTAGACGTGTGTGTTTTGTTTTCGCCACATCACGCGCCCACGGAATAGCAATTTTTCTTTTCTGTCCGTTCTCTCTCTATTTTATACAAATTAATTTTAATTTACTTTCGTTTATAATTTTAGTAGCGTGTTTTCGTTTATAATGGCTGACGAACTACGTTCACGTTTAGCAGCCCTGGAGGCAGAAAATGCAGTTTTGCGTAATCTGCGCGACCAAAAGGAATGTGGTTCGCACAGGCTGAGGCACAGTTTTTGCTTGCTGGCATCAACACTGATGCCACGATGTACAGCTATGTCCTTAGCCAGATTGACCACAGGATTGCTGGCGAAATCGAAGACATCGTTGTCAACCCTCCGGCTGAAGGTAAGTATCAGAAGCTAAAGGAGACCTTAATCAGCAGACTTTCGTCATCAGAGGAACAGCGAGTGAGGCGCCTTCTTAGTGACGAAGAACTCGGGGATCGGAGACCGTCCCAATTTCTCCGTCACTTGCGCTCGCTCGCGGGAACGGCTCTCTCGGACGATAACATCTTGCGGCAATTATGGTTACGTCGTTTACCACAGCACGTACAGGGGATTTTGGCTGCACAAGCTGACTTATCTGTTGATAGAATCGCAGATATAGCTGACAAGATTTTGGAAGCTCAGCCTAGTTCTTCAAACATATATGCTGCTGCTGCTACGCCTTCGATCGACCTCGTTATGGCTCGATTAGAGGAATTAACTAAGCAAGTTGCTGCTTTATCGACGGGTTCTTCTGTTCGATCTCGAAACCGTTCTTCATCCAGAAGCCAGGCGACATCACGCAGTAGCACACCTGGTAGTAAACGCTGTTGGTATCATCGCACATTTGGTGCGAATGCCAGCAAGTGTATTGCTCCATGCAATTGGGCGTCGGAAAACCTCACAAGCAATCAGTAGCGGCGGCATCTGATTGCAAGTCCATCCAACATCACGGCCGCCGTCTTTTTGTCACTGACCGTATCACAAAGCGTCAATTTTTGATTGACACTGGTTCGGATCTTTGTTGTTACCCCCGCAGCTGGTTGTCAGTTCCGCGAAAATCTTCGGACAATGAACTTAACGCCGCTAACGGGAGTAGTATTAAGACATATGGCACTATTCATTTAAACCTCAACTTTGGTCTTCGACGAGCATTTGTTTGGGATTTTGTTGTTGCTGATGTTACGACAGCGATCATTGGCTCAGATTTTTTAAGTTATTACCATCTTTTGCCAGATTGCCGACTCAAGAAGTTGATGGATGGCGTAACGAATTTGTCAGCACCCGCTATTGCAGCAATGTCGGAACAGCTTAGTGTCAAGGTTGTCGTTTCAGGAGATTCCAATTTTGTTAAACTGCTCGCCGAGTTTCCAGAAATCACTCGGCCTCCTGGAATCCCTCGTAATGTTTTGCACAATACTGTGCACTACATTAAGACTACGGATGGCCCGCCTATTTCGTGTCGTCCTCGTCGTCTGGCGCCTCAGAAGTTGATAGCAGCAAAAAAGGAGTTCGACAACATGATCCAAGCTGGCATTGCACGTCCTTCTAAGCGCCTGGTCGTCTCCGCTACACATGACCTTGAAAAAGGACAGTAGTTGGCGACCTTATGGCGACTACCGATCCCTTAACGCCAGAACTGTCCCTGATCGGTACCCAGTCCGTCACATAAATGATTTCGCTCATAATCTTGCGGGATCTAAGGTTTTTAGCCTAATAGATCTCGTAAAAGCATATCATCAGATCCCGGTATTTGAAGAGGATATACCGAAGACAGCCATCGTTACCCCGTTTGGCCTCTTCGAATTCCCCTTCATGACCTTTGGCCTTCGAAACGCCGGTCAAACTTTTCAGAGGTTTATCGATGAGGTCACACGGGGTCTTGATTTCTGTTTTCCGTACGTGGATGACATTCTTATTTTCTCTGCGGATGAGGCTCTCCACTGCGAACATCTGCGTATCCTCTTCAAACGCCTTCAGGAGTATGGGGTTGTTATTAACTCTTCGAAGTGTATTCGGCGTTCGGGAACTTACCTTCCTTGGTTTCCATGTCAGCCCAGAAGGTACAAGTCCTCCTCAGGATCGCGTTCAAGCTATTTTGGATTTTCCAGCTCCGAAAACCGTCCAGGGCGTGCGTCGTTTTCTCGGTATGTTAAACTACTACCGTCGATTCGTACCCCAGGCCGCGCAATTTCAAGCTCCATTGATTGATGCAGTAGTTGCCACAAATGGTAAAGGTAATAAACCGTTCACATGGTCGCCTGAACTACTGGAGCAATTTGAAGTTTGCAAACGGAGTTTGTCCAGGGCTACGCAATTGCAACATCCGGTTAATGACGCACCTCTTGGACTGTTTACAGATGCATCTTCTGTACATATTGGGTCCTGTCTTCAACAGCGAGTCGATGGTGAGTGGTTTCCTCTTGCTTTCTTTAGTAAGAAACTTACTAAAAAGCAGACAGAGTGGCCGACTTACTATCGAGAGTTGCTGGCGGTGTACGAAAGTGTACAGCATTTCCGCTATATTTTGGAGGTTCAGAGCGTCACTATTTATACGGATCATAAGCCATTGCTGTATGCTTTCGTACAGCGCAGGGAGAAACTGCCCCCTGCCTAATTAAATCAGCTATCTTTTATTAGCCAATTTACAACTGATATTAAGTATATTAAAGGTGAGGACAATGTCGTGGCTGACGCCTTATCTCGAGTCGAAGCTATTGTTCTTGAACAGGACTATGAAGCCCTCGCGAAGTCGCAAGAGTCAGATAACGAACTATCAGACATGCGTCAGAGCTCCAGTCTCCAGTTGACAAGCGTCGTCGTTCCTGGTACAAACGTTTCCATTTTTTGTGATGTATCCACAGGCAAGCCACGTCCATATTTGACCCCTTCCTTTCGCAAAGCAGTTTTCGATAAGTTTCATAACTTAAGCCATCCTGGCGCACGTGCAACTGCTCGCCTTTTGACAGAGCGTTATGTCTGGCCTTCGGTCAATAAGGATTGTAAGCAGTGGGCACGCGCTTGCGAGGCTTGTCAACGAGCTAAGGTCTCACGTCACAATTCTTCTCCGTTAGGTGATTTCAACCTTCCATCTGGTCGTTTCAGTCACATTCACATTGACATTATTGGTCCTCTACCTTTATGCAATGAGTTTCGCTATTGTTTGACAGCAATTGACCGAGTAACGAGATGGCCTGAGGTTTGGCCTATGCGCTCCATTACCGCAGAAGAAGTGGCAGACACCTTAACTAGAGAATGGGTTTCGAGATTTGGGGTACCATCAATCATCACGACAGACCAAGGTACTCAGTTTGAGTCTGACCTGTTTCGTCGACTGATGATTCACTTTGCCACTAAACGAATAAGGACCACATCTTATCACCCATGTGCTAATGGCATGATCGAGCGAGTACACCGCCAGCTTAAGGCTGCTCTCATGTGCCATCATGATTCTTGGGTGCGTTCACTTCCTTTCGTTCTTCTTGGCATGCGTACCGCGTTCAAAGAGGACATTAAATCCACAGCCGCGGAGATGCTCTATGGAGAACCTCTTCGTTTGCCAGGTGAGTTATTTATTTCATCAACCCCATCAGATGTAATTGACAACCCATCAGATTTTGTCGTACAACTACGTCGTAAGATGTCAGTTGTAAGACCTATTCCTGCATCTCGACATTCATCACCATCAACTTTTATTTTTCAAGATCTTTCTTCTGCATCACACGTTTTCTTAAGGGATGATACAGTTAGACGTCCTTTACAGCCACCTTTTACGGGTCCTTATAAAGTTGTTAATTGTGCCAGCGATGGCAAAACTATGACTTTGGACATCAAGGGCAAAAGTGTTGTCGTCAGTATCGATCGTGTGAAACCAGCTTTTGTTGAACACACTGTCACCTATCCAGAGCAGATTGCAAAGCCTGCGTCTTCTGATGATCCAGAGCAGACTGCAAAGCCTGCACCTTCTGTTCGCCCAAGGCCAACTCCAGCCATCGCTACCGCGCCGTACACTACTCGGTCTGGTAGACGCGTCAAATTTAGATGTTTATAATTTCTACTAGGTTTTCCTTCTCCGTGGGGGGGTGGTGTGGCGTTCTTGTAATGCGACCGCCTTTGATTGTTTGTCTATGTTTGACAAACACAATGTTTTTTACTAAGTGACAGTTGTCAAATTAATTAGATGAGAATTTAATTCCGAGCTAGAGTATGGTTATTTTCTAAGCCTTATAAATATTATTTCCGATTTATGTTTATTGTCCAGTTTGTATATATTGTAACCGTGTACATATTTAGAAGTACAGTCAGTTACTTTTATGAACCCTGCCTTTTACTACCACGGAACACATCCGCAACCACCAAGATTGCACCCGGCCATACAACTTCCCAAACTCTTATGGCCAAAAGTCATTAACTTTTAATTTTGACGACAAAAGTGGAGACACAGCTTAGGTCCGTCAAGCCTTTTCAATAGGCCGAATATTCCGAATTCGGCACGCAAACTGATCGTCGCTTTGCGCTGATATATTGGAACGTTTCGGGTCAGACTACCCTTTTTTGCGATGGCCCTTGTTCCCTCATCACGGTGTGACAAGGGGATCCGAAACAATTCCGCCAACTGAGCTCGCTCATTACGATCGACGATAACATTTATAGCGTGGCCCGATAGCCGGAGCCCGGAGCCGCTGAAATTTTCGACCCTTGTCACTAAGCCGGGGTCGTGTGAGGCAATATCTATTTACTTCGTCTATAAATAGGGCTGTTAAACAGTTTTAAGCGCGGTGTAACCTGTCCTGAACCGTGGCCGTGTGGTGACGGCAGACCAGAAAACAATTGTTACCTCCGCAATCTCTCCCGCGGGTGTCGTACAAGGCGACTATGTTTCGCCAATTATGTTAGGTCCCATCTTATTACGTGGGCACCTAACATAATTAGCGAAACGTAAGTGGTAATGCACCTCTGCAGCATAAGCACATGTGTTGATGGCGGGCGAATTTTTTATCTATATCTATACTAATATCATAAAGCAGCCCCCGTAGCACGGGACGTGGACACATCTCCTTCGGGGAATAGAAAATCTTTTCCTCTCGCTCTAACTCCCACTAAATCCCGAGACAAAACACGGTCAAGTGGTGGAGAGAGACTTGTCCACGTCCCCGTGCTAGACCCGCTGCAGAGATTGTTATCATTAAACGCGCTAATATCAGAAACTACTGGTTTAAATCGAAAAATTATTTTTGTGTTGGATAGTACAGTTATTGAGGAAGGCTGTAGGCTATATAACAACCGACATTAACGCGAGCGTAGCTGTTTATGATAATTATGCATAAAAATATACTTCATAGACATAATAATCAACCATGACTTGAGAAGCAGTGTCAGTGTAACTGGTGTCTTAAAGTAGAAAGGGTTAAATTAATGTGTATCTGTTATATGTATGTATATGTTTATGTGTGTGTGTATACATATATGTATCTCTTTATGTATATATGTGTAACATATGTTAATGTATGTAAATTATTATATTTATATATTGAAGGATTATATATTATATTGTATAATATGTTGTATCATAGGCCTACTTATTATAATATTTTATAAACAAATAGCTTTTTCATCCCACCATCTCGGAAAAAGCGTTTTTGCTCTTCGATATCTGAGTTCAAAAGCCGTTTTTATCCTCTAGAGGTTAAAGTAAATTTGAATTTAGAACATCGTGTGCAATGAGTTTGTGAATTCAAAACATCATTAATCATATTTATTTCTACCTCCATGGTGCCGAAATTGTCATTCAACCTATTCTAATTTGTTAAAAACTCAGACTCGGAACCTTCTTGGTGTACTTTTTTGTAATTTGCTTTGCGCGCGCCATTTTCTTTTCACGTCATAAATTTGTTAAAACCTAGGAGTTCCGTGACGGTCAATCAGCTTGGCGACAATCTTGCTTTAAACATTTTGATCGTCTACAACGCTTGCTGGATGCTTGAGTCAAGCATTTAAAAGCTTTTTAGGTCTGTTTGATTTGTTTACACTAGCAACGGAACAAAAACATACAGAAAATCAACGTGCTTGACTCAAGCTGATTGACCGTCTCGGAACTCCATTAGGGACGGTAATTTTTATTAAGGACTTACAGGTGTGTCTGGATGAATGTTGCGAGTGTGGCTGGGTGGATGGGTGGCTGTTGGAGGTGTGTCTGGGTGAACGGGTGTTTTGAGGGTGTGTCTGGGTGAATAGGTTTTTGTGGGTGTGTCTGAATGGATGGGTGAGTATTGTGGGTGTTTCTGGGTGATTGGGTGTTTTTTGGGTGTAATTAGGTGTGTTGTGGGTGTTTCTGGGTGATTGAGTGTTTTTTGGGTGTGATTGGGTGTTTTGTAGGTGTTTCTGGGTGAATCGGTGTTTTGTGGGTGTTTCTGGGTGAATGGGTGTTTTGTGGGTGTTTCTGGGTGAATGGGTGTTTTGTGGGTGTTTCTGTATGAATGGGTGTTTTGTGGGTGTTTCTGGGTGAATGAGTGTTTTGTGTGTGTTTCTGGGTGAATGGGTGTTTTGTGGGTGTTTCTGTATGAATGGGTGTTTTGTGGGTGTTTCTGTATAAATGGGTGTTTCTGGGTGAATGAGTGTTTTGTGTGTGTTTCTGGGTGAATGGGTTTTATTGGGTGTTTCTGGGTGAATGGGTGTTTTGTGGGTTTTTCTGGACGAATGGGTGTTTTGTGAGTGTTTCTGGTGTTTCTGGGTGAATGGGTTTTTTTGGGTGTGTCTGAGTGGATGGGTGTGAATGTTGTGGGTGTTTCTGGGTGGGTGTTGAGAGTGTGTTGGGTTAATGGGAGGGTGTTGTGGAAGTTTCTGGGTGAAAACAGAAGCTGTTATTGTATTTTTTTTTTGTATTTTGCAATTTCCTCGTTGGGGGGGATGAAAAGTTACGTGTTGCACTCGAGTGCAAAGATTTTTCACCTTGTGCTCTTTTGATTCCCTCGCTATAGCTCAGGATTCTTATTTTTGAATCACTCGCTACGCTCGTGATTCAATTTTAGAATCCTTCGCTAGCTCGGTCATCAAAATTGAGCACGCGGTTAAAAAACAACTTTGCACTCACGTTCAACAAATAACTATTTTTGACTCTTCAATGTAACGAAAAATATAAATGGCAGAAGCCGCTGACTCCTGAGATACAGGCATTTTAGCCTTGTTTGGGCGTCAGAGCCTTTATAGAAATTTGTAAAAACGATTATGTCAATAAAGAATTATTATTATTATTATAAGTGTTAAAAACATTTGCCCATACCAGGATTCAATCCCGGAATTTATTGTTTGAACCGACCGTCCGAAACTCCATGGAATTAATGCTTACAGGCTCCCAAGTCATGATCTTGGTAAACTTAACACTCAAAGTGTGGGGAGTTTGTAATAACCTCACAAACTTTCCCGTCATAAAAGATTCTCAAGGAGACAAGATTCTTAAGGTGACAATGTCGGTCCCAAGATGCGATTCTAGGCTCCAAACTTTAACCGCCTTATTGCAGAACGTGGTCCAAACTCCAAACACTGTTATAAAAAAATAGAATGCAAGGTCCTGTTGAAATATATCAAGGAACACTAGGAGGAGCTCGCTAGCGCTGTGGCATAGCGCGCTTTGCCTGCGATTGCGTAAGCTAAGCAAGATTCGCGAAGGCTGGTAATTGGATGGGTGAGCAAAAATGTATTATCTCGAGTACCTCCGTGCTTCGGAAGGTACGTTAAGCCATTGGTCTCGGCTGCATCTGCAGTTGTCAATAAGCACCAATCTACACTGGGTCAGCATGGTGGATTATGGCCCATTCTACCTATATTCTTTCATCCATAGGGAAAGCCTGTGCCCACGCAGTAGGGACATTAAAAAGCTGGTGATGATGATGATGATGTAAAAGAAAAGAAAAGTGTGTCCCAATTCCCATTATTATCAATAAAGTATAACAGTGACAGTATCTGATTTAGTTCGCATCGCAGTTTTGTGTTCAAGCACTAACGTAGACAGATTGATCTTGGAAGCTCAGTAAAGTACAGGCTCAGCCTCCAAGTGTAAGGTAACACTGCTAAAATGACAATGTCACCCATATTGTCATTTAGCATCGCCATTGAAATGGAAACGTGTCAGTTGACAATTTATGGGCCTCGTAAGCATTCAGAGTAATAAACACAAGAGGGGAGGGTATTAATTTGACGACGCACCGCTCGTATGTCAAAGTTGTGCCGTAATAAACCTGAATGGCTTTGTATTGTTTAAATTGGACCAGAGAGAGATACGAAACTTTGTTGAAATGACTGCGTTTCTTCCGTGGACGAAGCCCGTTGTTGTAACAATATTTAAATCAACACCTTTTCCCTTCTTTTTACTCTCTTGGCAAATTATGAGTGCCATAACAATATTTAAATCAACACCTTTTCCCCTCTTTTTACTCTCTTAGCAAATTACGAGTGCCGTAACAATATTTAAATCAACACCTTTTCCCTTCTTTTTGCTCTCTTAGCAAATTACGAGTGCCGTAACAATATTTAAAGCAACATTTTTTCTCTACTTTTTACTCTCTTGGCAAATTACGAATGTCGTAACAATATTTAAATCAACACTTTTTCTCTACTTTTTACTCTCTTAGCAAATTACGAGTGCCGTAACAATATTTAAATCAACACCTTTTCCCTTCTTTTTACCCTCTTGCCAAATTACGAGTGCCGTGCAAAGCTACATGCCAGAACAGGCTTTTTCTGACCAATTTTCAAATAGAGAAAAGTAAGAAGTTAGAAAAATAAAAGAATTGATACGGGAATCTAACCTGCGTCTTCCGCAATCCGAGCGACTGGCTATACCTACCACACGGCCAACCAAGACGTTAGTTGACTTAGCGCAAGACGCGGGCCAGATTCCCGCATCAAGAATATGATTTTTTTGGAACATGTTTTTCCTAACATATATTATAATCTATTCGATTTTAGATATCATAATTTTTCGTAATTCTTTTTCTAACCACCAAAATCTTTGTATTTATTATAATGTTCAAAAAAAAATAAAAATAACAATTTTCTTATAATTAGTAGCGGTAAAGACTTAAAATGTTGAAATACCGCTATTACCTACTTTACCGTAAAGTAATAGCGGTATTTCAACAGTTTATAAACTTTATCTTCCAAAAAAAGTATCGGGAATTGAAAAATGGCACTTTCTATAAGCTTAAATACCGAAAACTTCCGAAATATGGTACCTACACCTTCTTCTACATATTACACAAAGTTCCAAAAGCGCTCCGTTTCTCTACACCTGACTAATAAATAAACGTTCGACCAAATTGGACTTCCCCTAAGTGCCGGTAAAAACATGCCAAGTTTCCAAAAGCGACCCTCCGGCGTGGCACAAGAATGAAATATTCAATATTAATAGTCGGCACAAAAGCAATATGAAACGTCGAAGAACATAACCCACACCCAGATAAAGGGAGCTAACTCAAAAATTTCCGGTTTCGACTTATGCCGCATTCCTTAAATCACTACCTATCGACCAATAAAATAGATTTAAAAAAATGTCCACTATTCGATTTGTAAAGCTTGTAATTATCTGAGTTTATATCAGGAGTTTTCTGAACAGAAAACTCCTGCAGTGTACATACATACATACGTATATAAATCACGCCTATATCCCCGAAGGGGTAGGCAGAGGTGAACTAGCACCCACGTTTCGCCAATTATGTCAGGTCCCATGTAATAGGTGGCGACCCTATTGCCATTTATCGGGCACAAAAGTCGCAGTATATTGCTAGGTGGTAGGTATAAGAGGAAATTCCTCATCACTGTTTTATCCTTAGTCGCCTTGTGCGACACCCACGGGAGAGATTTGAGGTGGTGACAATTATATTCTACTCTGCCTTCACCACACGGCAGTGTACAGGGACACGGTAATCAGTTTTTCGCGTTTCTGAAAGAAGTACCTTTTTGAGTTGACTCTGTTTAGATCTAGGTGTGCGATAAAAACAATTCAATAGCCAGCAACTGACGCTGTGGTGTAATTTTCTCTCAATATTTTTTGTTTGTCCGCCGAGGCCGACAAAACTTCCAGCGGTCTCCCCAAAGGCAAATTCGAGTCATCGTTATTCTGGGAAAACACAATTTCGCCGAGAAATAATTATTTTCAAACTTTCTTTCGGTAACGGCCATTGTGCCGAAGCTTATGGAATTAGAGAAATTTCACAGTTGTACACACTCGCTTTGGATGAATTTGCAAACGTTTTTGTTTATGTTGAAGGAATTGTGCGCAGCTAACATAATTGTTTAAATTACCGCATCTACCGGGTTTTTTGGGGAAGGTGAAGACGTTGTCCAAAAGTAATTGTAAGCCTTGCAGTCGAGCACTCCCTGAGACTCCTCTACAGCAGGCGTCCCCCGTGGGAGACTAACTATATACATCACGCCTATTTAGATACACATGCTGTTAGTAATACTGGCCATGTGCAGTCAACCTTTTTTAATCTAAGAACAGATTCCATGTCTTGTATGTCACTATTAAAATCAACTAAAATTTCATAATTTTATCACATGCAGATGAATATATCGCGTAAATTAAGTTCCGAATAGGCCGATGTGAGGCTGTATATTGTTTAATGTCCATTATTCGTGTTGCGGTCACAATAAATATACGTGATGGCGAGTTTAATTTTGTACACATAACGCGCCGTACCAGGTAATAATTGAAAGCAAACAAACCCGGGGTCCCATCGCCGACGCCCGGGTAAGCCATCTCTGCCCCTTCAGTGCACGACTGCAAACAACTACTAAATTATGTGGAGCTGTCCACCATATTTTATTTTATGACTGGCGCAGGCCGATATTTTATAAAACGGCTACGTACACATCGCAAAACAAACTTATTATAAAAAAACTCCTTCTTCTCCCTGTCCTTATCTCACTCTAAATAGGACCGGCACTACATGTCTTCCTCATTCGCTCTCTTCTGTCAGACTTGAGCTTAGCATGAACATGTCTTCGTCATATCATCGCATCTTCGGTCTTCGGATCATTCTTGGTCCATCCTTCCTTACATAATACCATAACGTATCTCTAATTAACTACAAAAGCCGTTGGGTTTAAATATTTTTTACACTTTTGAACAGCGGTGGGTGGTTGTGTATCATATGGGTGCATCAAATCACAAGGGTACTTACCTAACTACCAATTAGTTTAAAGCTTACTTTTATTCCTAAGTTCACGTAATGACCAGACATAAGAAAGACGCCTTATTCAACATTTTTCTTTGTAAAATTATCATTACAAAGAAAAAATGTTCAGAAAAACCATCGAAACTATCGAAATTCTAACGATTCAACTTCACGTCCATTGTGTACACTCACTATGTAGAAATTTTCTAATATCCCTAGCAGTTATTTTTATAAGCCATGTATTTAGTGGAGGTTTGTGAAATATAAAGTAAAAAATAAATGTAATTATATGGGCAAAAATTTTCTGGGTTCCGTTTTGTTTTTCACAAAAGTTTTCTGTTTATAGTATGTATGTAAGATTATTCTTCTTAGTTAATCTTGTCAGATACCGAAACTCGATTCTAAAATCTACTGTAACCACTAAAACTGACCTTTCTTGTTTTAAGACTGTCCTTGTTAATGTAATTAGTAACACAATCAAATAAAGCTTACCAGAGACGAATATTTAAAAAGCAAGACTAATAAAATTAAGCGAAACAGCGTTATCTAATGCAGAATTTAGCGGAGACGCCACCGGGCGGTTAATTCGAAATTAAGGCCTCATATTTCGCTACTGGCATAGAAATGAGATACCTAGAGCACAGTATAGAACCAGTAGTTTATCTGCGGCCTGTTGGCGAGCTATTAGCCTACTGTAACTAAAGCGGCGGCTGCGAGCGCGAACTGCTGAACGAGAGCGAGCCAAAGTGCAATCACCTTGTAGAGTGCGGGCCCCATAAGTCTGCGCGCGAGGGGTGGCGCTGCTCGCTAACACACCAACAAAATAGCAGACGATTTTTTAGTTCCAATTTCGACCACGCGCGGACTTATGTGGCCCGCACACTACACGCGCGATCACACCGAACCCGTAGGCCCCGTATTCCTCCGTATTTTATGTCAATGTGTGCGTTACAGTGCGTGCCGACACGGCGCCGAGTACGAAAAGACACATTCTAATCGGCAGCGGCTAGTTTGTATGAAGATATATTACTGTTTATTTATACTGTGCCTAGAGCCCGATCTAGCAAATATACGAGCGGGTTTCAACCTAATAAGCCCTGCAAACAGTCGCCAGGCTGCCAACTCTGGAATTGACCCATAATTTAGATGACATCTTCGTTTAATGTCTGCACTAATAATGGTACTCGTTACGAAGCTTAATTCCTCAACTGCGTATACAGGAAATTAAACTTTACAGACGTCTTCTTAAGATCTCCAATTGAGGGTACCGTTAGTGTTGGCATGGTGCGTACTATAGCCTGTGACACGTGTAGTTCATTAGGTCCTTTAAGGTCGTTATTCGGTTATATTGAGACCCGGACCGTCTGCTAACTTAGCGTAATTCTGGACTCACAGACGTATAATGGGAGTTTCAACGTTTCAGCAATAAAATTCAAATATCTTTGTCGCGAGGTAGGTAGGTATAGTTAGAAAGCCACACTTTTAATCGTATGTTCTTTTGTGCTGGAAAATAATATAATTGGTCGCGGTATTTTTATCAAAACCGACCTTTTGATGACCCCACTGCTGGGGCACAGGTATTATAATACATTTATCCTTACAATTCATTTTCGCGACATCGTATTATTGGTTTTTCTAATCTCCTTTTATTTAAAACAGTGTTTCGAAAAAGCAATGCCAACTTTCGCAATTAATCGATTCCAAAAACTTAAATATTGTATAGACCAATCCGCCAACGAACCTAGGCTAGGTCCTTCAAAAAAACCTCGAATTCTCTCTTTTGTGCTAACTCGCTCAGTTTCAAAGGTGTAGACAGTTGAAACCAAATCAGCCGTTAGGTTATTTCCGAGACAAGCCCTTATTTGCCGGTCGGATCGCCGATTTCAATTGCAAATTCGATTTATGTCCGAATGAATGCGTCTCGGCTACCTCCCTGCAGATAGGTACGGCGGCTCATTGTTTGTCGACAGAATAATCTGGTCCGATCCCAGACTAATAACTCTGGGCTTTCAGATCCAATACGACGGTTGGGCCATGCGAACCGACAGGTGCAACCGTTCGGACGCAAAGGTTAATTGCTTAAACATTCTAGTTCTTTGTTTTTTTGTGTCCGGAATGGAGTATGACGCATGACGATTGTGTTCAACAGATTTAAACAAGCAAGAGTAATGGCTGGTTTTCACAGTGCGAGCTTGGACGAGTAACTGCACTGCAGTAACTCGCACTGTTTGGACGTAACTTGCGAGTAACTCGTAGGTGCGAGTTGGACAGTAGCTCTCATCCGAGTTACTTAAACATTTTTTGTTTTCACTCGCATGCTCGCTCTGCAGCAACTCGCACATGGCAGCAGCTCGGTTATCACTCGCATCGTTTGGACGCCTTAAGCAGTAGCTCGCCAGTGCCATTTGTGAGCGAAACCTGCGTATTTGTGTGCTGCGCGTACCAGCGGTTTGTGACAACTCGCAAGACTGGGCAGCAGCTACTACGGGTAAAAAATAATTTTAAATTTTGAGTGATCAGAGTAAAACTGCTACATAAATGTATTGCACAGAAAATAAAATCGCATATACAACTGCTGCAGTAATACGGGTTTGTCAGATAAAAACTAAGTATACCCATATTATTAATTAATTTTGTGGTGGTGCGCCGTGTGGTGACGGCACAGTAGAATACAATTGTCACCACCCCAAATCTCTCCCATGGGTGTCGTACAAGGCGACTAAGGATAAATTAGCGATGAGGAATGGGCAGCAGCGTTCCTCTTATACCACGTAGCAATAGCAATGTACTGCGACTTTTGTGCCCGATAAATGGCAATAGGCTCGCCACCTACTACATATACCTAACATAATTGGCGAAACGTGGGTGCTAGTTCACCTCTGCCTACCCTTCGGGGATATAGGCGTGATTTATGTATGTATGTATGTATTAATAAATTTTCTTAGATCTTTCTTATTCGGTTCTGACAGAATACCCTCTATACTATGTATGACAATATGTACCCATGCAGATATCCCGTGTCCAATAAAACTAAAGATAAAAAAGTGTCTACAATTTCGCACTCTTACCAAGAAAACCAATTTGCTGACTAAACTATTTCCACATTTGCTGCTGTACGTACGGATTGCGACCGAATGATTGCGTTAGTTGTTGAGCGGAGTCCGACGAGTTTGTCTATAAGGTAATCGAGCGGTATATACCTGTTCGACCACAGAGTAAAAAATAACAGAAGCGAATTAAAAAATAAAACTTCCAATACCTACTCCTTACATGTTTTTCCATGCTGGCCTGAGAGCGAAAAAATTACGTATGCTGTGCCAGCCCCAAATCATCCCATGGGTGGCCATGGTGGCCATGGGTGTCGTAAAAGTCGGTAGATTGCCCCGTGTAGACCAAATAAACAAGTTGGGGCACCCAAATGGTGGAGGGCAAACCATCAACAACAGCATACCCAAAGGAGTTGGTGTCAGGCAGGCGGCCGGCTGTAAAACCTAAGCCAAAACCTTGAGCAGTATGGATTAGGATGTTGTCATTTTTGTTGTTATTGAGGAGCTCGCTAGCGCAGTGGCATAGTGCGCTTGGCCTGCGATTGCGTAAACTAAGCAATGTCGCTAAGGCCGGTCATTGGATGGGTGACCAAAAATTTATTATCTCGAGTTCCTCCGTGTTTCGGCACGTTAAGCCGTTGGCCCCGGCTGCATCTGCAGTGGTTAATACCCACCAACCCGCAATGGGCCAGCGTGGTGGGTCACGGCCCAATCTCCCTATATTCTTCCATCTATAAGGAAGGCCCGTGCCCCAGCGGATGACTTGATGACGTCTGACCGATATGAATGGAAAAGGAAACATACTGCGCCGACCCCAGATAATAGGCAAAAAGATGATGACAATGATCTACGTATCCTAGCACTTCCTTTTTTTTGGTCGTAACAGAATATTTTATGCGAAGTTAAGTGTCTACTTCGTGCGATACGTCTTCTCTCGCTTCACTTTACGTTCAGTAGAGTATGTAACTAATATTAGAACGTCAGTGATTTTCCAGACGATTGGATTAATTCGATTATAAAGTGTATTCGATTTAGGTGCTGCCGGTAATGCATCGGATATGTATGTACTACACATTAAATATGTAGACGTCTTGGGTAGTTCTAAATACATTGCATTTTTTTATATGAATTTGAAGTCTGAATCCTAACTTATACCTTTCTTAGTGCCAAATAAATATACCCGTACCTATAAGCTTTACACTTGATCGCCTTGTACACTTGGTAAGCAAATAAAAGTTTAATTTGATTTGATACTACCACAAAAATATTCTACAGGAACGCAGCGTTTTCTTGTTGATGATTTGCAAGTCCATCCAATGATAGGACGTAGCGAATATTGCTTAGTTTACGTAATCGCAGGCCGAACGCGCTAAGCCACTGCGCCGTCGATAGTCATAATAATACACAATAAAAGGATCTTAGATTTGTAGAGACGTTAACTGGTTAGGTACTTCCTCAAGTTATTTATGTACATGGAAGGAGCTGACTCCGGTAGGTTGAATCCTGTAAGGAGTCGTAGCTAAAAGGCTCCCAGGTTTACGTGCGATATTTATTGGACGGACCTTCGCTCGAGCCTGCAGTGGAGTTTGCTTTTCACGGGTCGTGGCTTCATATTTTACGATTCAACGAGTTCTGCGCGACCGCGCCGTTTAAGACACGCCACACACGGCTCGACTTTTTGAAAAAGCTTCGCACTGGAATAAATTTTAATAAAGTCCTCTAAAACCAGACAATTTAGAGTAATGATTTTGTGGTCGAGTATTATTTTCGCTATTCTGTTGTTGATTTGACTGCACTGGTGAGGCTTCTGTCACAGGTGCTATTTTAATATATTTTTTTTTAAATCTTTATTTTGAAGGGGTTTTTATCCTAAAGGATATGTCAACCCCATTGTACCTTATTACTACAATTACTATAACAGTGATTATCACAAAAATATTTACAAGGTTACAAGCCATGTACACACACATATTTTTACCTGTAATACATATAATATTTAACTGCCGAGAGAGCTTTGTTCCCGCGGAAACAAAACCAATCGGCAAAACTTTATTGCTCTCTCCGATTTAGGTTCTGCCAAAATACTTTGCGTCAAGCCTGTATCCAAAGCATTTAAATTATATTCCTTCAGAAACAAATCTCTCTCATTCTTATTTCTGACACAATCCATAAGCAAATGTTGCACATCCTCCACTCTGTCGCACACTGGGCATTTATCAGTGAGTGCTTTTTTCATAAGGAATGCAAATTTTGCCGATGGATAATGTCCCGCACGCAGTCTTAACGCTAATTTTACACAACTTCTATTTAATTTACAATCTTCAAACCAGGGGATACGAGGAGGTTCTGCTTGTATGGTTTTGTACCATATACCCTTTTCTAGAGATTTAACATCAAAATACTCCTTCCACTCATTAAAACATTTAATTTTGAATGCACCAATACTCTCCAGATGATAAGGCTTAAAATTATAGGGTGTACCATCAATAGCTGCTGACTTAGACAAATGATCGGCCTCCTCGTTTCCCACCAGTCCCACGTGTGCTGGAACCCATTGCAATTTTATTTTAATGTTCTTTTTACTCAGATCCAAGAAAATTTTCAAAATGTCGTAGGCTATCGGTGTTCCTCTGCTAGTACCAGAGGCACATCGAGCCACATGATGCAAGGCACTTTTGCTATCAGTTATAATAACAAATCTGTCTAAATTATGACTGAATGCATATGTTACAGCTTCATATATTGCAATGAGTTCCAGAGACATTATTGAAATATTATTATTTATTTTATATTTGGCTTTGTAGTTATATTTTGGATCGAAAACGCCCGCGCCCTGACCATTACTACTTTTTGATCCATCTGTGTAGATTTTATGCCACCTATTGTATTTAAAATGTAGTTCCTCGAGAACATTAATCCTTAGTAAATTAGGATTATAATTATGTTTAGAACCTTGCACTGTATCCAGATGCGTAGCAATAATGCTTTTCACATCTAAATAGGAAACCCAAGTGTTCAAATTAAACATTTCCAAAATATCCGTAGAAGCACATCTAATCGAATTAACATCTGTGTGAATTTTGACAAGTAACGGCTTTTTCTTTTTATTCCAGTATCTGTTTTGACAAAGTGTAAGCAGCTCAGCAATTAAATTCACAGTGATATTGTTTAAAAACGATACAGCTTTCAAACTATATTTGTACCCTAGATACATTCGTCTTACAAAAAGTGGTGAAATACTCAGTTCACTTTCCATTACATGGATTGGCGTAGTTTTTATGAAGCCCCCTATTATTCTCAGTGCTTGGTTTTGGAGTTTGTCTAACTTTGACAAGTGAGCCTTTGCACTGGTGGTGCTATTTTAATGTTTTCTCTTATAACCTCATCTTGACCATTATTGTTATTCCACTCATATACCTTAATATGCTCATCACTGCTACATGCAATCCCCTTTATCAAATTCAGATACGGATACAAACGTCTTGATTGGCCGAGTGGTATAGGCATCTGCTTGGATTGTAGAGGACGCAGGTTCGATTTCCGCATCCAGACTTTAGAATTTTTCGAATTTTTTCTAACCACATTTTCTTTTGTACGGATTCTGGACTATATCTGCGAGAATCTGCCACCGAAACAAGAAAAAAATGAAAGGAGTCTGGAGTGAAAGGAATAGCCGCGTTGTGACGGCAGATCAGAACACAATTGTCGCTACCCCGAATCAAACCCGCGGGTGCCGTACAAAGCGACTAATGGTTAAGACAGCGATGAGTAATGGGCAGCAGCATTACTTTTGTACCACCTAGCAATATACTGCGATTTACGTCCCCATAGATGGCAAAGGCTCGCCACCGATTACATGAAACCAACCATAATTGGGAAAACGTGGGTGCCAATTTACCTCTGCCTACCCCATCGGGGATATATAGGCGTGGTTTATTATGTAAATCTCGATTTTTTTTTTATTGAAGCAACAATAACGTGACAAGTCCAAAATTGTATTTTACAAGATAACACGTCATTGACGCAGAGGCGATGCGATGTATCGTCGTTGTCAAACCATAATCCGCTATGTGCAAAAAGTATACTTTTGAGATATTCACAAAAAACATGTTTGACAATGTTCTAGCCGCTGCACATAGCATATTTTATTAATAGGTCATAATTCGACAATTATTGCTCTTAAGCACAGCAGTTTTTTCATACGATAGTTAAGGCAGTGAACTCTTCTTCTATGCTGGCCTAGGAGCAAAGAAATAACGTAGAATAGGCCAGCCCCGACTCATCCCATGGGTGTCGTAAAATTCGACTAAGGGCGATTGCCCGGTGTAGACCAATAAGCACCTTGGGGCACCCGAATGGTGGAGGGCAAACCACCAACAACAACATACGCAAAGAGGGTTAGTGACAGGCAGGCGGCCGGCTGTAAAACCTAAGCCAAAATTTTGAGCACTATGGATTGGAATGTTGTCATTCCAATCACTCTCTCCGTTCATCGGTCTCCCGACATGGTCCGTTCCGTCTCTTTTCTATACATCCATTCATCACTAGCACCTTTACGGTGTGATGGATGATATGAATCAAAAGGGAGTGGATGGTTTAATGACGTCTGACCGATATGAATGGAAGAGGAAACATACTGCGCCGACCCCAGATAGACTGAGAACAGGGCAGGGAGAAGAGTTAAGGCAGTGAACTACCCGTTAAGGTCAAAATGTTGGAATCTTAAAAAAGTGCATATAGCAGATTTTGGTTTGGCAACGACGGTATGTAATCTGGAGTGGACGTGAGCGGCTGACCTAAGGACTTTTGCTGAAGTGCCGCATAACTTGCACTTGGACTTGGCTAGGCACTCGGCACTTGCCCGCCGACGAAGCTTTTTTGTTAGAGAAAACTTTTGTGTTTTCAATCCCTGTCTTTTCTTTATGCGCCTCGCTTTAGAATAATTTTGCTGTATCGCCAGCAGTTTGTCTTAGAAGTTTGTGGACATAATTTTAGATATTGATAGAGAACGTTTTTTTTAAAGACGTTCTCTATCAATTGCAACATCTTTATCTTTTGGAAATATTGTTGCGATATTCTTTTCAGTTGAAACCTCTAAACGTAACAAATTGGATATTCAAATTGTTCGAGAAAATTTGTTTAGTTTTGTAACATAGATCCTGGTATTGCCATCTATCGGGCATAAAAATCACGGTATATAACTTGGTAGTATATATGAGAAATACTGTAACCTCTTACTCTTCGCTGTCTAAACCCTTAGTTGCTTGTACGACACCCGCGGGATAGAATGGGGGTGGCGACAATTGTACTCTGCTCTGTCGTTGCCACATGGCTTTTTGTTGGTAACATTTTAATATTACAAAAAGCGTCTGCAAAATTCAGCGCTCCAATAGTACGAACACAATTCTGAAAAGCTAGGTTCACGCGGCATTGTACGCCACGTTTTTTTTTCAGGATGAATCTTATCGAAAGAAGTAGCGGCTCATACATAGTTTAGAACCTTCCACACGTGTGCGTTTATTTGCAGTACCTACTTACAAGCCACTTGTGAACGGTTCTATTCTCAATGTATGAGCCACTACTTAATTCGGTAAGATTATCCTGCAAAAAAAACGTGCCGTACAATGCCGTGTGACCTAGCCTTAGCATTCTAACGTTTATAGACTATCCAATCTCATCAAAGTGCCGTGTGGTGACGGCAGAGTAGAATACAATTGTCACCACCCCAAATCTCTCCCGTGGGTGTCGTACAAGGCGACTAAGGATAAATTAGTGATGGGGAATGGGCAGCAGCGTTCC
Organism: Cataclysta lemnata; assembly: GCA_963931975.1. Taxonomy (NCBI): domain Eukaryota; kingdom Metazoa; phylum Arthropoda; class Insecta; order Lepidoptera; family Crambidae; genus Cataclysta; species Cataclysta lemnata. Next base: position 5,779,558 of record OZ008358.1, on the reverse strand, counting down.
TCTTATACCACCTAGCAATGTACCTACTGCGACTTCTGTGCCCGATAAATGGCAATAGGCTCGCCACCTATTACATGGGACCTAACATAATTGGCGAAACGCGGGTGCTAGTTCACCTCTGCCTACCCCTTCGGGGATATAGGCGTGATTTATGTATGTATGTATGTAATCTCATCAAAGTCTACGCCGAAGTCTTCCAATTTCGGAATCTGTTTCCGTAATATTACCGTTTAACACCGTCGTAAAGTTACTGGCTCCAATAAACCGGATCCTCTTCACGAGCCAGTGCATTTTATTTCAGAGCCGGTGGCTATTTCAGTTACACCCTTATTTACATAAAGGTTCTGCTAACTTTAATTATGCTGCCAGTGAACATGAAGGATATGTCTGGAGGCTTATTGGATTTCTAGGTTAACTAGTTAATCTAAATGGAAATAAGTTGCGGCCTAACTTATGGGAAGAGCGAGCAAGATGGCGAGAGTTTGGAAGACAGATGCTTTCTAGAATATCATCAATAGGGATGAGTAGACATAATATAATATAATCAATATCAATATTAATATATTATCAATGCCGTGTGGTGACGGCAGAGTAGAATACAAATTGTCACCACCCCAAATCTCTCCCGTGGGTGTCGTACAAGGCGACTAAGGATAAATCAGTGATGAGGAATGGGCAGCAGCGTTCCTCTTAAATACCACCTAGCAATAGCTATAGGCTCGCCACCTTTTACATGCGACCTAACATAATTAGTGAAACATGGGTGCTAGTCTGCCTACTCCTTCAGCGTGATCTATGAATGTATGTATGTAATATCAATACAGCTGTATAAGTCGTGTGGTGACGGTAGAACCGAATACGATAATCACCAACACTTATCTTTTCCGGGTGTGTCCTGTCGGCGCATATGTTTCATCTTCCATTTATATTGGTCAAATGTTCCCTCCCCTAGGGTGAGCCGAGGCTGATACATTTTACGTTTTATATGTATTTTAGCTCCTAGTTCAGCATGGAAGACAGTCCATATAATGTACCTTTTATGTTAAGTCATTCCAAGTACCATCCCAAAAGTAGTTCAACACTCTAATCGAATATCTTTGCAACGAAGAGGGATTGGAATGATGCCGGTGTAATTGCCCGATCGGCGCTAGATATTCGGCATTCCATTGCCATTGCGAAACAAGCTCGACAAGAACACGAGACGTAGGTACTCCTCAGAAATCTTAGCCGTCTGAAATCTTAGGCATTCCAATAGCAATCTGGCTTGTGTCACAATACGGCGTCAATGAAGTGATACCCGAATCTGACACTCAAAACTTTAAGATCATAATGGAAAATCAAAGCACATTAATTATTGATTAATTAAATGGTCTAAAACATTATTAATTGCAATCGTTTTAACACTACATACATACATAAATCACGTCTATATCCCTGAAGTTTGCATTTATCGGGCACAAAAGTCGCAGTATATTGCTATTGCTAAGTGGTATAACAGGAATGCTGCTGCCCATTCCTCATCATTAATTTATCCTTAGTCGCCTTGTACGACACCCACGGGAGAGATTTGGGGTGGTGACAATTGTATTCCACTCTGCAGTCACCACACGACCACCACTCGTTTTAAAACTAAGGAACTTAAAACTAAATTAAAGGTAAAAACCTCCCCTAGGTCTTCTGAGACAGGAAGTGTACCAATAACGCTGGAGTAGTACCTCGCTGAATGGTGAGACTAATTTTTTGCGCGAAATACAAACCAGCCCAAGCACATTTTGTGTTGTAATGTATGACAATAAGCACCACTGTTGCTGAAATGCAACTTGAAGTTGTATGCCTTTCAGGGTTCAATTATTTGTGCAAGACATTGATGAAATTAGGACAAGCGAAAGATGCGTGTATGGACCAGAAAGAAATGTTATCTGTTATCTTTTTTCCCACTAAAGCACCTTTTGAAGACCAGTTTGATTTAAAGTATGCCTGTAAGTATATAAAGATTAATCTCGCTAAAATCTAGAACGATCCAAATTGATTGGTTGATCGACAAGTGGAGAATGGCGCTTCAGATCTGAAGCTTCGTGCATTATTAATAAACGGAAAACGCTTGACGCCGGTGCGCCTTGACCTTTTTAATAAAATATCACGCCATTTTTCAGAAACGTACTACACTGGAACGTATGTCAAAGGCGGCTCTCACAGAATCTTATCAAATATAGGCACAGAGAGAAGTCGGCAGGTGAATGTTGACTAGTTGTCAAGAGGCCGCTTAAACTTACACTTGGGTCACAAGTCCCAGGCGCTGCCACTTACTCCCCTCTCTGCCACACTATGGACCCGGCACCCGCACGGTGAATCTATGGAATGTTAAGAGTTTTCGTCTCACTACTACTATGAAAGAATACTGTAAAATAATTTTCGAATTGAAGAAATAGGTAGGTGGGTTGTAATTTTGCAAACTCTGTTAAATTAATTAATTAAGTAACATTTGTGTTAGAACGTTTGTTATGGCTCTAGATGTTGTGTTATGGCTCTAGATGACGGACAAATTTTAATACGTATACACAATAATTCTATAAGTATATTATAACATTGGACTAAACCTACTTACTTTGAGCTGGATGATTAAGATAGCGATGCATAATATGAGGGCAGCACCACCTAGCAATATACAGCGATTAACGCGCCCGATAGATGAACAATAGGACCATCCCCTATGTTAAATGTTATTTTAAATATACATGAAATTAATCATTACTGAGTATATTTTCACATTTTCACATGTTTTTTTTTTTACACTCACACCTATCATCTAGCCCAAAGTAAGTAGCCTGAGCACTTGTGTTATGGATACTAGAAGACGGACATATTTTTAATATAATTATGTATATAAATGTTATAAATATACTGCATAAACATATACACAACCATGACTCGGGGAAAAACATTTGTGGTCATACAAAGATTTTGGTGGTTAGAAAAAGAAATTCTTTTTCTAACCACCAAAATCTTTGTACTAATTTTTCTAACATTTATATAATGTTAAAATTAAAATCGAATAATTTGTGGTCATCACAAAGTTTACCCCTACCAGGATTCGAATTCGGATTCGATTCGCCGTTTTGTGACATGTGACAAATAACAAAGGTTGCTATCGTAACTATGGTTATGACACACCTCCGCCGCAATTCCAGGGAATCGTTGAAGCTGGGAGTAGTGGTCATAACCATAGTTACATAGCGACCTTTGTTCTTTGTCAAATTTATTTTCGTAGTTTTGTAAAATCATTGTTCTTTGTTCAATTTCCAATTTGTTAAATATTTGTTGATATAAAAGTTAAATTAATCATTACTGACTGCCGCACTCAGAGACGTCAATTAACTTTAATGAGTATTTAATGTCTAAAAATTTCATTCAAATCTAGACCATAGACCCGGCAAGAATAGCGACTAGTTTTGAATTGTAATTTTTGACGTTAAGTACTCATTAACGTTATTTGACGTCTCTGAGTGCGGCAGTGAGTATATTTTCACAAGTGACAAATAACAAAATTGCTATGCAATTATGGTTATGACACTATCTGCCGTACTCAGAGACCTCAATTAACTTTAATGAGTATTTAATATCAAAAATTTTCATTCAAATCAAGACCATAGACCCGGCAAGAATAGCTACTAGTTTTGAATTATCATTTATTGACGTTAAGTACTCATTAACGTTATTTGACGTCTCTGAGTGCGGCATTATATTACTTACTGCCGCACTCAGAGACGTCAATTAACTTTAATGAGTATTTAATGTCAAAAATTTTCATTCAAATCTATAATAGCGACTAGTTTCGAATTGTCATTTTTTGACGTTAAGTACTCATTAACGTTATTTGACGTCTCTGAGTGCGGCACTAACTGCCGCATTCAGAGACGTCAAATAACTTTAATGAGTACTTAATGTCAGCGGCAGTTAGGAACCAAAATAATTGGCGAACTATGGGTGTCAATTCACATCTGCTAACTCTGTCTGTATGTCTAGTCTGATAAACAAGCGTCATTTATAATATAGGTATATATTTATTTCCTCCAGCTAATGACTTTTCTGCTTACTAATGCAAGGCAGGTATTGCTTAGTTACTAGTTCACCAACTGAGTAATACACAATAGGCGTAACTTTGCGAACCAGCGCTCACTATTCACAGTCGACCTACTGGAAATTCGGAACATTAATCAGGCACCCGAATTATTAAACGTGCCCGCGACGTATCGAAACCGCATTGTGTTTTACTATACAATTGGTATGGTATGGTTGAGCAGATTGTCGAATATCCATTTAAAAATATATGACGTACGGTCAACGGTATACATAAAGAGGGTGTCAGTCAGGCAGCCGACTGATAAAATCTAAGCCAAAACCTTTGGAATGCTGTGATCCCAATTTCTCCTTGATCTGTCTCTCGACATGGTCCTTCCATCACTTTTCTATACATACAATACTTTCCGGTGTGATGGATCAAAGGGGATTGAATATTTTGATGATGTCTGACCGATATTGGAGAGGGAAGATCCCAGGTAACCCTGGAATAGGGCAGGAAGGTAATGATTTAATTACTTATTTCATTACATTACCTTCCACCACCAACAACCCACTACCAACAACAGCAGTTGTTGGTGGTTGTCCTCCACCATTCAAGTGCCCCATGATGCATTGATCTAACAGGTCAATTAAGAATGTACCTATGTTAAGCTTAATACTCTCATCAACTTTATCAAAAGATATTTTATTTACTTTACTTTATGTTGTATCGGCGGTCATTCTAAAATTACTGACGATTTCTATGCAATTTATTCAATGTTACGGATTACGGATGACCATAATTAAGTAGGTAAGTAATTGAAAAACTGTTAAGAATATGTCAGCATTATAAGAATAGAAGCTGATAGAATATCCTTAGACATTGTTGATGAGTGTAGCTCTCATCTCCACAGCATTCCACAAATCCAAATCATCGTCATAACAATCACAATAAGGACGAAGCCTGACAATGAACGCAATATAGTCAAAGTGAAACGCCAAAGAAATTCTTTAATAAACTCCTCAAAACGCTCGTGAACAATGTAGGTAGTACATTTCGGAAGCCCGACGAGGCGAGGACTCGGAGACATTTATATTTATGCTTCCCTTGTACTATATTTATTCTGCTGAGACTTCTCATTTATTTTGTTGGCAGGAGACCTTTTTGAATAGGCAATGTGCCGTATAAATTTGCCTTGAACTATACTCGGCCCTTTAGGTGCTGCGAATTAATTTCACCTGACATCAAGGGTGAATGCGGAATACGTTAGCCCATAATGAGATGGCTCTGTAAACTGGACGGGCGCCGTGAATTTTGCATGCCGCTAAACACTCGCTTAGTTGCTGCACGCCAAAAAGTCTGCGGAAGTTTAACTCCAAAGGAAAGGATAGTGTGTGCTCATTATGTTTTGTCTGATGTTGAATGTTGTATTTTTGTCAGTACCTACTTAACTGCCGCACTCAGAGACGTCAATTAACTTTAGTATTTAATGTCAAAAATGTTCATTCAAGTCTAGACAATAGACCCGGCAAGAATAGCGACTAGTAAGTCATTTATGTAATTCTATTACTGCCGCACTCAGAGACGTCAAATAACGTTAATGAGTACTAAACGTCAAAAAATGACAATTCAAAATTAGTCGCTATTCTTGACGGGTCTATGGTCTAGATTTGAAAAAAATCCTTAAACCGACAATCCATTTTGGCTTGTGGCAAAAGCTTTTACATTTAAACTGCAAAACCACAAATACAATTAAACTTTCTATCTATATTAAGAATTGCATGCTTAATATTAACGATTTTATAAATTAATGTATAGGTACTATGCGCCAAAGATCTACAAGCAAATTAACTGGAAGCGCACTCCATATAAATTGTTTCTTTATAGAAGAAGTTCCGCACGTACAGTCAGAAATTGCTTATGCAAGCCAATTTACTTGTTTCACGTGTGCTGCAAAAGTTCACGCTACTCCGGACACCGGCGAATTTTCAGCATAAGGGCACCGTCACACTGAGAGCGTGGCTGCAGAATTGACAGAACGCTGCCAAAAAATGATAAACAAAAGAAAAGCGAGGAGCTCGCTAGCGCAGTGGCACTGCGATTGTGTAAACTTAAGCAATGTCGCTAAGGCCGGTCATTGGATAGGTGACCAAAAATTTATTATCTCGAGTTCCTCCGTGCTTAAGAAGGCACGTTAAGCCGTTGATCCCGGATTCATCTGCAGTCGTTAATACCCGCACTGGGCCAACGTGGTGGGCTTAGGCCCAATCTCCCTATATTTTTCCATCCATAGGGAAGGCCCTAACATTTGGGACATTAAAAGGGCTGATGATGCCAAAAAAAGACAAGCAAAAGAAAAGCGAAAAACTGAACTTAAGAACTTGACGGTGTCTGTATATAGTTTTTGCTTTTTACACCACTTCTTCTTGCCCTGTTATTCCCAGTCATCTTGGGTCACTCCCTTTTGATTCATATCGTCTATCACACCGGAATGGTGCTAGTGATAAATGAATGTATGGAATGGAAAATAAACGGAAAGAAACATGTCGAGAGACCGATGGACGGTGAGAGTGATTGCGATGACAACATCCGTACTGCTCAAGGTTTCGGCTTAGGTTTTACAAGCCACCTCCCAGGGATCAACTTCTTTGGGTATATTTGGCCTTTTAAACTAGTAAGCTTTGTAATTATAATGTTATGCTGTAAAGTTTGCTTATAAATAAATAAATAATCCACTTCTACCTAAGTGTGAGAAAGTGCGCCGCAGTTTGTGTGACGAAGCCTTAACAATGGTAGTCGGTGCAGTTTCGTGATAATGACTAAATTGTAATTAAACTTCTTGTTGCCTCGGCTTCAGACTGTACTGTTTTTTATGATCTTCTAATTACATAGGTAGTCGTACCATAATCGGTATGTGTATCAATCACCAACAACAGCATACCCAGATAGGGGCTGATGTAAGGCAGGCGACCAGCTGGTAAACCTAATCCAGAACCTAAATTGGAATGTGGACATTCCAAGCACTCTCTCCGTTCATCACCTTTCTGGTGTGAAGCATGATATGAATCAAAAGGCGATGGCTCAAGAATGCCTGAGCCGAAATCCACTGCGCCAGAAGCATACATACATACATAAAGCACGCTTATATCCCCGAAGGAGTAGGCAGACGTGAACTATCACTCATGTTTCGCCAATTATGTTATGTCCCATGTAATAGGTGGCGAGGCTCCGAGGCTATTGCTATTTACCGGGCATAAAAGTCGCAGTATATTGCTAGGTTGTATAAGAGGAACGCTGCTGCCCATTCCTCATCACTGATCTATCCTTAGTCGCCTTGTACGACATCCACAGGAGAGATTTGGGGCGGTGACAAATGTATTCTACTCTGCCGTCACACACAGTGGATATGGCGATAATGATAATTAAATTCTTGAAACTAATTTAAGTTGGTTATTATCCAAATAGAGCTTGTGAATTTGACAAGATAATTATCACGTTCAGGCTTACTCATAATACCACTTAGGCATCTATCATGATAGCGTAATCCGTCGTTCCCTCGTACGTCTTTGTCGAATCTGCTTTCTCATCGTCGTTCATTATTTTTCTCGTCAAAATGTTTTGCTCTAATGCGTTTCATAGAATTTTAAAAGCATTTTATCATTACTTACATTACTTACTTGAAACAGGTTTTAAAATTTAACCATTCCAAACAAATTTGTAGTTAGAAAAAGGGTTCGAAAAATTATAGTCTTGATAAGAGAATCGAACCCGCGTCCTCTGCATTCCTTGCCTATACATGCCTATAGCATTCAGTTCCACTTCTACCACAAATTTCTTCGTGATCATTTTTCTAAAATTTGTATTAGGTACGTTCAAATATAAATCAAAATAAATAAGGTTTACGTTTTTTCTTTGTTAACAGCATTATTGTGTTCCGACAATTTGTGATAAGATAGCCAGCGTCGTTGAGGGTTCCAAGTGAAGCTCGATTCCATTTTCGGCCGTTATCGTCACTTACCATCGAGATGAAGGAAAATAGCTTCCCTGTCTAGCATCAAAAAAAAAATTGTCATTGAACTGGCCCTGTATAGACTAATCTCCCTACACCTTCGACTATAAGTAGGCGTGAGTTTTTATGTATGTCTATTAATATCTTTAAATATTTTCGTTGTTTACGTCTTGATAAGATGACAGGTCGAATTTTTATTCGCCAATTATCTCAATAATTATCCTCTTAACTAAGAGCCTGTTTCATTATTTTCGAAAATTGATCATTCAATAGATAAATTCAACTATTTGATTTTAATTTTAACATTATATAAATGTTAGAAAAATTAGTACAAATTTTTCGAAATTCTTTTTCTAACCACTAAAATCTTTGTACTAATTTTTCTAACATTTATATAATGTTAAAATTAAAATCAAATAGTTTATAAAGCAAACCCAAGCTTAACCGAACGCACGGTATTTGTAAAAATATCTGCTTTAGAATGTTTGAAATTTATTTCTACATTGCGAGGGTACCCATTGGCTTACAACGTGAAGTATAAAGGTTAGAAGAATTTCGGCAAGTTAATAAGTATCTTGGGTGGCCGAGCGGTCAGGCACCTGCCCGGATAGCAGCGGACGTGGGTTCGATTCCCCCCTCAAGATCATAATTTTTCGAAATTCTTTTTCTAACCACTAAAATCTTTGTAGATAAATTCAAATAAGGAACAAATGATTTCCTGTGAAACAATAGGCCCAAAGATTAAGATAGAAGTTAATGAGTACTTAACGTCAAAAAATGACAATTCAAAACTAGTCGCTATTCTTGCCGGGTCTATGGTCTAGATTTAAATGAAATTTTTTGACATACTAAATACTCATTAAAGTTAATTGACGTCTCTAAATGCGGCAGTTAGATACTTACATCCTAAGAGATGTCAATTAACTTTAATGAGTACTTAATAGAAAAAATGTTAATTTAAATCTAGACCATAGACCTGTATGAATAGCTACTAGTTTTAATTGACGAAAAGCACGCTCAGGTACCCTTTATTTTAAAGTCATGTCGTTGAATACGGCTGTAAATAAATGGAACTAACACCATATTTACTTTGCCTTGACAGCCTTTACGTTAATTCCACTAGATTCACACAAACCAACATGTGAAAGCTAGCTGGCGGCGTAAACTTATGGAAATCACATTCTGCCATTTTCGTCTGTAATTCAACGTCATGCGTCACGCCATATCCTCCGACGATCCGAGACGGGGAAATCATAAATTTAGATTTATAGGCAGAACCACTTGCCTTGTGTATACCGCAATTCGCATGATCAAGAAAATCGAATCTGGTAAAGTCAAATAAGGAAATAGATATGTGAAAGAGGATAGTCGCACTCTAGACCCTGCGATTGTGCAAACAAATAATAGTAGAGGATAATTAACACCCTCGTTTCGCCAATTATGTTCGTTCTCATGTAACGGGGCAAGCCCATCCATCGGGCACTTTAATCGCAAAAATATATTTGTAGGTGGTATACGAGGAACGCTGCCCATTGATCATTGGTCACTCTACCCGTAGTCCCCTTGTACAGCACCCGCAGTGAGAGATGAGTGGCGACAATTTTATTCTACTCTGCCGTTACATCATTGGCAGATGGAAAACATTAATTTAACAACCGCCATAAAATAATGGGAAGCCTGTACTATTCAATTGTATCTGTACCCAATTTACTGGGCCTAATACAAAATGTAAACAAATCTTGATATGTCTCTTTATTTACGAAATGTATTCTAAAATACATCATCAATTATAGACAAATAAAACTGTTAGGTGCTTTAAAATACCTATTAGTGTATAATACACTTTTTTATTTTTGTATTTTATATAAAAAGACTCATCAACATTGTTTACGTTGTTTATCTCGTTATAATCGCTGGAGTATAGTTACTTCAACTTTTACATCGAAACGAGCCGTCGTAATAGATGCAGTGTTTTTGTATTCATTCCTAAATCCCTTTTGGCCGTCAGCGAAACTGTAGTTTTGGAACTAGTTCGTAACTAGTTTTTGTGGACGGTATTTTATTATTAACATCCTCAGAGCCAGTGTATCATTATTATCACATCATTAATTATAAACACACTTTTCGTTCAGCGATTGAGGCGTGACGCTGAGGATGTTAAGTATAGCCGTTTTGCAAACTTATTTATTTATGACTGGCAAGATAAGATTTTCATCTTATTTATTTGCAAGTTAGGGTCTTAAAACTAATGTTACTTACTACCTAACGACCAAGGCATTGGGTATGGCAAGTGTAAGGAGACGTTTATAATAAAACAATAACATTTCATAATTAAGCATTCGGTCAGTCAGCCAAGAGACGCCCACAGCTTAGCATAGGCCTTCCCAAAGAAACTCCACACCGATCGCACTTTACCAAATCGTCAGTCCACCTACCAACGCTGCGTCTCCCAGTGCGGGCCGCCATTCGAGGACCTTTCCACCCCAACGGCCGTCAGTCCTCCTCGTAATGTGCCCTGCCCACTGCCACTTAAAGGTCCGCAATTCTTCTGGCTATGTCGTTGACCTTAGTTCTCCTGCTGATCTCATCATTTCTGATATGATCACGATAAAGATACTTGTCAGCGACCTAACTCTGCAAGCCGATTGCAATCGTCTTAGTCTACCAGTCACTACCACTCATTAGGTATGATAGCAACGTTTGAGAGAGATGGCAACACAAAACCGATTTCAATTAATTTAAAGAGTAGCCCCTCAGATATCAAAAGAGAGACATTTGAGATCTGATGATGATGTTATGATAGCATTGCAAACTTTACTACAGACACCACAATAACCTAATCTGCAAACTGAACATTATTACAACATAATGTAGGTATGTAATGTAATGTAGTGTCCACGGTCCATTATGTGCTCGAGTTCGGAACTTATATGTGAGTTTTGATTAGGTTTAAACAAGGTAAGGAGGTTATTGAATAATTCAAATGCGGTTAGAGACCGCCGCTCGAAATTGCGACGTTAAACTAACTAGAAACTGAGTTAAGGCGAGAACTTGAGGTGGATGGGAATTAAAAATTCATGATCGCGCAGTATGGCTATTAAACTAACGCAGTGCTTATAAAAACTTTGTGATGTGCCATTCAGCTTTATGCATAATGCGTTTAAGGGGAGGTTTCGCTAAACTAGAATTTTGAACGTTTGGTTTTTGATAGTCTAATACCTATTTAAAATTGCCGTGTGGTGACGGCAGAGTAGAATACAATTGTCACCACCCCAAATCTCACCCGTAGGTGTCGTACAAGGCGACTAAGGATAAATCAGTGATGAGGAATGGGCAGCAGCGTTCCCTCTTATACCACCTAGCAATGTACTGCGACTTTTGTGCCTGATAAATGGCAATGGGCTCGCCACCTATTACATGGGACCTGACATAGTTGGCGAAGCGTGGGTGCCAGTTTACCTCTGCCTACCCCTTCGGGGGTATAGGCGTGATTTATGTATGTATGTATTTAAAAACCTCGTGTCACAGTGTTTGTTATCGAACTCCTCCGGAACGGCTAGATTTTAATGAATTTTTTTTATGTATATTGATAGGTCTAAAAATAGGTCGTAGGCTATTATTCTTAAACCTCAAGGTCATAAGGGCATAACAACGTTGTGCCGGTTCAGCTAACAATTGTTAAATTTAATGAATATATAAATATTTCTTACACGACATCTGACCAGTAAAAATCTTGAAAGTAAAGAAATCAATTTATTTTAATTATTTTCCTCGCTTTATACTTTAAAATATGCCGCATTTGTTCGGTGTATTCTCTCTTTGCCGATATGGCAGCAGCTGAACCGATGTGAGAACGTCATTGTTCCTAAAGGACTCGTTTCCAGGAACGTTAAACCTATTATTAAAAAAAACTAACTGCCGCACTCAGAGACGTCAATTAACGATAATGAGTATTTAATGTCAAAAAATGACAATTCAAAACTAGTCGTTATTCTTGCCGGGTCTATGGTGTAAATTTAAAATGATTTTTTTTGACATTAAGTACTCATTAAAGTTATTTGACGTCTCTGAGTGCGGCAGTTAGTATTATAGTCGGCTATATCATTACAATTAATGGAAATCAATAAATAATCCCTTTAATTAGAATCCTCGTTAACAAAGTATTCAACTACGCAATTGCGTAAACTCATTTGATTTTACCGTAAAACATATATGTGCCCCTTGGTACTAACAAACCAAATATTCTATACAGCAAATAGAATCTGTTGAATGTTGAAATTGTTTGTTTGTACAATTATCGCGGCTTTATTTATTAGCGGTTTGCGACCCAACGGCTAGTATTGGAATGTTTTCTTTTTAATTATGTTTGTGATTAAATACGATTCACGGATTCTCATTATCCCATTGCCATTCACATAATGTTAAATAAGGAAAAACTTTATCACGATATTTAAAAAGATACTTATTTGTTTTCGCTGCGTTAACTAGTTAGTTTTGTGTTTTCTAAGGATATTGTGTTGCGTAAGCATACCTGCTAAGGATTTGCGTATGAAATTGCCGTGTTCAAGTATGACATTATTTCATCTGTTTACAAAATCTCGGAACGTTTTTGAAATACAACTTTAAAAAGCGAATATGATAATTAGCTTTTTTTTACACTCACACCTATCATCTAGCCCATTGATTCCCAAAGTAGTCAAGGGTTCACGGGAGACTCGACGGCGTGACAAAAAATGGGGGTTCGCGATTCGTAAGCTGGGGGTCCACGAAAATGTATCTGGTTTCTATAGTGTTGGTTGTCTATAGTCTATAGTTGTTGGCTTGAGTTCACCTATCAATGTAGCCAGATGTGGCAAATTTCCATAGTTAGATCTAATCTTCACTTTTTTATCTAGCTTTGGGAAAATAGTAGAAATGTAGCTGCAGGGGGTCCACCGGAACCAGCAAAATTGTGAAACGGGTCTATGAGAAAAAAAGTTTGGGAACCTCTGATTTAGCCCAAAGTAAGTAACCTAAGCACTTGTGTTATGGATACTAGATGACGAACATATTTTTAATATAATTATGTATATAAATGTTGAAAAATACTACATAACCTCTCTTGGCCAATACCCAGCGATCTGAGCATCCGACCAAGGCGGCCGTTTTTAAAGTTGTAATATTAGCTTTCTCTATTATAAAAACTTTGATATTCCCATTGTTTTTGAAAGTGTAATAGTTATTTGTTGTGCGTGAGTGCAAAGTTGTTTTTTAACCGCGAACTCAATTTTGATGACCGAGCTAGCGAAGGATTCTAAAATTAGAATCCTGAGCGATAGCGAGGGATTCAAAAGAGCACAAGGTGAAAATTCTTTGCACTCGAGTGCAACACGTAACTTTTCATCCCCCCCAACGAGGAAATTGCAAAATACAAAAAAAAATAATAAAATCACAGCAGTTCTGTTTTGATTTTATTATTTTTCACTGTCACTGACACCCAGAAACTTCCACAACACCCTCCCATCAACCCAAATACATTCTCAACACCCACCCAGACACACCCACAGCATACACCCAGACACAACCACTGCATACACCCAGACACAATCACAACACCCACCCATCCACCCAGAAACACCCACAACATTCACACCCAAAATACACACCCATCCACTCAGACACACCCAAAAAACACCCATTCACCCAGAAACACCCACAAAACACCCATTCACCCAGAAACACCCACAAAACACCCAGGAAAACCCACAAAACACCCAATCACCCAGAAACACCCACACAACACCCATTCACTCAGAAACACCCACAAAATACCTATCTACCCAGTCACACCTACAATACTCACCCATCCATTCAGACACACCCACAAAACACCCATTCACCCAGACACACCTACAAAACACCCATTCACCTAGACACACCCACAAAACACCCATTCACCCAGACACACCTCCAATACCCACCTATCCACCCAGCCACACCCGCAACATTCATCCAGACACATCTGTAAGTACCTAATAAAAATTACCGTCCCTAATAGAGTTCCGAGACGGTCAATCAGCTTGAGTCAAGCACGTTGATTTTCTGTATGTTTTTGTCCCGTTGCTAGCGTAAACAAATCAAACCTCAAACAGACCTAAAAAGCTTTTAAATGCTTGACTCAAGCATCAAGCAAGCGTTGTAGACGATCAAAATGTTTAGAAGGTTTTAAAAGCAAGATTAACGCCAAGCTGATTGACCGTCACAAATTTATGACGTGAAAAGAAAATGGCGCGCGCAAAGCAAATTACAAAAAAAGTACACCAAGAAGGTTCCGAGTCTGAGTTTTTAACAAATTAAAATAGGTTGTATGATAATTTCGGCACCATGGAGGTAGAAATAAATAGGTTTAATGATGTTTTGAATTCACAAACTCATTGCACACCATGTTCTAAATTCAAATTTATTTTATCCTCTAGGGGATACAAACGGCTTTTGCACTCAGATATCGAAGAGCAAAAACGCTTTTTCCGAGATGGTGGGATGAAAAAGTCTTTTTAACCGACACGAAGAAACGGAGGAGGTTACTCAATTCGTACCCGTAAGAGCGAATTCAAAGCGATCTAGCACACATAATAATACTATGTTTAAATTAACAGGTTTTCAGTGTTTTTAGGTAGAGAGTTTTTTATGTAATTTTTTTTGTTTCCTTTGAGTTGATCCTTGAGTCGGTTCTTTTTTTTATAGACGGAAAAAGAAAAAGAAACGTTGTCGTAATGTTAAGCGAAGTTCAGAATTCTGTAAAAAAATCTTTAAATAATATGTTCTACTCGAAAAATTTTATGACATGCATGATACGAATTGATTACATTTATAATTTAAGTCAACTAATACCCAAAGACAGTTGGTGTCAGGCAGACCGCCGGTTGTAGAACCTAAGTCAAACCCTTGAGCGTGTGGATTGGAATGTTGTCCTCCCGACCCCACTCTCTCTCTTGACATCTCTCTCTCCCTATCTTGACATGGTTCTTTCCATCTCATTTCTATACATTCATTCGTAACTAGCACCTTTCCGGTGTAATGGATGATATGAATTAAAAGGGAGTGGATAGCTTGATGACGTCTAACCGATACGAATGGAAGAGGAAACATATTGCGCAGTAGATAATTGAGAATAGGGCAGAAAGATGATGAATGATGATGAACAAAGGCAAAATTGCAATACTTTCATATCAATCTGGACAGTTAAATTATTTAATAATAACGCAAAACAAGTACCTACAAAACACATTACCTTTAGTCTCACCAATCAACGTAGGTAATAATAACCTCAGGTTGAATGGCCAGAAGCTCGGAGAATTTCGTATTAGGCACTTATCAAAGGCTTAGTTGCGTTTCAATGCAATATGGACCTTATGGCAGCTGTCGTAAGGTTATTGTTGTGTTGTCAAATAATGTCAGTAAATCACTGAAGGTAGGCGGTATAAATGATTCAGGTCACAACATCGGTGACTGACGGCGGCTGAAAGTTTGATCACAGTATACCTAGAACAGTAATACGTCTTCATCACTGACCTCTAAAATTTTAAATGTTTCTTTTGCCGATTTGAAACGCCCCCTCGAGCGGCAAGAGTACTAAATTTGACGTTTGTTACTTGTAATTTGACATTACAAATGCATCTCTAATATTAGTTCCGTGGACGCTCACCTACGTACAACAGTGCCATCAGCATCAAAATGGCGATAATCAAATGGCATAATTTTTTGTATGACGGCCTTCTGTCCAGCGTACTTGTATAATAGAGGTCAGCGGTCTTCATACAAACTGGCCGCTGCCCATTAGAATGTGTGCTTTCGTACTCGGCGTCGTGTAGGCACGCACTGTAACGCACACATTGACATAAAATACGGGGGTATAAGGGATCGGTGTGATCACGATCGTGATCGCGCGTGTGCGAGCGAAAGTGCAATTACCTTGAATTGCACTTTCGCTCGCACCCGGCACATTCGCGCTCGCAGCCACCCGCCGCTTTAGTTACAACCCTAGGGTCACGCAAGAGGAGGCTAATAACTCGCCGACAGGTCGCAGATAAACTACTGTTCTTGGTATACTGTGCTTTGATGCACTGGCGCCCTGAAGCAAGTACTGGAATGTATGTGCTCCAAGTTTATTGGTACATACATTTTGTATGAAACGAAATTGGTAGTCGTCATCTGTTCTGTAAGGGTCAGAAGGTATATCAAATATTTAGTGGGTCGCATGAGTAATTCTTAGCAGCTCTAGCGGGTAAAGTATGGCGGATGAATTTACGACGAAGAAAAATAGTTTAGAAAAGTTTCAACAAATCATGCTCTAGTGCGAGATTTGAACCCGCGTCTTCTGCGTGCAATACGCGGGACATATTGGGACCCCGATATAGTGGAGCAAATGTGGTTGTTCATATACCTACATACATAAATCACGCTAATAATCACGCACTATTTATCACTTCGGGGATAAATATTTATGTATGTATTTTTGATGTCCAAACTGCTGGGGCCAACTTCCTCATGAGTGGAAAAAACATACGGATATAATAATAAGCATATTTATTGTATTTAAACTTGCATTCACCGGAGCATTTTTTTTGGTCGGTCGCCGAAAAGAGACTCGTGATAGGCAAGAATTCTATAATACTTGAATCGTTGATTGGCGGTGGTGACTTTTATATTATTTAGCTGCTGACTCTAGATAAAACGTACGGTGCACAAAACACTCAAAAAAGTCTTCGACAAAGATATAGAGCTCTCTATTTAAGCATTTTTTGTCTATTCCAGTAGATTTATTTGCGTAATAAACGTATCTTTATACCACTCTCAATGGTGCCCCTAAATAGCTTCTACGAAGCAACATTGCCGGTTATAGGCTTCGTGCGAACCAATATCTTGAAATAGATCGCTAAACAATTCCAGCTTCGTTTCGGCCTGTCAGCAATTTACTTAAGTAAAGCGTTCACTTGAAAAGGTTTGTCGTAATTTATTTACCTACTTGTGTAGGTCTACTATTTCGAAAAAGTATTTGTCCTGATGCGAGAATCCACTCAGCTAACAGGTTCTCCTGGTTGGCCGAGTGGTATTATAGGCCTGGTTGGCCGAGTGGTATTATAGTATATTATAGGTCCTCTGCCCGGATTGCAGAGGACACGAATTCTATTGACAATAATTTTTCGAAATTTTTCTCACCTCTTTCTTCCTTATTGATAATTTATCTTACATTCTGATTTTATTTTGTTTGTAATATTTTTTCTTATTATTTTTCTTATTATTTATATTATTTTTTCTTATTGTTTTCTTATTATTTTTCTTATTATTTATATATTTATATTTATGATGTTCGTCCGTTCGGTACGGGCATGACAGCACCAAATCGTAACCATGGCTACGGGATAATTTATACGACATAACAACGTATGCCGGGTCAGCTCATGTTCAATTAAAATTCTAAATTATAATCCATCCAGTATTCCTCGCGGAACAAAAAGTCGCCCGGTACATGAATACTTATTTATTTCTCATACATAATAACGCCTATTTATCCCCGAAGGGGTAGAGATGAGTTGGCATCACATTTTGTTTACGTTGCCAGTGGAAAACCAGCCTTAGACACGCAGAACTTGGTAATATCAATCTCGAGCAGAAACGAAGTTGCAGACGGAAGAAGGGAGTGCCTCGGGGAGCACAGATGTATGATAACTGTGTTATGCGCAATCACCGCGTTGATTCTCCGCGGCGTCTGCTCTGGCGGGTCTAATCTGTTTACGCCGAGGGCGCTTAAACCCCCGTATTGATTCGCTCGGAACACTCTTTAACCACTTTTAGGTACAAATTTTCCAATCTAAAGAATCTATACGGAGAGCTTGGCAAATGGCTTATCTATTCGAACCACTGACGTCTATTAAATAAATACGCCGGACTGAATACTTCTACTAAAATGACAAATGATTCTAAATTTTACGTTTGTTGCTTTTTTTTCCTAAATTTTAGGGAAGGCAAAGGGTCTAGCCCATACAGCCAAGACTTTAGTGTATATTTTATCTGTAGTCTTATGAAATAATGAGTGGGTGAAATGTATGAATGAAATGAGTTTTACGTAAATAATAACGACTGCAGATGCCAATCTGCAGTCGTTATTACCGGGACCAATGGCTTAACATGCCTTCCAAAGCACGGAGGAACTCCAGATAATACATTTTTGGTCACCTATCTTCTTCTCTCGCCGCCCAGACATATTTGGTAAGATTATGTTAGATCCGCCGAGAGACACTTACCAAAATGTAATTTGTGTGTTTTAAAATTTTCATTAAAAGCAGTAAAAGCGGCAGCCGCTCATGAATGAAAATTAAACAGAATCATAGTAGAAAATAACGAATTTCGTGAATAATGTGTCTATGATTAAAAGCAATATAAGCGGACTTTCATGATTTTCTATAGGTCTGAAGAAAACTCGTGTCGATTTTAAAAACTATACCGTTCAATATTTTCTACGTGACTCACAATATGAATAAGTCATATGATTTTCCTCACGAAATAAAAAGTCATCACGTATAGCCATAAAAAACGACCGAATAACAATAGTTGGGACAAACAAAACGGCTCGACACAGTTACAGAACTAATCTATTATATGGATACATACCAACTACTGAGTTTTAATTTTAGTACTATATTGTGTTATTTAGCGATAGTTTCATATATTACTAATTTAATTTTAGTAGTAAATGAAACTGTCGCTAAATAACATGACGCAGTAACATTTACGTACTATCGCTGAAACGTGCTGTCCCAGTAACCTTCGTCGCGGCAACGTTCTGTCGAAGTGGCGTTTTTAATGCTAGACAGGGAAGCTCTTCATCTCACCAGGGCCCGTAGCCAAGTGGCAATCGTTTCATAACGATAACGTGTCGAAGTTCGTCACGATCGGCCATATTACTTTGGTATCTACAGCGTCTTAGCTTTCGCTACCAACATAACTAGAAACTTACGAAGACGATTTTGGTCACGTGATTTCGCGACGACTTATGTCAAATCCCATACATTTTGCTTTATCGAACTACGTTATCTTTGTCGGTGTGTTACTTTGTCTAGGCCCCCTGATAGTAAGTGACGATAAAGGCCATTGATGGAATCGTGCCTCACCAGGAACCCTCAACCACAGAGGGGCTGGCTATCTTATCACACATTGTCGGAACACAATCATGCTGTTAACATTATTATTATGGCGACAGGTTTTGATAAGCTTGTGGTAGCTAGCCAGGCGGACTAGAAAAGAAGTCCTACCCTCAACCGCATTCTGTCGCCACTGCGATTGTCGCGCTTTTGTTTGTCGCAACTATGTTGTACAGTCATAAAAAAACTGTCACAATAGTCTTGAATTTAATTTAGGTCGACGAGAGTCATCAGCAAAAATTCGGTTCGCGTACCGCACGTAAACAACTCTATAAACTATAAACCAACGTTCAGTGAACACGATAAGCGCCCAAATCCGGTGCACATTTCAACCACAAGCACTGAGGTTGTTTTTGTTTTTTTTTCATTTTTCATGTATGCGATAGTAAGTGTTGTTGTAGTGATATTTATTATTTGATTTTTATTTCAACATTTCGTTGTGCCGTATGGTGGTACTTTCCCACGGGTGTCGTACAGTGAGATTAAAAGCTAAAACAGTGAATGAGGAGGAATGGAGAATCAAGAATGGGCAGCTGCATTCCTACTGCACTGCCTAGCAACGCAACCTACTGCGATTTAGATGCGCGATATTATGGCAATAGACTCGAAGTTCTGCCACCATACTGTAAATAGTTAATACACCTCTATATACATTTTATATATCATATTCCTGCTCTGCTCCTAGTTTATCTGAGGTCGGCACTGTATGTTTGCTCTTCTATCAATATTCGTCACACGTCATCAAGCCATCCACTCGCTTTTAATTCATATCATCCATCACAGTGGAAAGGCAAGTAAATAATGAATGTACAAAGGAATATATCGAGAGACTGATGAACGGAGAGAAAGATTGGGACGAAAACATTCCAATCCATACTGCTCAAGGTTTTGACTTAGTTTTACCTGCCTAACAATAAACCTCTTTGAGTATGCTATCATTAGTAGTTGGCCCTCTACCATTCGGATGCCCCAAGGTGCTTATTGGCTACACCGGGCAATCTCCTTAAGGCGACATTAAACTACATTAATACGTATACGTATGTGAATTATTTAAGCAAACCAACAACTTTTGCTTGGACAATTTTAGAAGCTAACTAGGCCACGTTCCCACTCTAGGCCGCTGGCCGGTCGCCAAATTCCAACAACACCGCTTAGCCTCACACAGAAACTTCTAATTACGAGAGCCCAGTGTACACTGCCCCTTAAGTTTACTTATAAACAAGTACGCAAACATCAATATTTACTTTATAAACGCTTACATTCTAGTTAGTACTTAAGAACGCTTACAACACGGTTAGGTAGGTACCTACTTATATAAATAAATATTTCTTAGCATACCTTCGAGTATCATCTAGCTCAGGGTGGGGAAAGTGCGGCCCGCGGGCCATCTCCGGCCCGCGAAGCGTTTAAATCCGGCCCGCGTCCATCAAAGTAAAATCAAGTGAAGTATTCGTATTCTTAGAAATTTCATTCTCATTGACAATTCGTGGGCGTGGCTAGCATTAAACTATCAGGTATTGGTTCGCGAGCGCGGGCGGTATCACTGAATACCATTTGGGTAGCAATTAGGGGTTTATTTAAATTTAGATTTACAGCTAATTTTTCTAATTGTAATTTATTTTTCGCTTTTCAATGTTTTAATGCTAAGGAGTTCTCTTAGCTGTGTTTGGTCTGCATCATCGGAGACGGTACCGTAAAATAAGGCAACCTTGCCGAACCCGTGGCAACTTTACCATATCGTAGTATTTGACATAAACTCAATTATTTTAATATTTTGTTACAAAACGAACTTGGCATAGGCTATCATTTTTTATATTGTAACAAGTTAGTAAGCAACTTTGCCTTCCGCTAGGGTGGGCACTTTGGCATAGATTGATAGATTTTTTTCTTATTTCTATATATGTATTTCTGAACCTTCCGTCCATGTGTATCTAAATTACCTATGTCTATTGCGATATTTTATTCGTTATAAACAATTAATGTTTAATTAACTGTTTTAATGAATTTATTTAATTACTATTTTGATTTTAATTTGAACATTATATAAATGTTAGAAAAATTAGTACAAAGAACTTATTTAGAATTATTCATAATTAGTTAAATAAATTAAAAGAATTTTGTGGCTAGAAAAAGTTAAAAAATTATAGTCTTAATGTGTGACATCAAGACCGCACCAATACTATAATTTTTCGAACTTTTTCTAACCACCATATTCTTTGAATTTATTTATTTAAATATTATTAATTCTAAATAAGTTATTCGTCACTAAAGAAGTATTGGAAAAAAAGACAAAAGAAAGATATTAACCTTAACCTACTTGACTCTAATCTATTAGGTTAAGAGTTTTTTTTTTATAATTTTTAAGAATAAAGTCTTTTGTATAAAGTCTTTTACTTTTAAACTGAGAAAATTCTAAGTTTATGTTTATTTATTTATTGTTATTTTTCACCGACAAATTTTAAATATAATATTTTGTAGATTCAGCTCGCTTAGAAAGTTTGAGTTTTTTTTTTGTTTTGTTTAAAAATATAATTAAAAATATATACTGTTTCCGTTTTTGTCAACCCTGTGCGTTAAAAATAATGTGTATGTAATTTTCAAAAATCCCTTGGCAACTTTACCAGCTATGATTTTTGTCCTAACATTTATTAATATTCTCTTTTTATAAACGCTATTAAGCAGAATAGTAGTTGTTTAGTCTCATCTTTGTCTCAATCACTTTCTGGTATGTAGAATATTAAGAAATAAGGCACGTTGGCAAAGTTGCCAAAAAATTGACATCTTTGCCAAAGTGTTTACATAATTTCTATAATTTAATTATTACGTTTGGGAGAATGATTATGACAGTAAACGTTAGCTAAACATATAATAATTAACAAAACAAAAAAACATTTTAATACTTCAATTTTAGTAATATGGCAAAGTTGCCTCATTTTACGGTAGCAATCTAGGTGTATAACTCTCACCAAAACAAAATCAATCAAGCTCAATTAAACCCAAGGTATCTGCTATAAATAGTTTACGAGTTCCCTCGACTGTCTTTCAGTTCCATCATCAGATCGAATCCAGATCTACATTATTATGTCAGTGGCTTATAATATTATCAAACACACTAGTCGCCCCTTCAGTTTTGCGAAAGTTTCCCTCGATTTCTCCAGGATTCCATCATCAGATCCTGGTCTCCTTATCGTGGTACCACTGTCGGATTATATATGTACTTCTCAACAAAAAAAGAATTATCAAAATCGGTCCATAAATTACGGAGATTTGCGCGAACAAACATAAAAAAACGAACGAAACGTACTAATTGAGTAACCTCCTCCGGTTTTTCGTCGGTTAAAAATAAGACAACACGGCCCGCCATATATTACGTTAGTAAGTATTGGCCCGCAAAGGAAAAGGTTTCCCCATCCCTGATCTAGCCCAAATAAGTAGCAAAAGCATGGAAGCAGTGTTATGGATACTAGATGACGGACAAATTTTAATAAGTTACAATTACATAATAAATATAATATATTATATTATTGTATGTATTGTATTATATTATTGTATTGTATGTATGTATATTCCGCCGTGTGGTGACGGCAGAGTAGAATATAATTGTCACCACCCCAAATCTCTCCCGTGGGTGCCGCACAAGGCGACTAAGGATAAATTAGTGATGAGGAATGGGCAGCAGCGTTCCACTTATGCCACCTAGCAATAGTACTGGGACTTTTGTGCCCGATAGATGGCAATAGGCTCGCCACCTATTACATGGGACCTAACATGATTGGCGAAACGTGGGTGCTAGTTCACCTCTGCCTACCCTTTCGGGGATATAGGCGTGATTTATGTATGTATTATATTATATAATCGCCTGTCTGAAACGGAAATCAAACAAGAACTAGTGACTTACACTCAGACCTCTCTTTCTTGGTTATATTTTTTTTAAACATTTATATATTAAAAATCAAATAACTATTGTAATAAGTAATAAATATTTGCATTTCACGTACCTAGACGTTTTGTCTGCGTGAAATGATACCTATATCACATTGGAATTAATCAGAATTGTAAATATACAATATTACCAACCATTTGTTACTTACATCTTCTTTCCGCTCAATTTAGCCGGTACCGCAGCAAATAAATCATTCGTCCAAGTAAAACAATGCCAGAAACAGGAGGTAATATGCTATAACAAGTTCATGTGGGCGGGTCCCAAATATTCTATCAACAGTTGAAGATAGATGTACTACAGCTTAGTTGCTTAGCAACAGCCAACTAACTTTAGTAAGCTTACTTTTAACTATAAATAGAATATTGGGACCCGCCGTCAAGGGAACGAATTAAGCCTTCAAAACTAACAATTTTTTAAACAATCACCCCGTGACCACGGCCTCTGTAAAGTGATCGAAACAATGTCGGGTTGAATATTACCAATCCCATCATCATCATCATTCCTAACCCCTACCTCGTGTAGTTACGGCCGACACCGAAAGGGATATATATATCAAACTTAGACCGAATGGGGGAAATAATGATGTATGTGCAATTTTATTTATCAAAAATGTAGGTATATAATCTAATTAGGCAAGATATTAATCTTATTTACTAATATCGGGTTCGTCATTTTACAAAAGAAGCCGTTCTTATGTTATTTTCAAATTGAATTCTTTAATTGAAACGAGACTTTGTTCTTGAGAAGTGATTGAAATACATCAATATCAGGAGAAGTATCAAGCCCCAGCAAAGAGAAGTATTTATTCTCAAAGTAAAACTCGAATACAAGATGGGAAATCCCGCCTCTTCAAAAACCACTCCTAAATATTGTTAAAAACAGTTGCCTAAGTCAATTGTTTTACAAATTAATTGAAATTCGGTATCCTATATTAACAAATACATTTAAAGTATAATGAAAATGTGCACAAAGCTAAAATTTCACCTAACTTTGTTACCGTTTTGTAGAGGTACTGCCATTTCCGACGAAACTCTAATTACCAATTCAATACGAGCCGTGTTAATTATTTTGTAAACTGAATTCAATTCTGTTACAAATTAGAATGTTTTGTAAGCACAATTCAATATCCGATATAAGATATAAAGGTAATAGGACCCCGGGGACTAGATATTATTAAATTGTAATATAAATAATATACCTATGTTGAAAGGTCAATTTAAGTTCATTCAAATAAGATCCATAAAATTTATGGATACTGTTATGTAGAGCTTCAGTTAAAATAGCTTTACGCTAAACAACCAATTCCTTCAAACATTAAAGACAAACACCGTGTAAAGTGAAACACAACTAATAACAAACACAATTAAAATTGTGATATATTATCGCTTAATTAACGTTTTCTCTGATTATAATTAACCAGGACAGGGTGAGGAGCTCGTTAGCGCAGTGGCATAACGCGCTTGGCATGCGATTGCGTATAGTAAGCCATGGCGCCAAGGCCGGTCATTAGATGGGTAACCAAAAATGTATTATCTCCAGTCTCCCTCCGTGCTTCGGAAGGTACGTTAAGCCTTTGGTCCCGGAGCCATGTCACCAACCTGCACTGGGCCAGCGAGGTGAGTTATGGCCATTAATCTTCCATAAATAGGGAACGGATGTGCCCCAGCAGTGGGGATATTAAAGAGCTGGTGATGATGATGATGATGGACAACGTAACAGGACCGAGAGTTCAAGGTTCCCTTTGGTTAACTTTAAGCTGAAATCCAAACAACAGAAGCCCCAGGTATTCCAGAATAAAATGGAAAAAATAAAAATGCTCGCCAAGAAATGAGTCAATTTCCCGAGTACTGAAATACAGAGACCGGGTACATACAGCTGTGTACCGGTCATGTCCCGGAACATTCTCAATAAACTTGTCACAGTTGCTACAAAAGGTTACTGGTGCTAGGCTACGGTGTGATGGATGATATAAATCAAAAGGGAGTGGATGGCTTGATGCCGTCCGACCGATATGTATGGGAGAGGGAACATACTGCGCCGACCCCAGTTAGACTGGAACAGGGCAGGGAGAAGAGGAGTTTGATTCTTTAATGAGACATGTGAGGCAGAGAAGAATACAATTGTCCATGCCTTTTTTGTATTAGTATTTTTTCGTATCAGCTACTAAAGCTGATATAAATAAATATTTCTTGATAATAATAATATTTTGCTTGGTTTATGAACTTTTACATTCAGATTCATATATTACGACGACTGGTACCTATAAAGTTATTGAAAATTCGCCCCTAAAGTTTACCTGGAAAGGCACGAATTTAAATGCCATCCTACCAGCGAGCTACTCATCAAAGTAATAGAACAAGAATTTACTAAGTGCCTACTTGAAATGACTTATCGCTTTGAAACTGGAAAGTTTTCCAAGAAGATTAAAAATTTTTCGTCAGCTAGCAATTTTATCAAAATAACTTTAAATATGTCTTACGTTTTTAGTTATGAACATTTTTATCTGCCACAATAACTGGGAAAATGATTTTCAATTACGAAATTATAAATTGGAATATGAAAGTTATATGGAATTACAATTTAACCATCGATTTTGAAAATTCTATGACACTCTTTGTTCAGCAGTAGTGATATAGCATAGACATTAGTGATTTCGTAACTCTGTTCCTAAAAATTATCGATTTAAATTAACGAAATTGCTTCCCTATAGGTATGGAAAAAAAAACAAAAGTTAGAAGTTCAAGTGTTGCTCTTTCAGCCTTCTTGTCTTCTATTCACAGGACAAGTAATTTAGTCGACAGGATTTTACTCAATAGTGTCAGTACCTATGATGTATGTGTCTCATTTAGCCGAGGCAAAGTCAACTTGGTCCGCCGCTTACCCTGATCTAGGATTGCCAGCGTCCCCTTGCTCCCAGAGACAGTGGGACGAGCCACTCTGCAAATTGGTGCGGGAAGAACTCTTAAACACGTCATCCAATTCTGCAGATCGGGCTCGTCTCTTAGCTGTAGGGGAGTGGGAATCCGGGTTATGGCTGCAGGCTTTGCCATCGGCTAATATAGGGACACTTCTTGATCGCACTGCATTTCGAATTGCAACATGCCTGCGCCTAGGCATCGCCTGTAATGTCGATAATCTTGGTCACCATGGTCTCTCTTGCACAAGAAGTGCAGGCCGATTTAAAAGACATGCTGAGGTTAATGACATCATCCGCCAGGCCCTCGTGACTACCGGAATGCCCGCTGCTTTGGAGCTTAATGGCTTAGCACGGGATGATGGTAAGAGGCCTGACGGCATGACCCTCATTCCCTGGAAGAAGGGAAAATGACTGGTATGGGACGCCACTTGCGTGGACACTTTAGCAATGTCCCATATTCCAGCTACCTCAGCAATGTCCGGATCGGCTGCAGCTTCCGCTGAATCCCTTAAACGGCGCAAATACGCCGGTCTCTCAGGAGACTAACTATTTGAGCCGTTTGGGGTAGAGACTCTGGGACCATGGGGTCATTACAAAGCGGCTGAGACAGTAGGTGACAATAAGGCTGGTCTGTATTTCGCGCAAATATTAGTCTCGCCATTCAGCGAGGTAATGCAGCCAGCGTTATTGGTACACTTCCTATCTCAGAAGACCTAGGCGAGGTTTTCTACCTTTAATCTAGCTTTTAGTCCCTTAGTTTTATGAATGTTATATTTGTGCAATAGTACTGTCAGTAAATAAAGTTAGAAATATTTTTTGTCTTTACGCTAGTCAGCCGTAGTTATGACGTCATTCATGAAAAAAAAGGATGGGAGGCTTCCATTTCGGGCTAATTTCACGTGACTTCATTACAAAAGTATGTCGAAAATATAAAAAGTCGTCAGTTGCCTCAGAAAAAAACACGACCGCATAAGTAGAACTTCGAAGTTGAAATTATCCAAATTTCCGTCACGTAAGGGCCTGACAACACACGGGGAAAGAGGTTGACTGATGGCGAAAAGTTTAAGGCGCACCCGTTTAAGATTATACGGTTAATTTCGCCGGGATTAATTTCCGGGAGCGCCAGGGCTCCGTAATATACTACAACTCGTTACTGGGTACATCCAGCCTGTAATTATAAAGTTCTTAGTATTTGTTCATTTTCAATACACCTACTTCAGTCCATTCTCATCAACCAGCATGAAAAACTACTGATTGATGAGCGTGGCCTTTCAAATAATGATCTTAGAAGAGAATGAGAAAAGAAAACAATACAAGCGATGACACTATTCGTTTGAGGTTATAGTCTCAGAGCCGTGAAAGATCGACCTTCAGCGATCTGATAACTCTCTCGATTGGACATATTTTTTATTAAGTATAATTTATAAACAAATAAGTATGCCTATGATTACTTTCTGGCAAGTAGATGTGAACAGGTAAGTCAATATAGTTAATTGGCAGGTAGCCATGCACAGAATTAAGTAGGGTAACCAACCTAGGCATATTCTGTGTGTTAAAAACTATCAATTGAGACAAAACTCATAAAACATTACATTTAACTCTTTTGTCAGATAGAGATTGGCATTTGTATTCTATGCGTTCAAATAGAAATCGATACCAATTAAAAATCGTTAGCGTTTCTCTCAATAGAAACGATAGTTTTCTCCTTGTCTCAGCGCTCAGATGCACTACATCGGTACACATACTAAAATGCATATTGTAAAACATCCAAACGGAATATGAACTATGAAGAGAGAAATATGAGCTCCAAAATAACACAGTGGAACCTCATAAAACACGAATAGATAAACATTGGGGCATTGCACGCCACTGCACGCTGGCGTATTATCAGTTCACAGCCGCTATCACCGTGAATGTGATTTAATACAGCGGACCTGCTCTACGTTACTGAACAACTGATGACAGTATACCAAAATCTTTGTAGTATGCCAATAACATTTAAGTTTTCCGAAATGTAAAGTAAATCCAAATGTGGATATAATTTTATATTTAATCAGGAATTAATATTCAAAATAAAATAAAACCCAGAAAAAAACTTTTGAAACAATAAAAAAGAGTCGCCTTGTACGACACCCGCGGGAGAGATTGGGGTGGTGACAATTTGCAAAAAAAATTATTTTACGATATCAGGATGTAATAGATAAACCACGCCTATTTATCCCGAAGGGGTATTTCGGAAATTATGTTAGGTGTCAAGTCCTAGGGCGACCCTACTGCATCTATTGGTAGGTGAAAAACGGTACTGCCCATTAATCTTCGCTGTTTTAACCCTTAGTTGCCTTATACGACACCTGCGGGTGAGATAAGGGGTAGTGACAATTGTATACTTTTCCGCAGTCACCACACTCTTCTTCTTTTATGCTTGCCTGGATGGGTGTCGTAAAAGTCGACTAAGGGAGATTGCCCGGTGTAGACCAATAAGCACCTTGGGGCACCCAAATGGTGGAAGGCAAACCACCAACAACAGCATATCCAAAGAGGGTCAGTGTCAGGCAGGCTGCCGGCGTAAAACCTAAGCCAAAACTTTAAGCAGTATGGATTGGAATATTGTCATTCCAATAACTCTCTCCGTTCATCGGTCGGTGTGATGGATGATATGAATCAAAAGGGAGTGGATGGCTTGATGGCGTCTGACCGATATGAATGGAAGATCAAACATACTGTGCTG
This sequence comes from Cataclysta lemnata, assembly GCA_963931975.1. Lineage (NCBI taxonomy): Eukaryota > Metazoa > Arthropoda > Insecta > Lepidoptera > Crambidae > Cataclysta > Cataclysta lemnata. The sequence continues at coordinate 5,750,721 of OZ008358.1, read as the reverse complement.
ACCCCAGATAGACTGGAAACAGGGCAGGGAGAAGAGTCACCACACTGCATTTATTTTTATATTTTGATGTTTATGCAGTTGAATTTTCCAAGGTAAAAGAGTAGGGACTTATCAAAACGACGCTGCAGAATTTTCCCTACTGCATGCCAAACTACACTATGACTCAATGCCTGAGGCCGCCGACGGCTGTTCATGGGCGAGCCTGGATGGGTAGATTAATTAAAATAGGATGCATTCTGGAAATATCTTGCGCACGCATTCCAGTCGTTAGACAATTATATTTACTTAATATTATTATGCTTGGTATTTGAACATTGTACTGTGACTTTTGTACCCGATAAACGGCAATAGGCTCGCCACCTACTACCTGGGACCTAACATAATTGGCGAATCGTGGGTGCTTATTCACCTCTACCTACCCCTTTGGGGATATAGGCGTGGATATAGGCGTTACACAAAAAGTTACAAAGAAAAGTAAAAAATATTTTTTTCTGAGCTATTTTTCCTAGTAAATTTGTAAAATGGGAGGTTTTTATATTTTATATAAAAGCAGCAGATATGTAGTCATCGTCATCAAACACCGAAAAAAAAAAAAAAAAACCGGCCGGTCTACAAAGAGTGGGAAAAGCTAAGAAAAGGCCTGCCCAACATAAATAATATTTTCCTGATAAGTTGGCTACACTGTCCAGAAAATGACTTGGAAAGATACGTTTTAATATACCTACCTACATCAGAATTCCATACACCGCTACCGTTTTATGTATCAGGAATATCGCAACCCTCTCCAAAAACACTGAGTACCTAACACTTTGCCACGTCACAATTTCTCCTTGCGCTGATTAAAAAGGAAACATAATTATCGCCGATATGAACAGCGCCATTTTAGCCCCTCCAGTCCGGAACCCAATTAGCTGACATTAGCAGAACTCTCTAAGTAATAAACAATTCATCGGACCGCTGATAAAGCATCTCGCCTGTTAACTTTTGTAGGTCAATCAATATTTTCCCATTTTAACAGACGCCATTCATGAAACGAGCAAGAAGCTTTCCAATGTGACGTGACAGTTGTCGGGTGTAGGACAAGGGAGTACTCAGCTCGGCCCAACGAATCGGAAAGATAAATATTTCGCGACTCTTCAAACAAACAGGAGAATCATACCCGTGTCCAGATAACGACTTTGTGTATTATGGAACCTCTATATTCTTTACTTTATTATCTCCCTATATTCTACCATCCAAAGGGAAGGCCCGTGCCTCAGCAGCGGGGACATCATAGAGCTGGTGATGGTGATTGTATCTTGTTGCCTTAAAGTACAGTCCAAGTAAATACTGTTCGTTGGTTCATGTACTCATCATCATCACCAGCCCGTTATTAGTGTCCCCACTGCTGTGGCACAGGCCTTCACTGTGGATGAAAGAATATAGGAGGAATGGCCCATAAACCACCACGCTTGCCCATTGGTGAGTATTAATGACTGCAGATGCAGCCGGGACCAACAGGTTAACGTGCCAGAAAGACAGAGGAAATCGAGATATAATAAATTTTTAGGCACCCATCCAATGGCCGGTCTTAATGATAATTGATTAGTTTACGCAATCTTAAGCGCGCTAAACCACTGCGTTACCGAGCTCTTTACATTATAACAATAAATGTTAAAATATAAGTAATTAAAGCCCTTAATAAGTATAAAAAAAATAAAGTCCTAAGTAAATTACCTAAATTAAGCATCGATAACACTGCCCATTACTCATCAATGTCTTTTAAGCCTAATTGCCGCACTCAGAGACGTCAATTTACTTTAATGAGTATTTAATGTCAAAAATCAAATCTAGACTAGTTTTGAATTGTCATTTTTTGCCGTTAAGTACTCATTAACATTATTTGACGTCTCTGAGTGCGGCAGTTAGACGCCTTGTACGACTCCCGCGGGAGAAATGGGGGTGGGGGTGTTGACAATTGTTTCTGCCGTCACCACATAATCTGATTACACAGTTCTAAAACCCACAATCTTCCAAAAGCAAAATACAAAGGCAAGCCACACAATACAAAAGATCTGTCGGTACGTTTTCAATTAGAAATACACTTATCTACTTTCAATCACATTTCCTTTGTTCATTAATCAACGAATCGACAATCAGGCGCTGGAAATAAAAGGCGTATATAGACTCCAGTCTCTCTTTGTTAGATACCGGATCATTTGCAGCTGAGCTACCTACAGACGCACTTTAGGTCGATTCTCATATTTTAAGAAACAGTCCCAAATCCTTTTTTTTTCTCTTTCTAGCCAACAATTTTGGACGTGCTGTTTGTATGTACATATTTCGAAATGCATGTGCATTCTCGACCTCAAAAAGCAATCCAAATTGCAGCCTTTCGAGATGTGTAGAATTCGACGTTACTTTATTATGATTTGATTTTTATTTGCATGAGATATTTTTTCCAAATTTTGTTTCTTTCTATTATCAGAATAATTCAACTTGATTGGTTGAAGAACCCTTAGCATAATATAATATATTATATGACCTGAGGGCCTACCGCCTAACTCGATTGCTAAAGAAAAGCTATTGTTTATGACGTCATTCTGTAATTTCGCACCAAATGTACCTAAACTATCAGCGATAGCTTTGAACAAATGATCACCAAATGATTTTATATGAATTTGGAATAAAATCCGTATCGCATAAAAATTCAAGATGGTTGCTTGCTAAATTGATAGCCGTAATAAATGTATTGCTTTAAAGCTATCATCAGCAATCGAGTTAGGCGGTAGGCCCCCTGAATAGCTTTGAGAAAAGGGTGCCTACCTACGGCCTTACTACCTTCTTTGTTTGCTCGACTTGGCGGGTGCACTGCCGTGCCACCAGATAGCCCAAAGCAGTATGCTCTACCCAAAGCGAACACTCTTTTGTGTAACACTATTTCCATATACAAGTAAATCCCACGGGCATACGATGGAGCACGATTCATAAATGTTTGAAGTTTTAGCCTTTGGTTTGAGCTATGAACATTAAAAGCGGCCGGCATATCGTACAAACCTAATCCAACTCCAAATTTGTATTTTGGTGTGAATATTTTGGTACCTAGTTAATTATCACTTTTTGGTGGTCCAAATTTTTCCCATTAAAAACGAAATTACATTTACTAATCCCATTTAATTGTAACAACTCTCCGCTTACCGAGTACAATTAACAGAATAATTGTCTTAGCCTGCAAAATTAATATAAATTAATGAAGGGCAGTTTGTATTTCATCTTTGTTCCTGTACAGCTCACAAAATTAAGTCTAATAATGCAAGAAGACGGTCACGACAAGCTTTGTCAACAATACGGAGATCAAATGGAGACGTTATTATTTGCACGAAGTATTTTAATTAAAAGGAAAAGAATGCTTTTGTAATTACGAAGAAAAATACGTCCGAAAATGTCGCAAAATTATGAGGACTAAAACGTAAACATAGAGATATATAGCGAAAAAAGTACGCTGGTGTTGGTGGGTTATGCAATATTAGCATTACTACCATAGGCAAATCTAAATATTCCGCAACATAGAAAGTAATGATGAGCTATAGGTATTTGCAATGTATTAACTATAGGTATTTGCAATGTAGACACAAAATCATGCGCAGGTCACAGATCATCAAAATTTTAGCCTCTACATTTATTTACAGCGGATTCAAAGAAGATTTAATGAAGTGATTTGAGAAAGGTTTGCTCGCATGGTCACGTAGAAAGATTGTCTGAAAGGAGAGTGACAAAAATGTATATGTCAGAAGTAAATGGAGAAAACGGCAGGAGAAGGCCTCGGCGGAGGAACTTGAGATAACATATTTTTGGTCACCAATCCTTACACCGGCCTTAGCTAACGTTGCTTAGTTTAAACAATCGTCCCAACACAGGCACTGTATGTAAATAAAAGCCATTGAAGGAAATTCCCCGTCATATTAACATTACCCATGTCAACGGCTCTGAAATAAAAGCACGGGAATTACATGACTAAATATAGAGTTTCGGGAGGCTTTGTCCGACCTCATTTGTATTTAATACCGTCCCTTTGTGCGGTTCACTCAACCGATACTTACCTGTACAGGAAAAATAACAAAATCATACCTACACAAATATACAAGCTAAGCTTTGCCTTTTGCTCTGATTCATACCTATTGTTTTACTCCAAATTCATTTTCCTTGACAAATTTATTTATTTATTTATTCAGAATTACCAACATAAGATACAGCATTTGAAATTAACTAATAAATTATTAACATGTGCACATAGCTAACTGCTCTTACAATTATAGGTAATTACAGCATTCATAATAAGACTAAATTGTTCAAATAATAATTAACATATAATTTTTTTCATACTATAAAGGAAAAATGAGAAACATAAAATAATTTAACATTGAAACATAACAATAATTGTTTTATACTACAAAGGAAAATAAGAAGAAATACAAAGGCAAGCTAAGGGACATGACATTGCTTAACTATACGAAGAAACTTGGGAAGGCTTGATGGTAAGATTATTAATTATTATTAAGATCCAGAACTCTTCTGGTCAAATCGTTATACAGACAAGATATTCTAATAATAGGTGAATTACGACCCATTGTTGTCCTACAAAATCTCTTTTTGAACAGGCCACATGGGTAGCGTGGCACTCTAATCGGAATGTTAAAATTAAATTTAGTTAGTAACTTGGGACTATCAATGCGGTGGTTCATTAATTTAAATTAAAAGTGTCGTGTGGTGACATGACGGCAGAGAAGAATGCAGCTGTCACCACCCCCAACTATCCCGTGGGTATCGTACATGGCGACTAAAGTTAAAAACAATATAAGTATTCCCCTAAACAATTGTGATTTTACCACTTAATTTTTCAATACATTTTCGTAATATTTGTTAGAATTAAGAGGATTTTGTTGTTCGGATAAAGCATCACAAAAGTGTATTATACTCTGAAAACATTTATTAACGAGAGTAATTAACATCCAAAAAAGCCTCAAAAGTAAGCAGTGCTTAAAATTAATATTAAATAACGGATATTCAGAATAAGGGCCATTAGTCATGTGAATAAAACAAAGACCGTAAAAGATATCTGGAGCTGAATCGGAACAACAACATAAATAAATAACGCAACAGGCCCATGTTCCAAGTCGTTAAACACGGCCTTCTTTATGTCGTAGATAGATTGTTGAATCAGTCGTTTCATCAAATGTATAGTGTGGTGACGACAGAACAGAATACAACCCAAATTGTCACCAACCCCAATCTCTTCGATGGTCTACATTTCTTGTTGGATATTGAAAGCTTGTGTGTCCATATAGAGTAGGTTGGGAATGAGATTGCTCATGCATCGTCGATGTTCCGGTTTATATGTTTGGCGAGTTGAGGGATTGTATGGTGCATAATTTACAATATACCTACAATGTCATAACTAGCTGACAACGGTGGCACGTTAAGCCGGTGGCACCGGCTGCATCTGCAGAAGTTAATACCCACCAACCCGCACTGGTCCCGCGTGAGGGGTATGGCCCAATCTCCCTATATTCATCCATCCATAGGGAAGGCTCATGCCCCAGCAGTGGGGACATTAAAAGGCTGGTGGTGAGGATGAATACAAATGTCAAATGTTGACAGCTTCTCTTACATTTGACATGACTGTTATACGTCAGTTTCATACATTTGTATTCTATGCGTTTGAATAAATATGCCACTTGGCTAGACGTTAGGCGTGCAGACATTTACATAGAAAACAACTTTAGAAAACAGTCGTGTCAAATGTGACAAAAATTTAAATTAGTTCAACAGAATCTATGTGTAGTTTGACACTTGGCTTGGCTACGCTAATAGGGATGATGACACTTACAAGGGATCACTATATCTATCAGATTATACTTGTGATTGATATTTATTTTATAAAAATAAAAGTACATCACTGAACAATCCGCCATATTTGCTAAAACGCCGCGTGACGTCATTATTTAGTTATCTCCATTTTGACACTTTATTTGCCAATCAAATTCACTAGTTTAATATAGAAACTGGCCTTTTTACGGAATAGTGACGTCACACAGACGCCATTGCTATTTTGGCGTTTTGGCGGAAATTATAAATTGCATTATTCAAAACATGTTTTTTCTATCAAAATCGAAAGTTATTACAAAAATATAATTTATTTTGGGTAAATTAAACACGTAAGAAAAACATGGTGTAGTTTTTCAAAATTAGTCATCATGCCTTTTTTACGCTGATACTAATTTTAAATTTTAGTTTTTGACTATATGATTTATCTCTTTGTAGAAAGCAAGGAATATTGTTTGAGATATTTTACTATCGTGTTTAATTTAGTGTCTTAATATTTTTAGTACGTAAAAAGCTTTTAAAATCCATAGCAAACCCTAAAGATCACATCCTCTCCTCTAGACACTCTACCCCTACTCACTCCATCGGGGATGTGATAACATGTTTTTGCTATTAAAACATACTGTACTTCTACTACATACATACATAAATCACGCCTATATCCCTGAAAGGGTAGGCAGAGGTGAACTAGCACCCACGTTTCGCTAACTATGTCAAGTCCATGGCACCTATTACATGGGTAATAGGTGGCGAGCCTATTGCCATTTATCGGGCACAAAAGTCGCAGTACATTGCTAGGTGGTATAAGAGGAACGCTGCTGCCCATTCCTCATCACTTATTTATCCTTGTCGCCTTGTACGACACCCACGGGAGAGATTTGTGGAGGTGACAATTGTATTCTACTCTGCCGTCACCACACTTCTACTGTGTGTGTTTTATCCACATTTTATTACTCAGTCACACTACATTTTCCAAACATTTAAATATGCAGCTACAGCGTTGTACCACAGAGTGTAAAAGACAGGCTTGGAAGCTCACAAAGAGATTGTCTAAAAGCTAGGTTTAGAATGCTGCCATTTTGTCCAAAATAAACACCTGGATGAAAGGAAATCGTACTTCTAATTTTGTTTTGATGCGTTCCTCCGTTCATCAATCTCTCGACATGGTCCTTTCCGTCTCTTTCTATAAATCTTATTATAAAGCTGAAGAGTTTGTTTGTTTGATTGGTCGGTTGAACGCGCTAATCTCAGGAACTGCTGGTTCAAATAGAAAAAATATTTTTGTGTTGTCAATTTATCGAGGAAGACTATACAATAACCGAGATTAACGCGAGCGAAGCCGCGGGTGACCACTAGTTCAATCACATGACGACTATAGTCCGACAGGTTCATGCGCGACCTTCCTGCGGGGTGAGTAACGGTGGTAGGGACGCGGCACTCTAGATGCTGGCGGGGGTGAGTGATGCGGGGAGGAGGAAAAACTCGTGCAACAATACCTCAGCCCCCCCCCCCAACGTCTCTCACCCCGTAGGAAGGTCGCGCACGAAGTTTCAGCATCTTTCCGGTGTGATGGATGATATATTTTGAATCAGAAGGGTGTGACTGTGAACAGGACAGGAAGAAGTGTCTCCTGTTATTTTTAGTAAACGAGGCAGATAAGATTACTTTCGGGGGTTTATTTTTTACAAAGAATAAATGCCATACAGCAAAAGTATGAGAAATCCCCCGAATACAGAAACGCTACTCATAATTTGAGTCCTGCTTAACATTTAAGTAATGTCAAAATTTACCTTTTTCCATACCAATTCTGGCAGGTATTGTCCACTTAACTTTATAAGCAGTGGTCAAAATTTGAGTAGCGTTTCTGTATTCGGGGGAATTCTCATACTTTTGCTGTATGGCATCACAAGCTACACAACATCCCAGATTGCCTCTAGTTGGATATTTTCAATTTTAGCTAGGAGCTGTTTATAAATTTTAAAGCATCTCTGCAGCGGGCGATGATAGATTCGCCGCACTGCAGCTGCTTAATAGCTTTTGTGATTTTAATTGTAAATTAATCGAATTTGCTATTAAACAGGAGGAGCTCGCTAGCGCAGTGGCATAGCGCGCTTGGCGATTGCGATTGCGTAAACTAATCAATGTTCACTAAGGCCGGTCATTGGATGGGTGACCAAAAATTTATTATCTCGAGTTCTTCCGTGCTTCGGAAGACACGTTAAGTCTTTGGTCCCGCCTGCATCTGCAGTCGTTAATACCCACCAACCCGAACTGGGTCAGCATGGTGGGTTGTGACCCAATCTCCCTATATTCTTCCATCCATAGGGAAGGCCCGTGCCCTATCAATGGGGACATTAAAGGGCTGGTGAAGATGATATAAACTGATATAGATACAAAAAATCACGCCAATCTCCCCTAAGGAGTAGGCACAGGTGTTTTAACACCCGCGTTTCGCCAGCTTATTTCAGGACCCATGTAATAAGGAGCAAGCCCATTGCCATTTATCGGGAAGTTTAATCTCAATTATTTGCTAGATATGCTGCTGAAGGAACGCTGCTGCCCATTCCTCGATATATTATATTAAATGTTGACAAAAAATTATAAAGGAAAAGAAGTAAACATTTTCAAAATAAATTTTCCTGATGCGGAAATCGAATCCGCGTCCTACGCAATCTGGGCCGCTGACATAATCGAACAAATCTCTGAGCTCTATTTTTTTGTGCGCGAGTTCAAACACGTGACGTGTCAACACTTGATCAGACAAATTTTAATGTAGATGTTGACTGTTTACTGTTGACAACTTGGACATGGTGATGTAATCTGATTGGACTAGAATGCCGGTCAAGTCCGGCCCTGGCAGGACATCCGAGTGGTCAACAGTGCGACCTTCTAGCGCAGAGGATACGCGCGATTTGTCACTGGTATTAAAGAATCTAATGGTCCTATCGGCACAGTCAAATAACACGCGGTATGCTATCTTCATAATTCAAATAGTTTTAAGTTACTTAATTCAAATGTCATAAAATTTTAGTGATATTCTTTGCGACTTCATAACATAGCTACTTCTGAAAACCTGGATTAAAATCATAATTTATTTAATCTAAATAATTGTTACAAGTACTGGTTCTTACTTCTGTTTAACAAATAATACATTATAATTTGGTTTCATTTATTCATTAAAATGATGAACCATAATTTCTCGAATAAAGGCTAAAATTCTTACTTACTTTCTTTCTGACCGCGACTTCGTTCGCGATAACTACACTAACCCTTTTTTTTATTACCCGAATAGTTTCTTCAATATTGAGCTTCAAAACTGACTTCCATACAAACTTTTAATCCACATTTCACCCCTTAGGGGTAGAATTTTTGCAAAAACCTTCGACATCAAACGTGATGTTTTGCCGTTTTTTTATAGATAATGGTACGGAACCCTTAGTGCGCGAGTCCGAATCGCACTTGGCCGGGTTTTTTATTATTTAAACAGTTACTTTAATAGTTTATAATAACAAAAATATATACAACTGCTTTGTTAGTGGCAGTATAGTAAGGTATATATCGTGGGCAGTATTTAGTATTTAGTGTTAGTCGGCTCGCCTCACAAGACTGGGTGAACCGGTGCCCACTCGGAAGTCCGACATCCTGTGCAACGCCGGAACCGGGCGCGCACGGCCTTTGTGACGTCATGCTTCTTGAACTTAATGGAATAATGGGTTCAACAACCTTTGCGATTTCTTTATATTTACTTCTTATCATTTTAAATAATTAAATACGTAAGGACATCATCTTCGTAACTCAATTAGGCCTCAAAGTAAATAAAGGCAGAAAAGTTTCAAAAAACATATATTAATTGCTTTGTTGCACATAGAAGAAAGAAGAAAAACATACAAAGGCACATTTAAATGAAAGAAACAGAAAAGTACAATTGGGCTTGCTTTAAAAGCAATCTCTTCCAGGCAACCGAGGGTGATAAGGAATAAAAAATACGAAAAAGTAAATGGGGAAAATAAAATAAAGTTGGAAAATTTTCGATAAATTAATTGTCTTCTCAGATGTCTATGCCGAGTGGTGTAGGCCTCTGCCCGGATTGCAGAGGACGCGGGTTCGTTTCCCACATTGGGACAAATAATTTTTCAAAATATTATCTACTGTTATTTTGATTTTAATTAGAACATTTTACAACAAATGTTAGAAAAATTAGTACATAGAAAATTGTGGTAAGGAAAAGTTTGATTTCTTTGTAGTATTTTTTCTAACATATAGGCAGTCAAAAACAAAGTATTGTCACAAACTGGGTCAGGCCGGGCGGTGACGGGCTTAGAGTGACCTGCAGGGTCGCTCTCAAAACGTCATGTGCGCTATGAATTGATAAACACACGGGTTAGGGTTAAAGCTCGGGAGACCGACGACCCACTAACAGCACATTACTCACTACGTCCGACACCTGCATGTCCCGGTTTGACATTCTGAAAATTGCCCAGATGCGAACAAATGCGCGACATGCACAATAGGCATGACATGGTCCGTTCCGTCTCTTATCTATACATTCATTCATCACTAGCACCTTTACGGTGTGATGGATGATATGAATCAAAAGGGAGTGGATGGCTTGATGACGTCTGACCGATATGAATGGAAGAGGAAACATACTGCGCCGACCGGCAGGGAGAAGAAGATGGACAGTAGGCACGACGAAAGATTTTGAAATTGTCTTCCGTACTGTACGTACCTACACATTTACTATTCACGAAAAAACCTTCACTCCGGTAATAAACTAACGTTTAACTCAGTTGTCCGCCTGTGCCAGTGCGCGAAAACAGCTAGCAATGTCATGGCGTCGGGTCTGACGTCACGCCTAGATACCTAAACGTCAACGCAACAAAAATTACATAATAAAAATGAATTCCAAAGTTTATAAAGTCTTTTTTTTCCGTTTTATTGTAATGAAAATCCTAATAATCTTAGATTTTTAAATAACACTTAAATCAGTTTTATAAAACCCTTTAATATATATTTTCCACAAAAATCATTGATTTTTGATTGATTTATTGATGATATCGTCACGCCTATTTGAGCGAGGATGAGCTCGCTAGCGCAGTGGCATAGCTCGCTTGGGCTGCGATGGCGTAATCTAAGCAATGTTTGCTAAGGCCGGCTAGTTGATGAGTGACCAAAAATTTATTATCTCGAGCTCCTCCGGAAGGCACGTTAAGCCGTTGGTCCCGGCTGCATCTGCAGTAATACCCACTAACACGCACTGGGCCAGCGTGGTGGGTTACGGCCCATTATCCCTATATTCTTCCATCCACACAGGGGCGGCCCGGATAGTCAGCGTTGGATCAACCGTGTGATGACGGCAGAGCAGAACAATTGTCTCCACCCCCATGTCTCCCGTGGGTGTCGTACAAGGCGACTAAGGGTAAATACAACGATGCGTAATGGGCAGCAGCATTCTTCTTATACCACTTAGCAATATACTCCGATTATGTAATGGCAATAGGCTCACCACCTATTACATGGGATATAACTTAATTAGCAAAAAGTAGGTGCTTATAATTCACCTCTGCCTACCCCTACGGGGATATAGGCGTGGTTTATATATGTATGTATTAAAAACAAATAAAAAAATATCATAACATTAGGACGATTGAAAAAAAAATGTGGAGTGTTTGGCGCGTTTCGTGGTGTCAGTTAGATTTTTTTTCGATAATTCTTAAATTGGTGCAGAGTGGATTTTGTGCAGTGAAAGTGGTGTTATTTTGATGCACAAGTATCGGTGTTGATGTGCAATTATGCAGAATCATTGAAAACAAGTCTTATGATGTTTTGATGTCGTGGTGAAGATCACTATAAAAAGTGGTTTTATCCATTTCATCAGTCACCATCATGAACTCTGTTACCATTCAATTCGCGCCAAGCACTCCCTAGATGCGTTAAAATGTGTGACACCCATATTTTAACGTAAAATTAATTTCATTCATCCATTTCACCCACTCATTATTTCATAAGACTACAGATAAAATATACACTAAAGACTTGGCTGTATGGGCTAGACCCTTTGCCTTCCCTAAAATATAGGGAGAATTTAAAACTAACTAAAAAAAATGTTTATTAATCTAGAGCTCCTACAGTTTTTTGGCCCATCCTTTGACAGATCTACAACATATAGATCCGTTTAAACAAATTTTGCTAGTTAACAAAATCGCAGACCAAACACGCTATCTGCTACACTATCGAACTCCTCTCATTAACAATGAACACTTTAATTATATGAAACATACATTTTTAATTTAACTATGCTAGCCGAATAACCCACTAATCTCACTAAAACAGTTTCAATTTATAAAACAATACTAGCGAATCTAACAGCAAAGAGTTATTATTTATTCAATATCGGTTGTGATCATTAGTTTAATACCATCGTCCACTATATTAATTACGTTCCGCTTTTAATAGGTTTTTGACAAACAGCTACAAAATATGCTCTGACAAACATTTTAATTAGAAAAGCACCATTATGTTGGTACCTTATTACCAACCAGGGGGCCTACCGCCTAACTCGATTGCTGATGAAAGCTATATTGCAATGCACTGCTTACGGCTATAGCAGCCAACCTGATTTTTAGGCTGCACGGTCATTTTGTGTCAAATTCATACAAAATCATTCCGTGATCATTCGTTCAAAGCTATCGCTAATAGTTTAGGTACATTTGGTGCGAAATGACAGCATGACGTCATAAACTATAGCTTTTGCTTTAGCAATCGAGTTAGGCGGTAGGCCCCCTGATACCGACGTATTTGGTTGGTAATAAATCTTTATTCAAAATTAAATGTGATTTTCTTTTGTTCCGCGGAAGTTGTGTGTAATACCATTAGCTGGTTTTGAAAATAATTCTTCTTTAGTAAGTAAACTACAAAAACTAAACTCGATAACAAACAACGTTTGAAATAACTAAAAACGTAACAACGTTGCTCTTGCAAAGTCATTTGACCAAAGTCCTCCTTGCAAACAATTTAAATTGTGTATAATATTATGTATCGCACACCAAAGGTAAATCCGTATTCGCCAATTAGAAAAATGTTGAATTTGAAAAATGTCTTAAGTAACATTTTTGACTTTAAAAAATTAATTCGATCTCTTTATCGATCTCTCCCCTGTGAATTTCACGGAAGCGTGTTTGTGAAGGTCTAGATTCATAATGCGAAGATAGGCCTGATTGGATAAACGTGCTAACCACGTCAGGGACCTAACTGGGTCGGTGCAATAAATAACCTATGAGCGTAGCACGCGCCCTCCGTAATGTCATGGCCAATGATCTGCGAATCACTCGCTTGGCAACAGACGCGCGATGGGCATGCCCGTTTTGCAAGGTCGCGTTTCAACGAATCCGTTTAGACCCTCTAAACGGATTCGTTAAGACTCTAAACGGATTCGCTAAAGGAAAAGAGAGAAGGGTCCAGAAGTAAACTTTTAACCTTTTTTATGCTAGACAGGGAAGCTGTAGCGCGAGGCCACAAAATATTATTTTAGATATTTTAAATAAATATTACGACTTCCACTCAATACGTATATTTTCTATCTCTATGACATTGTCACAAAATAATTATAAAATCTAGAAATGTCAACTGATGACAAGGAGGTCTGTTACAAGCCCTTCATCTCACCTGATGGTAAGTGACGATAAGGGCCGAAGATGGAATCGAACTTCACCTGGAACCCTCAACACAGAGGGGCTGGCTATCTTATCACAACTGTTGGAACACAATAATGCTGCATTATTGTAAACAGCTTTATTGTGTTAGTAATAATTATTGTGTAAATATAATAATATTATGGCGACAAATTTTGATAAGAAGGTGGTAGCTAGGCAGGCGGACTTCAAAGAAGTCCTACCACCAACCAAACCGAGTACAAATTTGTACCCCCCTGGGGATCGAACCCCCTTTGAATTTTAATTCCGGTGGGCAAACCACTGGACCACGAAGGTGGTTAACTTTTATGATCATGTTATGTGAAAATGCAATATGGATGGACCTTAAATGAGAGGAAGTCGTGAGAAACGATGGATGGGTTGTGTGAAAGATGATATGAGTAAGAAAGGAGTTCATGCTGAACACACCTCTAATAGAAGAGTATGGAAGAGGAAGACATGTTGTGAAAACAGATATAAAAAAGACGTGAAAATAAAATATAGGGTCGTGCCTACTGTTGAATACACTTTTCACCACTCCTCATTTTTCTCGCTGGTGTCGAACAAACAAGGGTAGAGACAGTGATGAGTTATGTGCGGCAGCATTCTTCTTATACCATTTAGTAATATACTGCGTTTTACGTGCCCGATAGATGGCAATAGGCTTCAGACGGATTCGGTTTTTTTTATTATTGTGTAATTACAAAAAAGTATTTAAGGCTTTAGTGTGTGTGTTTCGGTCAGCTCTGAGGATTTGAGTAGATTCGTTAACCACTAACATAAACGAATTCGGTTTTATTTTGTGTTCTTATTACATAGATGGCTTTTGTGTGTGTGTGTGTGTATTTAGATTAAGGAGTGTTAAATCTGATGTTAACACTTTTGTGTCTGTAAAAACACTTATGAACCACTCTTTTCCAATAACACCCAAAGGATCCAGTACCCGTTTAATTTATACAGCAAAGGTATTCCAATTCAGAGCAGAACTCCGCGGTATGTTTTTGTTACGTGACAGCAAAGGACTCCACGTTGCTTTGAAAGAGCCAAACGGAGCCATTCAACTGGAAATACACGCGCTGATATATACCAGCCGAAAACAAATGATTGCTACCAAAAACAATTGATAGACAGAATTTTATCAGAAGCGTGCTTGTCAAATGTTTCCTTTCCAGCGTTTTAGCTATCGAGGCGCGCGCCGTCATGTTGAGAAACATATTTTGTTGAAAACAATTTTAAATGTTTAAAACTATTTCGCATTTACATTGTCGTACCCACCAACAACACCATACCCAAAGAGGGTTGATGTCAGGCAAGCGGCCGGCTGTAAAACCTAAGCCAAAACCTTGAGCAGTATGGATTAGGATGGTTATCCCAATCTCCCTGTCCGTTCGTCGGTTTGGCGACATGGTCCATTCCGGCTCGTTTCTATACATTCATTCATCACTAGCACCTTTCCGGTGTGATGGATGATTTGAATCAAAGGGGATTGTATGGCTTAATGACGTGACCGATATAAATTGAAGAAGAAGCATAGCATGCACCATTATAAACTGGGAACAGGGAAGGAAGAAGATGCCATGTTATGACGACAGAATAGAATACAATGTCACTACTCCAAATCTCCGCCATGGAAGTCGTACAAGGTTACAGCGACAGTGATGAGCAATGGGTTCCTTTTACCACCTTTCAATATACTGTGATATACGTGCCCGATAGATGGCAATAGGCCTCCTTTTACATGGGACCTTACAAAATTGTCGAAACTTGAGTGTCAATTTACCTCTACCTACCCCTTCGAGGTTATATAGGCGCGATTTATGTATTTGTAATTACTATATTAATGTTTGTATACCCCTGAGATATCGCTATATTGTTCTAAAAATGCTCTAAACCTTCCTCCCCGCCGCTCTTGCCCGCATTAAATATTTTTAATTCACTAGCGGATTCTGGGCCTTAATTAAAATTCTTCCAACTTATCGTGTTCTACGTCTTAATTACTTAAATTAAAAATACTAATAAGAACCAGTGTTGCTTAATGAAGCATTATGAACTTCCCTGCAGCTTTTACTGGTTTTATATTTTTCGCCGTATTTCCTGTGACTCTTAACTCTCTGATCCGTTTGCTAACACTTTCATGAACTAGTAAGGGTAGTAACCATAAGTCAAGCATACTGCGCCTTAAGAGGGGATGTATTTTTCCATCCAAACGTTTTTTCGATTACTGTTTTTTCATGGATGTTTGTTTGTTGGCATTTTTGAGGGCTTCCACATATACCCATGAAAAAACAAGTTATCGAAAAAAGGAATACATAGGAGCATAGAATAGCCAAATATTTATTTCATGTATAAAAATCATTTCTCTAGTATTTACAACTTACCGTAAGTACCCCTGCCTTTTTCTTCAGCGTAGGACAAGCCGCCTAAGAATTATAATGGACAGCAGCGTTTCTGGACCATCTTCCAAATGACTACGATCAAAAATATTCCGGTGAATGGCAATAGGCTCGCCCCCTGTCATATGAATCATGAAATAAGCTGACGAAACACCTCTGCCTACCCCTTTCGGCAGAAAGGCGTGATTTATGTAAGATTGTATTTACAAGTATAAAGAGATCAGAAAATTTTCGAAAAATTATTTTCTGGTACGAGTATTAAACCCGCGGCTTTTACAATCCGCATCGCATATAGACCCCTGAGGATTATGTAAGCTCAATAATATTGTGAAGATCAAGTTTTTTTTACAGCGAAAAAAAACTAATTCTTCTAACAAAAACTCTATTGGGGCACCGAAAGTATTATCAAAATATCTTCAATAATAGTAGCTATCTATTGTATTCTTTTGACAATACCTTAAATAGATATTCTTTAACGTAGCCATATATAAATCAGCGGACGCAAAATACAATGGCAGACATTTACCAGATGTCGATTCTCACACCTTTGAAAGTAAAATGACAAAGAAAGTAACCTTATATGTATAATATTGTTTAGATAATTTTATAGCGGCCTTTTATAATGTAGCATGTATGAAAAAAATACATGGAGATGTATTTAGTTCCCACATCTTAACCAGCATAATACAAGATGCTATGTAATAAGAGACGGGCATGCTCTATGGCACATCAGCGGCTTAGCGCGCTTGCTTTGCGATTGTGTAAACTAAGTTATATAAAAGTTATATTCGCTAAGGCCAGTCATGGATGGGTGACCAAATATAATATACGATAATAATTATTATGTACCTTACCTAGGACCGTACCTAGTCCCTTTATGGGACTAAATCCCTAATTGGCGAAACGTGGGTGCTTTTTAACCTCTGCCTACCCCTTCGGGGATATAGGCGTGATTTATGTATGTATGTTCCTTTATAAAATATTTCCTTTCCTTTCCCGCCCTTTTAAACTGACAATTTCTTTGCAACTGCAATGATGAGTATCATTGCAGTTGCAAAGTGTAAATAAATAAAACTGGTCTTCAAATTGCATAATTCTTGTATTTTCTCAAAATCAAACTAAACATCTTTTTTGCACACACATCGAAACAAAAACCTAATGAAAGAATAGTGACAACATATTTTTTAAAACAACCTTTCACCTTACAATAAAGATAAACACGATAAAGGAGGTTGGTAATATAAATGTACCATACTCAACACGCCTCCTTACATTTATATTACAATACAATACAATACAACATAATAGTATCTTACCTAAATCTAACAATTGATACTACTAACACATTCAATAACAATTTCCTCAACTGTCTTATTCTGAAACATTTAACAATTCTCTAAACTTAACAAATTTTATATTTCCTAAAGCTTTTGTACATATATCAGCAATATTATTTTCTGATTCTATCTTTACTACTTCAATAGTTCCTTGTTTAACATGTTCATGTATATAATGGTAATGAACTTCAATATGCTTTGAATTTTTTGTAAAATTTCCATATTTAGAGATAGCTACTGCCCCTGAGTTATCTTCAAAAAACTTAACTGGTTTACAAACTTCCGTAAAACATTCATTAACTAAACAAATAAGAAAATTAATCTCTGTTACAGCTTCTGATAGGGCAACATATTCGGCGAACGTAGAAGACTTAGTTACGCTATTCTGTTTCTTTGACTTCCAGTACATGGCATTTCCAAAAAATCTAATAATAAAGCCTGTGGTTGACTTCCTATCTATACTATCGCCTGCCCAATCAGCATCGACAAAACAATCTAAAATATCAGCATTATCATTCTTAGTATATTTTAATTTAAGATCTCTCGTTAAGTACAAATATTTTAAAACTCGCAAAGCATATTTAAAATGTGTCTGATCATAACAATTTTGGAACCTACTTAAGTAATTTACACTAAAGGATATATCTGGTCTAGTACCAGAACTAATATACAAAAGAGCGCCTATCAAATTTCGAAACTTTATATTTTCATTCACATTATCAGATTGTTCCAATTTTAAATTTATTTCCATTGGGGTTTTAAACAATTTAGCGTCTTCAATATTATAGCGTTTAGCTAAAGACTCTATATAAGTTTTCTGACTCAAAGTTAAAATATTGTTTTGTTCATAATCATATTCAATATTAATACCAATGTAATTGTTAACTTTGCCCATGTCTTTCATTCTAAATCTTTCAGACAATTTGCTTTTGATCTCAGTGATAACTTGTTTATCTTGACAACAAATTAACAAATCATCAACATATAGTAATAGGTAAACAGTCACATCATTATCTTTTTTAACATATAAACAATAATCATATTTACTTCTTTGAAAACCAAGTGTTGACAAGAAATTATTAAAGCATTCATACCATGCTCTGGGACTTTCTTTTAAGCCATATAATGCCTTAACTAATTTATAAACTCTATCAGTGCTATCGTGATAACCAAGTGGCTGTTTAACATAAACCTCCGATAAAACTGTTCCATTTAAAAAAGCCGTTTCGACATCCATTTGATGAATATCTAGAGAATTCTGACAACAATAAGACAATAGTAATTTAAGTGTTGGCGTTTTAGCTACTGGAGAGTAAGTGTCATCAATACAGTCGATTTGTTGAAAGCCTCTTACAACTAGCCTGGCTTTGTACTCACTTTCACTCTTCCTTTTGTATACCCACTTTACATCAATTATCTTTTTGTCTTTTCCGGGTTTGTTCATAAGTATCCAAGTATTATTTTTAACAAGACTGTTCATTTCGCGATCCATTGCTTCTTTCCAATGCACAGACTCTTTACAAGTTATCGCCTCCTGAAAATTTTCGGGAGCCGACGCATCACAAAAATTACAATATATGCTATAGTAACCAAATTCTTCGTCAAAACGAACTGGAGGTTTAACTTGTCTTCTTGACTTTCTTCCTTCAATTTCTTCTTCGTCATTATTTATATCATCTTCAATACTTAATTCATATTTCTTATCTTTTCCTGGCTTTTCTCTAATATTTCTATGTCCTTTATTTGTATTAGTGTCATTTTGTTTTTCTTTTATTGTGTCACCAAGCTTATTTTCGTCAATAACCTCTTCTCTATTTAAATAATTTTCTTGATTACTTCTTTCTGAACTTACAACATCATTATTATTTTCTGTATTTCTAAATCTGATTACTTCATTTTCTGGATCTATGAATATAACATTGCGACTTGTTATTATTTTATTGTTTTCTATCAAAATCTTGTATCCGGTATCCGTGTATCCAACTAAAATCCCCTTTACTTCCTTTGGATTTAATTTCGAGGTTCGAATTTCTTCAGGGACTCTAACAAAACATTTGCTTCCATACAATTTCAAATTTTTGATATTCGGTTTCGTGCCGTAAAATATTTCATAAGGACTTTTCTTTTCTGTTGTATTTGTAAGTATTCTGTTTCCAAGATATGCTGCTGTTTGTACACATTCTGTCCAGTAACATTTATCAATATTTGCTTCGCTTCGTAAACATCTTGCACGATCCATTATCGTTCTATTAAACCTTTCTGCTACTCCATTTAGTTCATGTGTGTATGCCGGACCTGGTTTTAAATATATACCCTTTTGTTTCGTAAAATCATAAAAATCTCTATTTAAATACTCACGTCCATTATCACATCTTATTTCTTTAACTCTTTTTCCGGTTTGATTTTCCATTGTGTTCACATAAGTTCTAAAACAATCAAATACGTCGCTTTTATTTTTAATCACACATACTACAGCATGTCTACTGTAATCGTCTATGAACGACACAAAATATCTGTGACCACCGGTACTTACTGGGTTTATGGGGCCATTAACGTCTGTGTGGACTATTTGTAACACTTCTGTTGCTCTGCGTCTATTATTTTCAAAAGGCAAGTTTGTCATTTTATTTTGTAGGCAAATCTCACACTGTACAAAATTTTTATCCAGTTGCCCTGGTAACCCATCTAGTATACATAACTTAGACATTTCCCTAAGCTTTGAAAAGTTAATATGACCCAGAATTCGGTGCCATTTTTCCTTCGTCGTCATAAAATTTTCATTTGCGTATATATTGATATTTCTGTCATTTACTACCGTACCTTCTAATTGATATAATTTATTATTTCTTTTTGCTATAGCTATTAACTTACGTTGCGCATTGTAGATTTCGGCAACATCTCTTTGAAATGTTATCATATTATTTTTATTGACAATTCGTGACACGCTAAGCAAGTTTCTCTTCATAGTTGGTACATAATAAACATTATCAATATCTATTTTAAATGTCTGTCCACTAATATAACATATCATACTTAAACTACCTATCATTTCACACTTCAAACAAAAACCGTCTCCGACTCTTATATTTATAGGATGATCTAACTTTTTATACTTACAAAAATATCTGTTGTCATTAACAATATGATCGCTGCAGCCACTGTCAAGAAGCCAGCTTACTGTATCATTCGTCCCGGCTGTCATTACTTCCACATTGAAATTT
The DNA here is from genome assembly GCA_963931975.1 of Cataclysta lemnata. NCBI lineage: Eukaryota > Metazoa > Arthropoda > Insecta > Lepidoptera > Crambidae > Cataclysta > Cataclysta lemnata. Next base: position 5,730,217 of record OZ008358.1, on the reverse strand, counting down.
TCTGCAGAATTTTCGTTTGTTGTAGATTCACTGTAAGAATTATTTACATTGCCTCGTCCTCTGTTACTTCTGTAGTTGCCTCTTAAGTTGCGACCTCTATACGTTGATCCGCCGTAGCTCCGTGCTCCATAACCATGTCCTCTATGATTTTGTCCTCTGTTACTAAGTCCACTATAACCTTGTATAAACTGCGGTCTTCGTCCATCAGTTGCAAACTGTCCGTGTCCATGATTTTGGTAAAGATTTCTAGGACAATTTTTCCAAAAGTGACCTTCTTGATGGCACTCATAGCATCTCTTTGTATTAGAACTACTGCTCATAAAACTCTGCTCTACATTTTCAGTGACTTCATTTTTCTTATATTCCAAAGTGATCTTAGATTTTACGTATTCTACTGTTCGTTCTTCTTTTGGCATGGCATCAACAATGTTGACAATGTATGAAAACTTTTCCGGTAATGATAGTAATAAGTAATTCAATCTATCTTCTTCGCTAACTGTCTCGCCTGTACTATTTAGATCATTTATTTGCTTCTCAAAAATTTGGAAAAATTCTATCGGGTTTCCGCCTTTAAATTTTGTTTCAAGTATTTTCCTTTTTAATAATAGCTTATTTGCACATCCTTTAATCAGGTACATATCATCAAATTTTTTAATCATTTTGAATGCTGTATCCTCGGAAATTATAATATCTAATTGTGAATTACTAATACTGTTAACTATATAATTCTGTGCTTTTAGCTCCTTCTTTTTCCACTCATTATCTGACATTCCTTCTATCTTAATTTCATTTTCAATTACCTCGATGCAATTCTTCATTCGTAAAAACAGTTTCAAGCGAAATTTCCATTTATCGTAGCTGGACCCATCAAAAATTGTCAAACGAAATTCGTCATTTTTATCTTCCATTTTAAACTCCGTATAATATTGTACTAACGTAGAATCGTCTTCGTAGCTCTGCTAATGTTTGTTGTGTATATATATGTAAGTAAATAAATGTACCATACTCAACACAAAGAAATTGTCAGTTTACTGAAACGACTACTTTCATGAAATGTCCGATTCGGATATTATTTGAATCAGACATTTCATACTCCAAATAAATCGTCATAGTTAGTAATCGTTTTTAATGAAATGTAAGTAAAATAATTAATATTTGATCAAAAGAAGGCCAGCTATTTAGAATAATTAATATTTGTTCAAAAGCAGGCCAGCTATTTTGGCTTTACAACAAAGTACCGAGTAGATTATGATTGTAGTTTAATTTATAATAGTTGATAAAATGTATTAGAGGAACTTTCCGAAAGTTTAATACAATTTCATTAAGTCCTAGAGTTGTGGCATTAGTACCTACTTAATGAGCGTTTTGTCTACCAACTACATAAAAAATTCGGAATCATATTCAAGGGAATCATTAATGTCCTTCGTTCTAACCATATGTACACTTATTACATATTGGTAGTACTTTACACGTATCGATATAACTTGGAAGGAGCGTTGTGTTTTATTGGTGTCGTAAAAAACAAGTGTGAACATCCTTATTCACGACTCCCAAAGTAATACTTCTTTGTCTTACGTTCAGTCTTCACAAAGAAAGACTGAGCTGTGTATGTCGATGAAAGGTTATAAATTCGTGAATGAAGCTATCTTTGTTGGTGTCGATTTACTCACGCGTACGGCTATATACCTTTATTATGCACATTCAGTGACTGGCGTCATTTGGAACAATGACACACATCAAGGAATTCTTGATAATAAATTTTTGTTCACCCATCCAATGACGGACTTTAGCGAACATTTCTTAGTTTACGTAATCGCAGGCCGAGCGCGCTGAGATCCTTTTGAACCCCTCGAACGAACGAACAATCACCCGTTTCATTTTAATACGTAAAACAAATGTAATGAGATCATAATTATGTTTTTGGATTTTGTTTTCTATAGAGAAAATTGTCACCAGTCATGTTGTGCCGTGTGGCGACGGCAGAGCAGATTGTCACCACCCCAAATCTCTCCCGCGGGTGTCGTACAAGGCGACTAAGGGTTAAAACAGTGATGTGGAACGGGCATCAGCATTTTTCTTATACCACCTAGGAATGTTCTGCGACCTACGTGCCCTATAATTGTAAATCAAACGAACTTACCTTAAGTGAAGTTCGATTATAATTATATGAGCAGCTTCATTCGACGCGATTTAAGCTTACATGTTGTAGTGGCGCCCCCAAGCGTCACCCTTGCACGGATTTTTAAAGATATTTTTATTTTTTACTATGGCAATATTAAAAAAGATAAATAAACGTTACTACTCGACCAGTCCGGCCGTTAAGCTTCCTCATTATAGTTTATAGCCCGAACCTACCTACTATTCTGTAATTTTGTATTTTATATTTGTCTGGATTTGGGTTGGGATGGACATCTTTACAAATGTTGGGAGGGATCTTATAAATCGCGTCGAATGAAGCTGCTCATATAATTATAATCGAACTTCACTTAAGGTAAGTTCGTTTGATTTACAATTATATTTCGCAGCTTCATTCTTAGCGATTTAAGCTTACATGTTGTAGGATGTTTAGAGAAACGAATATAAAATACAACAGTATAGGTACCATTGGTAACCATTTAGTTAATAAAATGTTATCTCATGGCATTAATTCAAGAACACTAAGCTGATTTTTAGTATTCTAATTAAATTAATTAATAACCTTAAATTATATGGAGTGGTTCGATAACAAAGATCGAGTAAAATCACTATCAAAAATCTTTAATAGAGAGCTATTATAGAACGGAAAAAATATTGTTAGACCATCTAAAAACGATTTGATCTATCTTACTTAGACTAGCACTTATAAAAATAAATAGTGTTTTTATTTATTTTGTATGTTTAATCTTTACACAAATTATTGCGTCTATATTAGTTGATCCTTTTGGTAAATCTTACTATTTACCGACATGAGTTGGTTAAGTTAGGTTGGTACATGAACCAATGAATAGTTATGCTTTTATAGAAAAGTTACCATTTAATAGTTATTTTAACATTTCAGCAGGGACTTCAAATATATTCCCTAGAAGTTAAAGTATCGATCAATTTTATTTATTGTATGCCTCAAGAAAAAAAGAATCAATCATTAAAATAGATAACTATTTAGATTTTTTATTTTGTTATTATTATATCTTTGCTGTTCTTAGCAATTTAATCTAAGCTATTTAATAATTAAAACGATTATTTAAGTACCTACATGCCTTAGAATCTTGTGAATGATTCAGAGTTACTGCTGCAACCTGCAGCCTTCCGTATTACATCGATGCTAACCCCAATTTTATTGGCTGTCGTCATGAACCGCGTGACGGGTGCTTTGAGCGCCAAATGTAGATGTATCAACAAATTTTACGAAATTGTTTTTTAAAAGTAATAAATAATTGAACTTCTGAACCACGCGGAAAAAATGTTCCATTCAAATAATCTATGATACCCGTGGCGTGGGAACTACTAAGTACTACTTTATATTTGAGAATTTTGATAACGGGTTGATATTAATTTGGTCTTTACGTATAATATAACTATTCTGGTATAATATAACTATTTATATATTAAGGTTCTGTAAATTACTTTTAGTTTTATTAATGTATATAACCTATATATGTGTTTTGGACCCGATGTGCGGTGGCGAAATCTACACAGGTTGCTGTCTTTTTGGTTTCTATATTGAGATCTTTATTTGGCCACTGGTTTGAAATGTAAGACAATATTAGGTTGGGTGCCAGCTGATATTGTATTTGGTCTCAATCTATAAACTCCTTTCATATATAATATTTTAATTCCTTTTATCTATATATATTTTTTTTTTTTTTTCAAATCCTTAATCATTATAATGTCTTATTAAATAATAAGGTAAGTGCCGATTTGTAGGAGTTTGAGGTACCGTACTTAGCCCCTGTGACAAACATTTCTGTGAAAAATTCGATAAATCTTGATACAGAGCCTGTGTGGTACTAGTTATAATTATCCTTACAAAATGTTACCCAACATTTCAACCTGCTTGTTGTATTATTTAGGTTCTTTTTTTTTCTTTTTTCTTTTTTTTTTTTTACACTCACACCTAGCATCTAGCCCAAAGTAAGCCTAAGCACTTGTGTTATGAAGACTAGATGACGGACATATTTTTAATATAATTATGTATATATGTTGAAAATATACTTCATAAACATATACACAACCATGACTCGAAAACAAACATTTGTGGTCATCACAAAGTTTGCCCCTACCAGGATTCGAACCCGGAACCTCTTGGCCAATACCCAGCAATCTGAGCCATCGACCAAGGCGGCCGTCTTGGTCTTTAGGTCTAAAGACTAAGAAACACAACTTAACCTGATACAGCGAGAGGAATCTAATAATTTAAATAATGAAAACCGTTAGCTAGTAGGGAACACTACAACCCCTTCAGGTTTATAAATCACAATCTTTATTTTTTTTTTTTTTTTTTTTTTAATGAATTAGTATGTAAAGCGCGAACGCGTAAAAATAAATATCACTAGAAATATATATCAGTATATCAGTAAAAACATCAGTATTCCATGGATTGGGGTCACTCTGTCAAGTACGTAAATAGCGCATTTTGCATTTGACCGACCGACTTGCAAAAAGATCTACGTATATTAAAATTGCCAAGCTAGCTTATTATTTCATTAAAGGCGTAATCACTAAGCTTCCATTCGGTGTCCGAAAATTTCATACACGATAAAGCATTCGCCTTATAGTTGTCTTGGTATTTATATAAGATAAAGTAACTATTCCATTAATGTCTTCACCCGGCACCGCTACCATATCTCCCTAGACACTTAATTTAAGTGGGGGTATTATTGAATGGTCAAGCAGTGGTCTGATTCTAGCTGTGATTATGTAATTATATATTTATGGTGTATAGCCAAGAATACTGTATTGCTAGTTAAAGTAATATAAGTAGTCTAATTAAACTTGTAAAATAGTGTAAATTCATTAACTGTTACTAATAAAATGTTGTAAATTGGCTAAAGAAATTTGTGGTTAGAGTAGAGAATATTCGAAAAACCATAGTTTTGATGCAGGAATCGAACCCGCGTTCTCGGCATTCCGGGCAGATGCCTTTATACTCGGTCAACCAAGCCGTTTGTTGTAAATAGTGTTTAATTTTATTTCTCTTTTCTATAACGTTAGTTCTGATATCATCTTTGTTGAATTAAAAAATAATACCCAGAAATGTATCATCCTTACTAGGCAAAAGATAGCTTTTTTCTTCCTTGTTTAGGATAAATCCTACAAATCGCAAGTTTAGCGATAATCTTGAGGTTATTTTGGCATGCATGATAATTTTGGCCAAAACAGATGATGTCATCGAATCAATATAAATTATATACATATAGTATGTTTTTTGTTCTAGGGCATTCCCTGACAGGTATAAACAACTTTCCAAAAAACATACATACATACATATATAAATCCCGCCTACATCCCCGAAGGGGCAGGCAGAGGTGAACTAGCACCCACGTCTAAAAAACATACGACGATATAAACCGAAGGGTAGAAATTAAAATCGTAAATGCAGTCACAATATTAAAATGGAGGTATTTTCAACAACTTTGTAAAAACTTACGGCGCCGCCGTACATAAACCGAAGTGTAGACATAACAATTTATAAATGCAACCACAATATTTAAAGCAAAGGTGGATCGATCAGACTCTTTTATGTTTACTAAAAAATAAACATCTTTTAACTCAATTGATTTATGCCATTAAACAGTCTTGACTTATAAATTTTGAAGCAGCAAAATCCTTTGAATAGCAATTTCGTATTATGTATGGTCGCTATGTGTTTTTAGATAATATGTGCCTAGGAAATCATTCTTGTTCACTCGTGACAGAAGTAGCGTAATCGACCAACACAATAAGTTAAGTACCTCTTATAACGGCGCCTGCGGAGGCGGCTGCGGGTAGGCCTGCGGCGGCGGCGCCTGCGGAGGCGGCTGCGGGTAGGCCTGCGGCGGCGGCGGTACCGGCTGGTGCTGATATATCGCGCCCACGCAGGTGTGCCCACTGCTCTCGCGGGCCTGGTGCTGGTCGCCCCGTATCCGGCTTCTCTTGATATAGGGTCTTGAAGTTCCCCGGTTTTTTTATATAAATAACTGACAAAGCTGCTTTGTCTTCGGTGTTCAATATAGAAGGAATAAAAAGAAAAAATCGCAATTTGATGGAATCAGATTTATTAATATGTTTTCCTTACCTTAAATATTTATAACTTAAATACTTGAAGAAAAAACCTTTTGAGTCTTGCTCAGGAATCTTGAAAAGGGATCTCCTTTTTTAAGACCTTGTGCGACCTTGCAGCTATATCCTGCTGAACGGAAGCAGCTCAACTTGTCTCCGGATCGGGTGTGTCGCCGAGGATCTGAAGGGTCTCATCCTTGTGAGAACTTCTACGGACTCGGAAGTTGCCTCGAGCCGCGACGGAGGCGTCGGCAGTGGCGGCCGATGGTCCCTTGAGCGTGTACACATCATGAGATGTACTTACATGCGTCAACCTCGCTTGGCAAGGGTCTGTGCGCTGAGCTCCGGCATGGAGCTATAAGAACATTGGTTCTTGAGAATATGTTAATAAGGATATATAGCCTTGGTATATGTAGGTATTCACATCTTATTTTAATAAGAACGACAAGAGCCCTGATTATTGGCAATTGCGCATTCTGTATGTATGCGACGGATACAACCCCGATTTTAGTTGTTCGCATCACGAAATATCCTTGGCATAAGTAGCACATCTTTTAATAAGAAAGACAAGAGCCCTGATTATTGGCAATTGCGCATTCTGTATGTTTGTGACAGATACAACCCCGATTTTAGTTGTTCGCATCACGAAATATCCTTGGCATAAGTAGCACATCTTTTAATAAGAAAGACAAGAGCCCTGATTATTGGCAATTGCGCATTCTGTATGTATGTGACAGATACAACCCCGATTTTAGTTGTTCGCATCACGAAATATCCTTGGCATAAGTAGCACATCTTTTAATAAGAAAGACAAGAGCCCTGATTATTGGCAATTGCGCATTCTGTATGTTTGTGACAGATACAACCCCGATTTTAGTTGTTCGCATCACTAAATATATTATTATGCTCTTTAATTCCTCTTCAGACGAATAAGCTTCTAGTTTTCGTATCTTCTTTCTTCGTTATTTTCTATAGTTCCCCATGTTGAAAGCCGTTATTTTTTTTTAAATTATTCGTAGGTAGGTGAGCTCCGTTGACGTGCGAAGGGTTCGGCACGGAAACACGTAATGAGGAAGCTTAACGGCCGGACTGGTCGAGTAGTAACGTTTATTTATCTTTTTTAATATTGCCATAGTAAAAAATAAAAATATCTTTAAAAATCCGTGCAAGGGTGACGCTTGGGGGCGCCACTACAACATGTAAGCTTAAATCGCTAAGAATGAAGCTGCGAAATATAATGGCAAAAGGCTCGCCACCTTTTACATGAGACCTAATATAATTGGCGAAACGTGGATGTTAATTCACCTCTGCCTACCCCTTCGGGGATATAGGCGTGATTTATGTATGTATGTATTCTATGTATGTTTTAGCTTGTATAAAATACAATTACTTTATCAATTAGTCAACTCGTAATAGGAGTAAATCCTAATTGAAATGTCGAATTTTCCCGAGGTAGGTAGCGTCTTAACGAACTTGTAACAACTTAAAGAAGATTACATTCTTCGGACCGAATTTTAACGGCAGCCCGTAGCCTCACAAATCTATACAAATAGTGCAATTTGTCACCCACCCCCCTCCTCCCGCGGCGCCATCGACAAGACACAAAGGTAAGTACGTCCAATGAAGATTGAATGGGCTCCAAGGCAAACCTTTCCCTTCAAAGTGGAAATGCTATAAATAATAAAGTATACATATTATTATACTCACTATATACTAATAATACTATAATAATACATATAATCACGCCTGTATCCCCGAAGGGGTAGGCAGAGGTGAATATACAGCCACGTTTCGCCACGTTAGGTTAGGTCCCATAAATTTTATTTTAATTTATAAACATGTTAGAATACTATAACAAAGAAAAAAAGGTCAGAAAAATATATAATTTCTGTAATTTTTTTAATTTTTTCTGACCTCTTTTCATTTATACAAATATCTAGTTATGTAAATAAATATGTTAAATACCCAAAGAAAAAGAATATATACGTCAGTGCCACCAATTTATCCTGTCAGTCGATGGTGTCGCCAGTGGTGAACAAAGACTGTCATAGAAATGTCAAAATGTATTGGGTAAATTGTAACTTTAATTTTCGCCGCCTGCCAAGGTAAATTAGACGCACCGTATCCATCATTGTATTAATAGCCTCGGTGAAATCTGACAATTACGCCAATGTCTAGTTTGGAAAAAACACGTTTAGCAATGGTGTTATTTATAGTTAGAACGCGGTTTTATGTTTACTTTATTAAACAGATCCAATAGACAATTAGAGATACTTAGGGTCAATTTATACTAGCGCAGCGCATCGAAGCGTCAATATGAAACTTAACATAGCAAATTCACCCATATCTCCACATCTTAAGCACATATTAAATACGCGTCCCAATCAGCGCTGATCGTGCTCTGACGCACGTATTCCGCCGAATGCGCGCGAATTCACGCCTTTTCTTTTTATCTCAGAAGGAATATGTGCGCTACGTTATGGAGATTAGGGTGAATTTCCTATTGTAAGCTTCAATTCTTTAACGATTCGATGCGCTTCCACTCTGCGCTAGGAATAAAGTGACCGTTAGGGATGAAGCATAAATCATATTTTTGAAGAGATACTCTTCATCCACCGACGATCTATATCTATGAACAAAATAAAGCAAAATAGTAATACGTCGCAGAGACAGAAAAAATAATAGTCGCGATTTTAGTAGATAAATTGTTACAGAGGAGAATCGGTATAAGAGGTTGAGAGTTGAAATTGATTGTATTATACTAATAATATAGATCAATAGAAAAAACCTGAATTGACATTTAGACTATTTTAATATCGGTATCTGTGTACTTGAATAATGATTGTTCCTCGTTCAAAACATCGCATGTTCAAAATGGGCTTAATAATGCTTAAAATCACCAATTGTTTGCTCTTTCGGTTATTTTTACATAAATCACGCCTATATCCCCGAAGGGGTAGGCAGAGGTGAACTAGCACCCACGTTTCGCCAATTATATCAGGTCCCATGTAATAGATGGCGAGCCTATTGCCATTAATCGGGCACAAAAGTCGCAGTATATTGCTACGTTGTAGGTATAACAGGAACGCTGCTGCCCATTCCTCATCACTGTTTTATCCTTAGTCGCCTTGTACGACACCCACGGGAGAAATTTGGGGTGGTGACAATTGTATTCTACTCGGCCGTCACCACACATTTTACACGGGTTATTTTTACTTTGACAATAATGTATGTTTGTAACACCTTGTATAATGTTCAAAAAACAAACGAATAATAAATAACAAATAAGCGAACCGTAAACGTGATTTTTGCGTATATATAATTTTGGTTGGTTATTTCCGCTTAGTCAGCAGTCCGTGGTATACAATTTTGACAGACAGAAAATATTACGGGCTTTTCGTATTGTAAGAAAGAATTATTATTTTTCATTTCTTTTTTATATCTTGACGTAATTTCGGCGTCAGGTTTGGCCGAATGGTCAGGCGGGTGACCAGATGTCCCGGGTTCGGGTTTGGTAGGGGCAATGGGGCAGAACAGCGAAAAGGAATGGGCATCATCTCTCGACATTGTCCTTTCCGTCACTTTTCTATGCATGCATTTATCACAAGCACCTTTACGGTGTAATAGATTAACTTAATCAAAAGTGAGTGGATGGCTTTATGACGTCTGGCAGAATGTTAATTCCAGAATAAACATACTGTGCCGACCCCAGATAATTTACGTATTATTTTACGAGTAATTTCACTGAAACCCATTATGCCGTTGTGTGAAATCCACTGCGAATGTTCAAAAAAAACAAAAACTCACTTTAGTGCCCGAAAAAGGGCAATAGGCTCACCACATATTAGATACATGGGCCCTAAAATATTTGGCGAAACGTGTATGTTAATTCACCTCTGTCTACCCCTTCGGGGATATAGTCGTGATTTATGTATATGTATGTAAATATCTGTTTTCCAGCTATTTATCAATTTTACCCGACGCATATCATTAACGAGGCTGGGCGGCCGGCCCGCAATGCAGCTTCGGCGATGCGCCGATGACCTACATCCCCAACAATGCCAGTTCGCGTCGCATTGTAAGATTACGCCTACCGTACCATACGGGAGGTCATTCAAAAACGAAGAAAGAACCTTCTCATACCTAGCTGCCGAACTTACGAAACCAACGCATTTTCAGTAATTTCCCCGTTCCATATGAAACGCTGTGTTAATAATTTGCCACGAAATATATGCGATTGCATGTATTAAGAGAGCATGTAATGTTAACAACTTTGACGTTTTTAAAACCCAGAACAACTGTAGTAGGAAAAATTATCTCTTCGCAATGTAGCGTCTTAAAGTAACGCGTAAGTTTAAAATTCTGCTAATAAGTATATAACCAAACAAATTTAAATAAATCAATATTATGTCACCAGACATAAAGTTTAAAGTATATGTAATTAATCTTGAAGAATAATATATTGACAAATTAGGTACGATAAACATCAGTGTTATTATGTAAGTAAAATAATGGATATTTTAAGTCTACTAAATAAGAAACGAATAAACCTAAAGGTAAAAACCTTAAAAAATATAATGTAATAACTAAAATATGTTATTAAAAGTAGTCCCTTTAGGCAAGGTTCCGAAGATACTGGCAGCGTTCCCCCTTTGAATAGCTATACTTATTCTTTGTCCGAGGTAGCTGCCAGCTCTTCGGTCTCCTGTGACGTCGACCAACCTTTTTGCTATTTCTTTATAAAGCCTTATAGCACTAGGACCCCACGGACCAAGGGTCTCGACACCGAATGGGACAAAATCATATTCGGAGCCTAAACCCCTGTATTTGCAAGCCTTAGCTTTTTCAGCCGCTTCACAGGCCGCACCAGCTCTGTTGTTGGTTCCATGTAGATGGGAAGGCGCCAGCGTGTCTGAACAGGTAGCATCCCATACCAGCACCCGGCCAATCTTCCATGGAATCAAACTCATACCGTCCGGTCTCTTGCCATCGTCTCTTGCAATACCAGTCGGCTCAAGTAGACTTGGCACGTTGACGGTGGCAAGGGACCGGCGAATGATATCGTTAAGTGCGGCGTGTCTCGAGAAGCGGCCTGCACTTTTTTGGCATGACAGTCCGTGGTGTCCTTGTGCTTGTCGACATCACTGCCACAGGGACAGCTATGAGGAGCGCAGACCGGAACCCCAAGCCGTAGACAGGTTGCGATTCGGAGCGTGTCAGGCTCAAGAAAAGTTCCTGTATTTGACGAAGGGTACGCGTGAAGCCAGTACCCTGCCTCACGCGCACCCACGGCCAAAAGCCTAGCACGCGCCGAACCTGTACTACAGCTCAAAAGATTGTCATAAGTGCGTTTGCAATTTATGTCGTCCCAGCTCCTCTGTGAATTTGGAGAAACAGGAAAATTTTGACCTAGGCATGCAATTTAAAGTTTCTAGCTGAGATTGCTGGCTTGGAAGAAGCTAGAAAGCGTTTCTAGCTTCTTCCAAGCCAGTAATCTCAAAGTTTGAAGGTGATGCCCTTAAAATTTTGCTTATGAGATTTGCTGAACTATGGACAGAACATAGGAAGGCCGGTAAAGCGACACTAGAAATTTTGCGGATCCCTAAACCACCAAAACGGATGGGTAGGGAAGCTTGGGTCCAAGACTGCTCGTCAACTGCATATTAAGAATCGATTCTAAGCTTATTTTGATTAAGTTGTCTACTTGTGTCAAAAGATCTGAGTGATTCCAAAAGGAGCAGCAACGGAGCACATACGTAAATTTTGGGACGAAAAGACAGAATTTTAAAATGCAAAGTGCATAGTGTGGACTAATTTCAAGGAGACGGTCAGCGGAATTTTGAAATTTACTAATGGAATTATTAATATATTCAGAAAGAGATTCATCAAAAATTGGAGAACCTAAAAGTTGAAGGGAATTACTGTTAACTATTTTAATATTTGGAGCCAAAATATTGAATTTTTGTTTTAAGTCATTTAGATCTAAGTCGCAGTTATTTATAAATAGTTCGCATTTGCTAAAATTAAGCTCCAAACCAATAGCTTCAAATTTATTTTTGATTAAAAAAAGTTCCGAAAATACAGTATCTACGTCACCTCCTTGGCTTCCGTCGTCCAAATACCAAACGTTGAATTTAGAATTTAAATTTTTGATTATCGGATTTATAGCCAAACTAAAAATTGCAGGCCCAAGGGGATCACCCTGTTGACAACCTACTTCCGAGGACGTTCATTAGAACGATATAATAATTTTGTTGGGTCAGCGTAACTGAGAAGAAGATAATTGTATATTTCCGGTATATGTTGTTTTATTTCCGTCAGCAGGGTATCCCTATTTACCGAATTGAATGCATTTTTGACATCAATTTTGAGCAACACGTCAGGATAAATTCTGCTATTATTTGTACATACATACACAAATCACGCCCACATCCCAGAAGGGGTAGGCAGAGGTGAACTAGCACCCACGTTTCGCCAATTATGTTAAGTCACATGTAATTGGTGGCGACTGGCGAGCCTATTGCCATTTATCGGGCACAAAAGTCGCAGTGCATTGCTGGGTGGTATAAGAGGAACACTGCTGCCCATTCTTTATCACTGATTTATCCTTATCCTTAGTCGCCTTGTACGACACCCAAGGGAGAGATTTGGGGTTGTGACAATTGAATTCTACTCTGCCGTCACCACACGGCACGGCTATTTTTGTAAATGATACATTGATACATACATAAATCACGCCTATATCCCCGAAGGGGAAGGCAGAGGTGAATTAACACCCACTTTTCGCCAATTATGTTCGGTCCCATGTAACAGGTGGCAAGCCTATTGCCATATATCGGGCACATAAATCGCAGTACAAATTTATATTGCTAGGTGGTATGAGAGAAATGCTGCTTCGCCGTGTGGTGACGGCAGAGCAGAATACAATTGTCACTACCCCTATCTCTGCGGTGGGTGTCGTACAAGGCGACTAAGGGTAAATACAGCAATGAGTAAATGATATAAATGTAAAAAAATGCTTTTAGTATTAAAAAAATTTTAAAAAAAACTTATTTAAAAAATCTTTTATGCGAAGGTAAACAGTTCTTGGACAAACTGCTCATAATATAATCAAAGTGGTAATGTAGTTAATAAAAAAGTCAGATAAGGCAAAATGCATTCAAGGAAACTCCGGCTAAACGTAATTCAGGTAAAAACATTTTTAAAACTCATGTTTTCCAGTTTTACATTTACAGTACGAAACTGTTTTGGTTTTGCTGCTTCCATTAAAAATATGTTTGTGCATAGTGTACTGTCGGCAACTGAAATAGGTAGATGTTTATATTATTATTTGTTTCAAATGTTAGAAAAATATTTTTCCACGTCGTAACTAAGGGAGATTGCCCGGTGTACACCAATAAGTACCTTTGGGCACCCGGAAGGAGGAGGAAAAACCACCAACAACAGCACATACAGAGAGGAATTGGTGTAAGGCAGGCGGCCGGCTGTAAAACCTAAGCCAATATAGATTGGAATGTTGTCATCCCAATCACTCTCTTCGGTCATTGGTCTTTCGAGATAGTCTTTTCCATCAATTTTGGGTATGCTGTTGTTGGTGATGTGTCCCAAAAGGTTATATGGCTATACCGGGGAAAGATATTAATGGGCTATGTAACTACGTAGCCTCAATTCGGATTGGTCTATGTACACCTGTAATCCGGTGTTCTAGGGACCACGACTTCGGGTTATGTGACAAGTTAAAAAAAAATCTATATCGTTTATTTCAAGACTAAACATTTTTACATAATGTTTTTGTAGCCCTCCTTTTAGTTCAGAGGAATATCTGTGCCAGAAGTTTCTGCTATGGAAGAGCAGAAACATCTGGCACAGATATATGACATGATGACAGAGATAGCCATCGTAAATCATTATCTTGTTAAGATTTTACATTAATTTTTCAGGTGAAGTAGGTACTTAGACTATAATTATATGTGTTATCATATGAATTGCAAAAACAAGTTGACAACTCGCTCAAATGGGACTGGCCCACGAATATAAATTTTCCTTTTCAAGGTCTCTATTCTAACCTAACCTATCAAAGTTACTTTAATAACCTAGTACTACTATGCAAAGTAACGTAAAATGCGATGGGTTTATTTTGTTGGAGCTTGAGTCTGAAAAACTAAATCTAAATTAGTTTGATTAGAATGAGTTATCATTAAGCTACGGCTGGCAACAGCAGCTAGTGTCCAATTAACAATAGCTCCGAATTTTTTCGGAAAACTAAGTCCGCAGAACATAAATTAATCAGGCTTTTTTTATTATACTAAAAACTCAACTAATCTGCCGACTGTACCTAGTCTACGCCACCCGCTATCCAAAGCACGATAATCTATTTCCATGGACTGTTTATTCATGCCTCAATTTATTGTCCCCATACGCCAGTATTTTCTAAACGGAGCCTTATTCCTAAGGATATTATGTTTTATGCGCAAGTAAGCGAGGGAATAGCTTCGCCCCATGATAACAAATGGGATTCATATTTAAATATAGTATCCATTGTAAATTATTTATAAGACTCTTTATACAAGCCTAGAAGACGTCCGTGTGTACTGTTGTGTGCTGTGTGTCAAAGACTCAGCTGGAATAACACCGAAAAGCTCTTTTGTTGCTGTGAGGTGACGGCAGAGTCTAACACAATTGTCACCACCCCCTTTCTCTCTCGTGAATGTCGTACGAGGGAACTGAGAATTGTAAATGTGACGAGAATTCGGCAGCAGCGTTTCTGATGCACAACATAGCAATGATGCGCTCTTTATAGATGGCAATTGGCTCGCCCTCTATGATATGGGACCTAATCTAATACAACACCTCTGCCTTAACCTCCGGGGATAAACAAACGTGATTTATGTTCTTATGTAGGTTTCTGTTAGAAGGCAATATTTACATTAAGCCTCCTTATTAGTATTTATGGTTTAAAGTGTTTTTATAGTATTGACGTCTTGTAAATAATCAAATAAAATAACACACGATTATCGGTTCGGTCGCAACATGTAATGGTTTTATTTATAGTTCTCAGATTTTAATACCGATATTCAACATGGTAGCAGAGCGTATAATTCGCTAAAATAGTTAATTGTAGGGTTGCGATCCACAACATAAAAGAAGAATAATTTCAGAAAACCGAATAAAAAATTACCATGGTAACAGAAAAACAATTAAATATAAAATTTGAAAAACAATTAAATGATGAGAAGAAACTGAAACTAAATGAGGAAACTGAAACGGACGAATTAGAAAATGCATTTTTAACGGGTGTGTGCGGTAAAAATGGACACAAGTCGTTTCAATGCAGAACTCAAGGTCAGCAGCAGCAGAAAGGAAACCAACGACGACGCGCCTATAGAGGACAACGTGGAAGAGGACGTCAATTCCAGAAGAAGATAACAAAGGAATCTCCAGCTGAGGTTGAAGATTTAGAATGTTCTTTTATTTTTTGTACGGATGTAGAAGCATGTAATAACGTAAGTCATGATAGTAATAGTATTGAATTTATCGTAGATTCGGGATGTACAGAACATCTCATTAATGAAAAATATATGAAATACATGTTTGATGTTACAGAAGTAAATAATGTAAGAATTTTAGTAGCAAACGGGCAATATGTTACTACAAATAAGAGAGGAAAATTAAAAATAGCGTATCAAAATTCAAAAATAACTGTTGAGGCACTCATTGTCAAAAATATAACTTTCAATTTGCTATCTGTACATAAAATGGTAAGTTTTGGCTTTAATATAAATTTTAATAAAAACAATGCAGAGATTTTTAGAGGAAATATTTTTATTACTGCTGAATGTAAAAATAAACTTTATAGAATTAATAGTACAATTTGTAATGATGTTGCGTGTAATGTAGCAAAAGAAAGTAATGAATTATGGCATAAGAGGTTAGGCCATTTGAATCGAAAAGGGTTAGGTATAATGAATTTGCCAATATCTGACAGGATTTGCGAACCCTGTATTGAAGGCAAAGCAACGCGAAGTCCGTTTAAACAAACAGCAAGACCGAGGTCTACAATGATTGCAGAAATGCTCCATACGGACATAGCGGGACCAGTAAGAAATATTGGACCAAATGGTGAGAAATATTTTATGACCATTATTGATGATTTTTCCCACTTTTGCGTCGTATACATTTTGAAGTATAAGTCCGAAGCGACTCAAAACCTACTAAACTATATAAGTGAATTAGAAAATAAATGCGGAAATAAAGTTAAAAGAATAAGGTGTGACAATGGAGCTGAATACACAGCAAATTCGATTAAAGATTTTTGCAGGCAAAAAGGGATAAGTTTGGAGTACACATTACCATATACTCCACAGCAAAATGGCGTTGCAGAACGCATAAACAGAACTTTATACGATAAAGCACGTACACTTTTTGCAGAGACAAATTTACCAAAACATTTATGGTGCGAAGCCATAAGATGCGCTGCTTATCAATTAAATAGATGTCCATCACAAGCTATTAAATATAAGACACCTTGTGAAATTATGTATGGGAATAAGGATATGTCAAAGCTACGAGTATTTGGATCTAAGGCGTGGGCAACAATAATAACCAAAGAGGATAAACTTAGTAAGCGTGCACAAAGCACTCGAATGGTTGGTTACAGCAAAGTTGGATATAGATTATGGGACCCAGAAAATGACAAGATAATAATATCGAGAGATGTGAAATTCAATGAAAATGATACGAAATATTGTGAAAAGGAAAATAAAGTGGAAAACAGAAGAAATGAAATAGAAGACATAGAGGATAAGATAGAGACAATAATAGACAATAAATCAGAAAAAGAAGAAATGACAAACGAAGAAGAACAAAGACAAGAGATAAAAAGTACGAAGTCAGGAAGAAAGGTTAAACCACCAACTCGCTATGATGATTATGAGACAAATATTGTATATGGCACAATAGCTGATGAAGGCTTCAGCTTACTGACCGATGCTCCAAATACATTCGAAGCAGCAATTGATAATCAAGATTGGAAGAACACAGTTGATAAAAAGTTTAAAGATTTAGAAGAATTAAAGCAGTTTGAAGAAGCAAATTTACCTATAGGAAAGAAGGCAATATATACACAATGGTTTTTTAAAAGAAAGAGAATAAGAGAACTAGCAAATTTCAAAACTTAGTTAGGGAAAAATTAACAAATTGTTTTCATAATTTTATGTATGATATGTTAATGTGATGTGTTAATTTCGAAATTTATTTTATGAGTTATGTAAACTTTATATTGTTATAGTTGTTAGTATAATGATAGTTTAATTTTCAGTTGATTGTATTTAATGTAATTATTGAGATGGGGTGTTAGAAGGCAATATTTACATTAAGCCTCCTTATTAGTATTTATGGTTTAAAGTGTTTTTATAGTATTGACGTCTTGTAAATAATCAAATAAAATAACACACGATTATCGGTTCGGTCGCAACATGTAATGGTTTTATTTATAGTTCTCAGATTTTAATACCGATATTCAACAGTTTCAGAGTGGATAGGAGTGACGATCATCTTCCTTGCCATGTGGGGGGTTAAACATAGATTAGGAATGGGTAGAAGAGTTCCTATTGTACCACCTATCAATATAATGCAATTTAGATAGACCATAATTGGCGAAACCTTAATCCTACAATATTGAAACTACATACGATTATTTTAACCAACCAAAGAAAACCGTCAATATCGATATCAATGTGAATACCAAATATCTACCGTAAACCTGTCCACATGAACATTTATTATTGTATTATAGCCAGCATTTTGTGGAGGCATATCGCAAATCAACTAGGCAGGCATTGAATAAGGCGACCTACTTTGTAATACCTTGTTCAAGTGAACTACTAATCCAAATATTTTTGTGTGTAAAGGATCGACCGCGTGGGCAACCTGTCAAATCATGTTTAAGCAGTCATGCAAAGTCTCTATCGTTAACGATCTTTTATCCCTTCTTGTAATTATAATTATAATTTTCTTTGAAAATTCTAAAATTGTTATAAAATTTTCACATAGAAAATGAAGTCGGAAAGATTTCGAAAATTCATCTCGTAACTTTTCAACATTTTTCTGGGTTATTTTTCATTCTTTCTTGTAATTTATTTAATTATTACATACACTCACACTCCTAGATTATTTCCGCCAACTATATTGTTAGGTCCCCCATGTAACAGGAGGCGAGCCAACTATCGAGTACCTAAATCGCAGTATAAGTATTGCTAGGTGCTATAAGAGGAACGCTACTGTCCATAACTCATCGCTGTCTCAACCCTTAGTCACCTTGTACGACACCTGCGCAAGGGATGGGGGGAGGTGACAGTGGTATTCTGCTTTGCCATCACTACACGGCTAATTTTCGGCCCCCTATTACATGAAACCTGGTATGTTTGGCGAAACTTTGTAATTCTATTTTAATTTTAACATTAAATAAATGTTAGAAAAATCGAATAATTATGGTCTTGAGGCGGGAATCGAACCCGCGTCCGCTGCTATCCGGGCAGGTGCCTGACCGCTCGGCCACCCAAGACATGTCTTGGGTGGCCGATTCCCGCCCCAAGACCATAATTTTTCAAACGTACGTTGTACGAAACTTTGTTGTTAATTCAGGAGGAAGGCGTAATTTATGTATGTATACATGATTTATAATTCATGGATGTCATCTCGTCGATTATTTATTTTAAGCGTTGCCTGTATGAATGGATTGTTTTACGCCGATATTCGTTACCCTTTTCAAAGGCAAACTTTGATTTATTTTGAACTTGTATAAGGCGAGCTATAAGGCAAGCTACTTACGTCATTCGACTAACATAGCTCGTAAATCACCAAAATGACAATACTTATTTTCCATTCTTGAACTATAATTCTCGGTATTTGTTTTAATCATTTGCTTTCACATCAAAGTATACACAATTATTGGGTGTCTAGACAAAGTACCCTAAATGTCAACGGCCATGTTTCATTGCCTATAATTTGAGTCGTCATCGATTTATAAAGTAGCGGCTAACTAATAGTGGAGTCTGAAAGAAAAGTCCTAACATTAATCAATGACAACAGTCACTGATTATAATGTATGCAATATTTGTCTCATTATAAAAGAACTATATGTTATTAAAAGTATATATCGCCTTATGCTGGTCCCAAATTATGATGCCCAAAACTTTTCGGATTTTGTCCCTTTTTAATCTTATGAGGTTGAAGGCAAATGTTTTTGATGCCACCGAAACAGAACTGTAATCCGTTTTAAATAACTTTGACTGGCCAAAAAATGTCTGTGTTCATCAAACAAACATCTGCCTCTACTGGATTTAACCATACGACCAAATCGACTGTACGCCAACTGTCTAAAATGAGGTACCTAAGTTACATAAAGATAAATAATAATGCCAAACATCTAAATATACGCGAGTCTAATCCGTAAAAGTTGTTTTATTTCAATTGTGTAGTGCTCGTGCAAATATAAGAGAACATTATCTAAGTAACAGTTTATTATTAATGCTTAGGCATATGCATGTGTCCTCAGGACTCAATTCAGGGCTGACGGTCCGGCCGGTTGGCCGGAAAGGTCATCAAATGGCGGCTGCGCACGATATGTAAAGGTCGCAGGAAGCCGCTGGATGCGGGCAGCACAGGACCGACCTGTTTCAAGATTCAAGATACTTGGGAGAGACCTATGCCTAACAGTCGGCGTCTCTCAGCTGAAGCTATGATTAACAATATTGTAGCGAAAAACAATATCAGGGGATCTACACGTACCCATAAGATATTTCATTAATTCTTCCTCCATTAAGGAAGCCAACGGGATCAAGCCCATACAGTCAAATCTTTTTTTTTTACTTAGTTCTTTGTTTAACAATAATGCATTCTGTTTAACACTTCAATTTCTTAAAGTCATTGTAATATTTTATGACAATTGTCTGTCTGTGCCGTAACTTGGTGAAGAGTAACGTTTTCCAATAAAAACAGGGACATAATTTTTAACTAATTGGCTGTTTGACGGATAAATAATATCAAATTTATGCCTGTAGCACATCTCCAATAAAACAGTATGCAAAGCAGTTTGCATGTATGAGTTCTCATAGAACAAACCCAACTATGTTCATTACTATAATCGCTGCTCAGTAATATATTTAGCCCAGTTACTACGGATGTAGCGCGTGGCCATGAGTGCGTCACGCTCGTAGTACACCGTCACCTCGCTACGGCCGCTACGATGCTACGGTTGAGAATAGTCGACGAGAAGACGCCGGCGTACGCGCTTGACTTACACAGACAAAAAAAAAGGTTTAATTGAAACCTATTTGGTAAAAAAAATATTATTGTCTATTAATTTAATCTTCCCGTGGAAGTGTTAACGCAATAAAGTTCTTCAACAAGTCGTAATAGGAGCGTAATTTGTTTGTAACCGAGTTAGCTGATTCAGATGGAGCGAAAAGTCAAGTTTAGCGTGACGACGGGAGGCTTACTGAAACAAGCCGCCGCTCTCATCTTCCTAAGTGGTGAGTACTTGGGATTATCTCCGCAAGTTTACGCCTCGAATCCGCAACTTCTGTGATAAATGTTCCCATGTTAGTTTCTTGATGCGTGTTATGATTTATCTACGACAAACTCCGAAAAATATTCCTGGCTGGAATTTACGATCGGTGAAATTGTGCCTTTATTGAGAATTATTGCAGTTTTTACAGTCGTAAATAATAATCAAACTTATGTAAAAAATAGGTGAAGCGAAAGCAGTGTGTGAGGATCTTGGCAAGTGGAAAGTAGGGATCTCTGCCTTCCCCTGTGGGAGAAAGGCTTCTCTTATGTGTGTATGTGTATAGGAAAAAGTATAATTAGAAACACAATCAATATCTATATACAAATGTGTCAATGCGATCTCTTTAATTTGACTTACTAAAATCTTAAGCTGTGCAAATTTCAACACTTAGGGCCTGTTTCACAATCGACAAGTAAGTTCTAAGTAGCTTACTTCGCAGATCATTTGACAGTTGTCATGTGAAATATATGTCAATTGAACTGCACAGTAAGCTACTTCGAACTTACTTGTCGATTGTGAAACAGGCCCTTAACCTACTATTTAATTTTATACGATCTATTATTAGAACCTTTCAATTTCACGAAAGCGACTGTGTTACAAATAAAATGAAGTCTTATTTTGTGAAACTTAATTGTTCAATTAAAATACGAATCAATTTATTACAAGAAACATACATACATAAATCACGCCTATCTCAGGGTTGGCAGAGGTGCTTATTAACACCCACGTTTCGCCAATGAGGTTAGGTCCCATGTAAGAGATGGCGAGCCTATTGCCATTTATCGCGCACGGAAATCGCAGTACATTGTGGCATACGAGGAACGCTGCTGTCCATTACTCTACCCTTAGTCGCCTTGTGCGACACCCGCGTGAGAGATTTGGGATGGTGACAATTGTATTCTGCGCTGCCATCACCACACGGCAAGAAAAAGCTCAGTAATATTAGACGTTGAAATAAACAAACTGTTTATGACGTCAGTAATGTAAAACAGGATATATGTACTATAGACAGACTTTAAGAATGTAAACACCACAGAGGTTAATAGCATAAGGAAGGTTGCCCATAGACAATTTATCGCTGGACAACGATCTCTTCCAGACCACCTATGGATGGAGCGACAAAGTAGTAGATGATGTAGTAATCATCACTAAAGCCTTATATTGCCAATGTCCCTAATACTGGGGAACATAATCTTCCCTATGGAGGGAAGCTTAATATTAGTATAGGGAGAATGAGCAATAACCCACCACGCTGGCCCAGTGCAAATTGATGATGTACTACGATGATCGAATATTAATTTATGTAAATGAATAAGCTCATACTTTCAACCACATTGATGAACCGATAAAAAAAGCAGGAATGTCAGAAGAAGGTTAGCACTGCCTACCATAACGTACCGTAGGTTTTCATATTTGATTACGAAATATTCGCCTAGACTTCCCCCCCAAATTTTATTATTTATTATATTTTTTATTATCCATTAACTTCTGACTTCTTGTTAATGCTTTACTTATAGATTCATCAATATTTATTGATAGTATCAGGTTTTGCATTTACACAAATTATTTTTCGATCGTAAGTAAAGTAGGACGTAATATACATAAGAACCTACGTACATTTTTCAACAAAGTGTAATGGACAACTGATTCGATCGCGTAGAAAAATTACTATTTCTCTTTGTATGACCTTGAGCTTTCCCACTCGTTAAAGTAACCAGACCCGGCTTGCGTATGCCTTTAACAGTTTTATTCACGAGAATATTGCTCCATAGATCGGAGCTTTAGGCAGTATGCCCAGTTTGTTCCACCTTCCCCTACATCTGTCAACAGTAGCGATTTCATTGAATATTGATATGGATATCGATCAACAATTATTAGGCAATCAACCGCCATAATAATTCGATGTTCGTTTTAGGCTATCTGGTAAATTTAAATGCGTAGGTTAATAGATGGCGGTCAAAAATGTTGGCTCTTCCTGAAAATTTTATTTCCTTTATATGTGAGACCCAGTTTAGCATACTTCACACAATCCATCCATATATTCTCTGGTCTTTCTAAGGTTCGGCATCCATAAACTTTCAATATTTTTTTAGTCTTGTTTAGTATATCCCCAAAGTGCAGAGGGCAGAGCAGAGGTGAGGTGAAATAAACACCCACTTTTCGCCAATTAAATTATAGGTTAGATGACATTAGGCTCCCCACCCATGCAATAGGTGGCGAGCCTAATGTCATCTAACGGGCACTTAAAATCGCAGTATCTTTGTAGGTGACATAAGAGGAACGCCACCGTCCATCACTCATCGCTGTCTCTGACCTTAGTCGCCTTGTACGACACCCACGGGAGAGATGGGGGTGGTGACAATTGTATTCTGCTCTGCCGTCACCACACGGCGTGAGAAAAGGTGGAATCTTAAATTTCCGCATGTTCGTTATTGAAATTAGATTTTTTAATCGTTTCAGACCGTATAGCCACTTTGTGTCGCCTTCCCCTAGCATTTAGCGTTAGAATGTTATGTTACGTGTCCCAAATAGATACCAGTTATAGACACAATCGATAACAATTAGTTTACCCTGTATTGATTTTAATTCCATATGTCACCTTACAAGTTATCAAAACCAAAAGGTGATAAAAAATTCACTACGACCATGTCGGCCTTCGTTGCACGTGGTTTAATCCCATGGGTGACTACAGTTACTGAAAAACAAAGTAAAATCCTCAACGCCTTAGACCAAAGTACCAAACACAACTTAATAAAACTAAACTCTAATATTGTCTACCTTAACATAATTTATTATTAAGTTGCTAGCTGACCCAGCAAACATTGTTTTGCATATATCTCCTAGGGGGATAAAAATAGCCTACGACCTAATATAAAATTTGATAAAAAACAGTCAAGCCGTTTCGGAGGAGTTTGTTAACAAACAGTGTTTCATAACAAACACACGCGCATACCAGATTTTTATACTTACTAGATTAGATAGATATAATTATAAGATAGATAATCGATTTATTTCTTTTAAAAAAATAATTTTCCCACTCCAATACAAACGTATATTGCGTGTTAGCAAAATATATGGACTTCTCTATTTATAACAACTTTAAAGGTCATTAACAGCCATTTCCAATAAGCTACTGAATTGACTCGCAAATGGAATAAACCTATGCACAGCCAATGACAGGTGACATTAGTGGAGGTTTCAACAAATATTTATAATCAGAAACTGCCAAGCTTTAAACAAATACGTGCTTTACACCAAACTTGTGAAGGTTGAAATTCGATCGTAGCAATTTCAGTGTTCGATAGCTTAATGCGCTTTTCATTGTACTGAGTGACGGAGCAATCCTCTTCACGTTTCGAATACATAATCGCGCACGTCAAATCCTCCGATCAGCAAGTCTTCCCAGCGACGGGATTAAATGGATTTAACTCTAATTAAGCCGTCAGTAACTCTGTTTATTAATACAGAAACGCTACTCAAATTTTGAACACTGATTATAAAATTAAGTGGACAATAACATTAAAATAAAATCTGAATGGAAAACCGTCAATTTGGACAATACTTAAGTATTAAACAGGACTCGTTTCTGTTTCTGTATTATGAAGGTACTATTTGTCTTTCAGAAACGCGTCACACGATAGGTCGGCGTAGAAAAACATGGTGTCACAGTTTGAGGAGCTATCCAATTATTTTATAAGATATTTTATTTTAAGTATCTTCAGATTTATGAGAAATAGGATAGGTAAGTTAATGTTAAGTGAATTATTTGTCACGCAAAATACATCTTCTGGCGCCCAACGGGACAACTGTTGATGAAAGTCTCTCACTGTAAAAATACTATAATCAATAGAATGTTTGTTAAATCACAAATTATTCGAAGAGCAATGTTAAATCTTAATGACCCTGCCACATTTTATAAACGACACTACTCCACGTGTAGACATCAAGCTACCGGCGTCGCTTCGGATGTTTATAGTTTCTGGTCATAGAAAACTTATGCTAGAAACACATTTTTAAAACACGACGCGACCCGATGTATCGCAACGCGTGTTGAGTCGAATCAAATGTATTGGTTTTCTATGAACAGAAACACACTATGAACATCCGACGCGACACCGGTGTTCGGCGCCTACAAATTTCTCCTCAGTGCTTCGGAAAGCACATTAAGCCGTTGGTCCCGAATGAATTTGCAGTACTCACCAATGCGCACTGGGCCAGCGTGGGTTGGCCCATTTCCTATATTTTTACATTAATGGGGACATTAAATGGTGGTGATGATGATGATGAGTACATGAACCAACAAACAGTATCCAATATATCTATGTAACATTTGTGCCGAATGTGTACTCACTGGTAGTTATTCACAGTAAATATTTTTTACTGTGAATAACTGGCAGTGAGTGCACCGTGTTGCAGTGTGGTGACGGCAGAGTAGAATACAATTGTCACCACCCCAAATCTCTCCCTAAAATCTGGATGTCGTACAAGGCGACTAAGGATAAATCAGTGATGGGGAATGGGCAGCAGCGTTCCTCTTATACCACCTAGTACCTACTGCGACTTCTGTGCCCGATAAATGGCAATAGGCTCGCCACCTATTACATGGGACCTAACATAATTGGCGAAACGCGGGTGCTAGTTCACCTCTGCCTACCCCTTCGGGGATATAGGCGTGACTTATGTATGTAATATTTTTTTCCCATTTATCCTCAGTGGTGACAAAGTAGTCACAGCTGGGAATAGACGTCCTCTTGATACGGGAATCGAACTTGGTTAGCCAAGTGATTGCGGAAGACCCGGCTTCTATTCTTGCATCAAGACTAATCTTGTTGTTGTTTGTAATATTTTTCTAACATTTAAATATAAAACGTTCAAATGTTGTGTCCCAAGATGCTTATCTGTCTAACTAAACCAAGCAATCCCCGTCTCTCAATTTCGTCGACTTTTATGCCGTAATTACCTACATTAGTCGAAAACTCGGTCGATACGCTGCAAGCGGACGCTCCCCGCATATTGCATATCGACTAGAGTTCACTCCACGAAAGAAGTCCCTTGGCTTAAACCTTAACTCTTTGCAATAAGGGCGAAAATAATGTTATTGGCGGGGCTTCTTTTGTGGAGCGAACTCTAATGTAAACAATCGTTCGTTTGAAAACGACTAGTCGATTTCAAACGAACGATGCAGCATGCTGGAAGCCTGCCATGTCGATACAAGTCGCACGCGCCTCCTCCTGCATGTTCCAAGCCGTTGTAGTTCTACTTCTGGGAACAGGACAGGGTGTCCTGTTCCCAGACTATCTGGGGTCGGCGCAGTATGTTTCCTCTTCCATATCCATATAAGCATATCGGTCAGACGTCATCAAACCATCCACTCCCTTTTGATTCATATCATCCATCACACCGTAAAGGTGCTGTGATGAATGAATGTATAGAAAAGAGACAGAACAAACCATGTCTGGAGACCGATGAACGGAGAGAGTGATTGGGATGACAACATTCCAATCCATACTGCTCAAAGTTTTGGCTTAGGTTTTACAGCCGGGCGCCTGCCTGACACTAACCCTCTTTGGGTATGCTGTTGTTGGTTTGCCTTCCACCATTCGGGTGCCCCAAGGTGCTTATTGGTCTACACCGGGCAATCGCCCTTAGTCGACTTTTACGACACCCATGGGATGAGTCGGGGCTGGCCTTTGTTCGCTCCCAGGCCAGCATAGAAGATAAAATGTAGTTGTTGTAAGTTTTTTGTAGTGCTGACTGGAAAGACTAGTGTAAACGGTACTCGCATGCGGGTTGCATTACTAGCAATACCAAAATCTATTGCCTCTCCATATGCTGGTTGAAACGATTATAGTCCGACAGCCTCGGGCGCGACCCTCCTGCGGAACGAGACGGTGCGGTGGCGGGGACGGGGTACTCTAGATGCTTGCGGGGGCGAGCAATGAGGGGTTGCGCACGAAGTTATCGGACTATGAAATGTAAATACGTTATTGAGGGTGAGTCGGGATTAGCACACATGCTACGTTATTCGCTCACAGGCCAGTAGGAAGCAATATACATACATACATACATAAATCACGCCCATATCCCCGAAGGGGTAGGCAGAGGTAAATTATCACCCGCGTTTCGCCAATTATGTTAAGTCCCATGTAATAGGTGGCGAGCCTATTGCCATTTATCGGGCACAAAAGTCGCAGTACATTGTCAGGACGGTGGTATAAGAGGAACGCTGCTGCCCATTCCTCATCACTGATTTATTCTTAGTCGCTTTGTACGACACCCACGGGAGAGATTTGGGATGGTGACAATTGTATTCTACTCTGCCGTCACCACACGGCTATATAATTTTCAAACAAAAACCAAAATATTTTTTTTTATTTCAGCAGCAACAGTGGAGAGCTTGCAGTGCTACTGGTGCGGCCCGCTGGCGGAGCAAGTGCACCGTAGCCGGCGAGCTTCGTCGTGTGACGAGCCCGGCAGGCCCGTCACCACCTGCGACACTGGCTACACGCACTGCGCTGTGGTGGCCACATCGCCGCGTATGTATACTACTACACACACATAAATTGCCCCTATATCCCCGAAGGGGTAGGCAGAAGTGAACTAGCACCCAAGCACAACTAGCCAAAACTCTTAGCATTGCATGGATTCACCGTGCGGGTGCCGGGCCCATAGTGTGGCAGAGAGGGGATTCAGTGACTTATGTGACCCAAGTGTAGGTTTAAAGTAACATAAGTAACATATACAGGGTTATTTTTAAAACACCAAAAACCTCGCAGGAGTAGATAGATAACATCATATGCAACATTGTTTGTTCTACAACTTTTGATGATTCGTAATATTTTACTTTCATACAAAAATAAATACTAATATCATTTACCGTTTTAAAAGTCAATAACTGCTTGCATCGGCATTAAGCAGCGCGCGGGCCTAGCCACAGACGTTATAGTGATGCTACGCATAGCGTCTTCCTTTCGTTTATGAATGAAAACATAGACGTATAAATGTCACGACAGTATACATTAAAAACTTAAAAAAATTATTTTGCGCAATGTATTGCGCTATATAAAAACTCATAAAACAAAAGTTGTTGTTTATACATACATACATAAATCACGCCTATATCCCCGAAGGGGTAGGCAGAGGTGAACTAGCACCCACGTTTCGCCAATTATGTTTGGTCCCATGTAATAGGTGGCGGGCCTATTGCCATTTATCGGGCACAAGAACATAGCTAGCTGGTATAAGAGGAATGCTGCTGCCCATTCCTCATGACTGATTTATCCTTAGTACGACACCCACGGGAGAGATTTGGGATGGTGACAATTGTATTCTACTCTGCCGTCACCACACGACCAAAAAAGTTGTTGTTTATGATGTTAGCTATCTGGTCACGGTCACTTCACCAAAAGCCTCTTTTGGTGTTTTAAAAATAAAATATGGCCGTGTGGTGACGGCAGAGTAGAATACAATTGTCACCACCCCAAATCTCTCCCGTGGGTGTCGTACAAGGCGACTAAGGATAAATCAGCGATGAGGAATGGGCAGCAGCGTTCCTCTTATATCACCTAGCAATAGTACTGCGACTTTTGTGCCCGATAAATGGCAATAGGCTCGCCACCTATTACATGGGACCTAACATAATTGGCGAAACGTGGGTGCTAGTTCACCTCTGCCTACCCCTTCGGGGATATAGACGTGACTTATGTATGTATGTATGTATGTAAAATAAACCTGTATATAAACTATTATCCATCCTCGATAATCCAACACAAAAACAATTTTTTCAATTTGAATCGATAGTTTCTGAGATTAGCGCGTTTTACCAAACAAACAAACTTTCAGCTTTATAATATTAGTATCTATAGAAATACTGGATGAAGAGGGAGAAATACTGAAGGCAAAACTGTCCGTATAATACGGACAGTTTTGCCTTCAGTTCTACCTGACCGGATGCAAATCCGCATAGTGTGTGGATATTCTAGCCGAATGGGCCCCATATGTTGTTTGTCTTCAGTTCTACCTCATCATATCATCATCACCGTTAGTCGCCCTTTAATGTTCCCACTGCTGGGGCACGGGCCTACGGATGGAAGAATATATGGAGATTGAGCCATAACCCACCGCGCTGGCCCACTCTGCCCAGCCATATTTGGTAATTTTCTGTGAGAGTGGCCTTTGACACACGTTCCAGTGTAGAACTTACGTAAATTCTAGACAAGCCAAGGTCTTTACTACTATTGCAAACAATAATGTATATAGCGATTTAGCTGGTATACCCCTCACTCCCACCTCTACAGCATACAAACCAACAATGTATTATAATATTATACATACATAAATCACGCCTATATCCCCGAAGGACCGAACAGAGGTGAATTAGCTCCCACGTTTACGTTTCGCCAATCATGTTAGGTCCCATATAATAGATGGCGAGGCGATTGCCATTCAATGGGCACAAAAGTTGCTAGATGGTATAAGAGGAACGCTGCTGCCCATTCGTCATCACTGTTTTAACCCTAGTTGTAAGACTTGTAGACACCAGCGGGATAGATTTGGGGTAGTGACAAACACCTGCGCTTCGTCAATTAGGTTAGGTAGGTCCCATGTAATAAGTGGCGAGACCCATGTACTAATAGAAAGTGTGTATGTGTGTAATAACGATAGAACACTTTGTTCGCAGCATTCACCGAATCACGATACTGCGTTAAATTCTACCAAGACGAGTGCTACTCCCTTTACTGCAACACCACCAAGACTTTCAGAATGACCTGCCCTTGCCGCGGCGACCTCTGCAACGGCGTCAAAACCAAAAGGGAAATAGACGCTTTCATGAAATTAGCTATAGTAAGCAAAACGGCAACCAACAGAATAATCAAACGAAACGCCGACAACCTAGACGAAATACGAAACACGACACTAAATATTGACGCGCCGCCAGAAATAGGCATGCCGAACAGTGGAGTCGAGCACGACATTAGTGAAAATATAAAAATTCTCGTCTTAAACGAATCCACTGATTCAAACTCACTACCGATGGAAGTTAACAATGAGCAGATGAACGAATCAAAAATAAATAGTACCATGAATAATGACAAGGAAGACGCAAACAAAACAGAATCTAGCGAAGCTAAAATGCAGGGAACAGAACAATCTACAACAGAGGACAAAAACATAAATATTGAACCGACAACCACAAGCAAACCAACAGAACCGACAATAATTTCAACACAGACTTTAAAACCTATGAATGCAGATGGGAAACCCAATATGGTACCCACGGCCGAAGCTCTACAACAAAACTCTGCGAATGTAGCGACCAGCGAAAAACCAATGCACCAGATGACCACCGAAACCATTTCTACAACTATTGCAAACAATAAAAATAATATGAAACCAATGCCTACTAACGCCACTCGTAACAATGCCAACGCAATATTTACTGGGAGTTTGCTGATTATAAAATGTTTAGTTGTAAAAATCACAATTTAAATTGATAAGAATAATGTGTATTTGTCAGGATTTCAATTAATTATGCCTCATTTTCAATGTTTGTAAGATAGTCAACACATGTTTTTAAAACTGATAAATTTTGAGCATTATTTCTTATTTGGAGCTGTTTATTTTGGAATTCACACTTTGTAACAACTTAATTGTGCGAGGCAAATTCTTAATTCAATTAATAAAGTTGATCTCATAGTATTAAATATTTTCATCCTAATCATCACAGATAGATTATACACATATAATGTCGTAGTAATCATTATTGTGATATTAGATTAAACAATATAAATTAAAGTACCACTTCACATAATATATTGTTTTATTGTATATAAACTCAGTAAAGGTCAATATTTTAACTGAAAAAAGGCTCTTAATATTGTTAATCAAATGTGAAATCATATTGTTTGGAAAGTTGTCTATCAGTCGACTTATTTTCTAAACTTTTTGAGCCTTGGGCATAAGCCTCTCTGATGTCAGAATCAAAAGGTTTTTGTGGTCTAGCATATTTCTGTGATGGCCCATAATAATCATATGTTGGCGGTGGCTCTATCTCGGAATGACTAGATACATGTGTCCTTTTATCTGGTCTACCATTTTCATGGGCATCTACATCGACGTCTATTTCATTTTCAATAGGCACAGCTAAAGGTACTGTTTGTTTAGCCTTAACAAAGAAATTTTTATATTTCATAAAAGGAGCTGCTTTCTTGGCAGTTGTAAAATAGAGACCCTTTTGTTCTTCACCTGTGCACAAATCACCAATATCTGGTGGGGGTGGAGTTTTTGGTTTAGGTCTAACTTCAGCCCACGTCCGATTTACCACACCCTTTCCTTTTCCACTATTGTCAAATGTGTATTCCGATGTACTGCTACTTGATGATGCGACTGGTGGGGCAAACTCATTTATTCTTTTACTTCGCTGCTGCTCTACATACTCTTCTTGACTCATTTGCCTGAATTTCTTGACTTTATCATCCATCCCATCCTTACCTATATCCCACTCTCGAACATAAGTCTCACGAAGCTTCTGCCTCTCTTTTTCAAGTTCTTCTTTGGCTTTCTTTTCCTCCTCTTTAGCTTTAGCATCAGCTTCATCCTTTTGTTTTGTTAGGAATTCCAGAAGGAGAGCTGTGAAATCCTTTTGATTCTCTGCAACATAATTTACAAATATTGACATACTCATAATTTGACACAATGTTTATAAATTGTTAGCAATTCAAGGAATGCCTTGAGTAGTTAAATGAATTAATAGAATGTGTAGCATACTACCTTTGGGCTCTTCAGGAGGTAACCCTGCCCTAGCTCTTTGTCTGGCTCTAGCCGCTGCTACTCTTGCAGCTATAAGCTCGTCCCTCTTCTTCCGCAATTGTTCTGCTTCACTCTGCGCACTAAGAGTCTCTTGACGTCGCTTTATCAATTCTTCCATTTGCTTACGACGCTCGTCTTCATTCGTACTGAATGAATAATAGCCCACGCCATGGATTCGAGCCTCTAAAATATGGAAATAAGAGTATCATAATAGTCGATATCCTCGTAATATACCAAAATAAATTAATCTATATAAAATTATTTATATTAATTATATACCGTCAAACAGCAAATCTTGATAGTGCACATCGCTGTCTTTTTCGATCAACTCCTTTTCTTTCTCCTCCCATTTATCACGTAAAGATTGTAAGTAATCATTTGTTTTTTGTACCAAAAATGGCATATCAGTTTTAGTTGTCTTGTTTTCCTGAAAAATTTACATGGCTATAATTAAAATTTAATAATATTATGTGACATGATTTTTCATGTCGCATGAATTTTTATGTTTTGGCTGTGTCTGTTGAATTCTTTTGCCTCGTCAACGACCGAAAACAAATTTTTACGGGAGGGGAAACCACTGTCATCCACGACACAAGCCGACCTCTTCTCGAGATCGATTGTCGATCAATACGATGGTAAATTAAAATCTTTATTTTCATAGGCCATCTGCCTTAATTTTATATTAGAACTATGTGTGGTTCTTTGTGAGTCAACACAAGAAACAATTGGTAAGCATATTTTTCGATATTTTAAACTTTTTGGTCGAAACATTGAAACACGTTTTTTTGTTCGATATTTCAGTGTTCTAATTTCTTGTTTTAGGGGTATGCCGCACTTTACGCACTTTATGCCGCACTTTGTTTAGACGCACTTTCTATCGCCTTTATGCATTTTGGACCCACTTTATAATGCAAATTTAAAAGCCGTAGTCTTCTTCGCATTTTTCTTCGCCTTTCTTCTTTGCCTATTTTTCTGGACTGCAAGCCTTTTTCATCTTGCTAAACGTTGGGAGCACCGAGGAGAGGGAAGGAGGTAAACCCTGCACCCTACACCCTTAAGCCATACACACACACCGGCAGCAGGTATGCAGAACCCTTTCTAAAGTCTCATCTCAACTATCTAAATTCTTAACAAGTCAAATTAAAATTAATTTATATAACATAAATGCAATCTCTTTCAAAATTTAGGCAATTATTAGAATATTAACTTAATCCTATTTGTACAGCCCCAGTGTGCCCTTAAGGCCAGCTTAACATTAATTTACAACTTTGTTTTTATAACCAAATACACGCACAACAAAGTAACCGTTGTTTTCTTTGTGTACAAGCCCCCCTTATGATTAAATTTCTAATTCTTTCCCAAGTAGCAATCCGTGTGCAATTTTGTAGGTGAGTCTGGCGCCCGAATATACCTTTTTTTTCTACATTTATTTATATATTTTTGACTCATCTCAACCTTAAAATTCAAAATTTAAACTCTTTAATTTTCTGTTACATTTGACATCCTTATAATTAACCTTCAAAAACATTATTTTTAATTTTTTATTACATTTGGCACCTTGAAACAGGGACTTGAATATTATCTAGCTTTGTTTGTTTGTTACTTTGTTGTGTGGTTTACATTTTTATATGAAAGATATTGCATTTTGTTTTTCTATAACTTTTCAACAAAACAATTGTTTGTTTTTATAATTAATTCTATTTGAATTATATAATTTGTGCGGCATACTACCAA
This sequence comes from Cataclysta lemnata, assembly GCA_963931975.1. Taxonomy (NCBI): domain Eukaryota; kingdom Metazoa; phylum Arthropoda; class Insecta; order Lepidoptera; family Crambidae; genus Cataclysta; species Cataclysta lemnata. Next base: position 5,696,868 of record OZ008358.1, on the reverse strand, counting down.
ATAAAAGTTCTTGTTGTTAAATTTATTTACCCCATATTTATGTGTAAAAGAATAACTTTCATTTTTATGTGTTTTTGTATATTTATACATATATAGGCAATTTAACCTATATACTTTGTTTTTATACAACATTTATTGTATTTTGACATTACGGTTTACATATTTTAGGTGTAAAGAAGCTATTAATTTATATTTCAATAATTCTACCAAACACTTAGGGATTTTTATTGACTTTTTCTTGTAAACTTAAAACAATTTTCTTTGTTATAGTTTTGAGGTTGTTTTACCAAACTTAATATTAAGATATTTTTGTTGGCAGTATAAACTTAGAATTTTTAGCTAATAATATACTTATATAATTTAAATATTAACTTTAAAATATTCATCTATATGAATGGTTGAATAAATAATTTGTTTTATATTACAAATTTAACATTTGTTATAATATTTTATTTCAGTTAGGTAATTTTAAGTACATTGTGAAAAGATGTTGCATTTGTTTGCTTTGCAAATTAATAGTATTACATTCAAATATTAAGATTTCCGCTTACCACTATTCATTTAATTTGAATTGATATTGAAATAGCGTTATCACATTATCATATTATTAAAATTTTGTCATTATGGACATGGATAAACCTGCTTCTGCTGGACCATCACACAAAGTTTCTATTGCTACTGACACTACTGACTTAATTCCGCCTGTATTTCCGCGTGAATTGGAATCGCAATTAATTACAATGTCTGAAGAGCCTCCTCGCTTTGATCATACTCATAACGTTGCACAGTCTTCTTTGCTGGATTCTTGCTTGCCTGGTGGATCACAATTGCCTAATGATTTATTTGTTCGTAGTTCTGCTAAACATGGTTATTTTAAGCGTCCTGATTTTTCTAAGAGTAAAATATCGTTTGACGGTAAGTCTTGCGTTAGGGAATTTATTTCAAATGTAGAAGAATATATAGTTTCAAGGGAAATTGATGAATACTTTGTTTTGACTTCTTTTTCAGAATTTCTTACTGGTTTGGCCAAAAAATGGTATCGTGTTGTTCGTTCTCGTGTTAAGTCGTGGTTTGAAATTAAATTAGCTTTGTTTTCACATTTTGATAAACATGATTTTGGTTAGTATCACACGTTTGGTAGGGATTTAATTTTTTATGCTTCTTTACATTGTTTTAGTAATTCTTTTGATAATTTATCGCAGATCGTTCTGGTTTTGCAAAATCACTTTCTTCACTTGAAGAAATTTTCAAGAAAGTTGTTCTTTCTTTATTTAAAGCATTACATAATGCTTCTATATAATAGGGGTCGACTTGTCACTTCTTTTGACGTTAATGGCGTATTTTGGAGACAAATTTTTCTTTGTCTAATGCTACATACTCATTATTTTTTGAGAAAATTTCAAATAGTATTTTTTTACTAATATTTTTATAAAAATACTACTGGTAGATACCATATTAAAGATATTCTTAAAGTTGGATAATTATTTTTGAATTTGTTCTTTTGTTTTTGTAATTGGAGTTATTTATGACCTATGAAAGAGATGAATGCAGGAAAATGGTCTTTGAATGAGGATGAATGAAAATGAATGAAAGATGGTAATTCCATATACGAATAACAATACAAAAATTGTTCATTTAGTTTCATTAAAAATATATTACAGTAATTTAAAAGTAAAATTAGTTTTTCAAAATATTATAAATACATATTTTCTAATATCACGGAAGTTATGTTTTAGCTTGGTTATAAACTGAATTAGTCTCCAAACAACATTTTGAATTAACATCAAAAGATTTTAATTATTTTATATTTATTGTTACATATTATTATATATTATTGTAACACCTCGTTTTGTGCAAATTATTTTGTACAAATTTGCTTTTGTCTTTTTATAGACATCTTTTTTTGTCCTTTTGTAGACATAAATATTTTTCTTTGTCTTTGTTATTTACTCGGATTTGACACTTTAATACTCGAGTATAAATAAATACCGGATTTTTCCATTTTTTACTTTTTTCCTCAGGTTTTGTCTGGTGGTTCTTTTTGTATGGTCCCGAATTGTTGGATTCATACACCTTTTTTTTCCACATCATGTATGGAAGGTTGGTGGTGTTGTTCCAGCCATGATTGTGTTGTTTTAATGTGGTGATCCCGAATTGTTGGATCATTCACATTTCTTTTCCACATCATGTATGGAAGGTTGGTGGTGTTATTCCAGCCATGATTGTGTTGTTTTTGTTGTGTGTTCCCGAATTGTTGGAACCCACATACATTTTCTTTTTCTTCCACATCATGTATGGAAGGTTGGTAGGGTTGTTCCAGCCATGATTGTGTTGTTTTTTTACTTTGTGTACCCAAATTGTTGGTCACCATACACATCATGTTCGGAAAGTTGGTGGAGTTATGCCGACCATGATAGTGCTTACTAGAGTCTGATAAACTGTTTGTTTTCAGATCTCACATTTAAAAAAAAAAGACGAGTAGAGAGGAAGAGTCAGCGACGAGGGTGTCCAACTGATCTCCAAAAATTAAGGATAGTTTTGTTTCGGTAGGGTAGTTTATGAGTCAGCGACTAGGGTGTCCAACTGATCTCCCAACTTTAGGATAGTACTAGTCAGTGACTAGGGTGTCCAACTGATCTCCAAACTTTAGGATAGCTTACGAGTCAGTGACTAGGGTGTCCAACTGATCTCGATACTGAGGATAGTTTAGTGTTCAGGTAGGAAGGTGTTTAGAGTCAGTGACCAGGGTGTCCAACTGATCTCCATAAACAGGATTTTTAGGATTTTTTTTGTTATTGTCCTTTTTTGTTTCGTTTCTTGGGTTTTGAAACCAAGGTTCATTACGAACTTGGGTTCGGGTTTATTTACTTTTCTTGAACTGATGTTCACAATATTTTGTTGTGTAGGTATTTGTTTTGTTTTTATCAGCCTCGCTTCTCGATGCTTTTCTTGGGGAAGGGTGAAATGTGACATGATTTTTCATGTCGCATGAATTTTTATGTTTTGGCTGTGTCTGTTGAATTCTTTTGCCTCGTCAACGACCGAAAACAAATTTTTACGGGAGGGGAAACCACTGTCATCCACGACACAAGCCGACCTCTTCTCGAGATCGATTGTCGATCAATACGATGGTAAATTAAAATCTTTATTTTCATAGGCCATCTGCCTTAATTTTATATTAGAACTATGTGTGGTTCTTTGTGAGTCAACACAAGAAACAATTGGTAAGCATATTTTTCGATATTTTAAACTTTTTGGTCGAAACATTGAAACACGTTTTTTTGTTCGATATTTCAGTGTTCTAATTTCTTGTTTTAGGGGTATGCCGCACTTTACGCACTTTATGCCGCACTTTGTTTAGACGCACTTTCTATCGCCTTTATGCATTTTGGACCCACTTTATAATGCAAATTTAAAAGCCGTAGTCTTCTTCGCATTTTTCTTCGCCTTTCTTCTTTGCCTATTTTTCTGGACTGCAAGCCTTTTTCATCTTGCTAAACGTTGGGAGCACCGAGGAGAGGGAAGGAGGTAAACCCTGCACCCTACACCCTTAAGCCATACACACACACCGGCAGCAGGTATGCAGAACCCTTTCTAAAGTCTCATCTCAACTATCTAAATTCTTAACAAGTCAAATTAAAATTAATTTATATAACATAAATGCAATCTCTTTCAAAATTTAGGCAATTATTAGAATATTAACTTAATCCTATTTGTACAGCCCCAGTGTGCCCTTAAGGCCAGCTTAACATTAATTTACAACTTTGTTTTTATAACCAAATACACGCACAACAAAGTAACCGTTGTTTTCTTTGTGTACAAGCCCCCCTTATGATTAAATTTCTAATTCTTTCCCAAGTAGCAATCCGTGTGCAATTTTGTAGGTGAGTCTGGCGCCCGAATATACCTTTTTTTTCTACATTTATTTATATATTTTTGACTCATCTCAACCTTAAAATTCAAAATTTAAACTCTTTAATTTTCTGTTACATTTGACATCCTTATAATTAACCTTCAAAAACATTATTTTTAATTTTTTATTACAATTAATAAAGCCAAAATCTCTTAAATTTTTTTAAATATGTCCTGTTTCAAACAATATAACATAAATTCGTATTTCATGAACACTTTATTCCACACTATTTCATTATGCAATGTTATAAACTTATTTGTATTATTTCATAATTTTTTATTACACACACACACAATAATTTTATATTAACATTAAGAATTTTGATAAAATTTAATTGAAACTCAATTACCAATAAAGTATTCTACTATTCTATTCTCAAAAAGTAAATTTCAATTCTTATATCAATATTACAGATTTAGGTGCAATGCAAACAGAAGGCAGCGAGGCGAAAGTATAGTAAAGTATGGATAAGGCGCGGATACAGCGCAGTTGATATCTGCCCAAATATAAGCTGATATATTTTTTTATTTGATATGATTTGTTACATTGCTAGAATATCTTAATATCCATACCTTACATTCGCCTCGCCACCTTCTGTTTGCATTGCACCTTAGGTGGCACATACAACATTAATATGTTAATTTTACTCACTAGTTCATCACTATTGTCACTATCCTTTACCAAGTCCTTAATTAAATCTTTATCTCTCTTTTTGTAGAGGTCTAAATCAGAATAGTGACATTTACGAGTACGGCCCAAGCAGTCAGTAAACTCTACCCTGTAAAATATATCAATATACTATTAGTTCACCACTAAACCAATTGACATTTTAAACATCAACCTATCTCAATAATCTCCAACTGCCACACTCAGAGACGTCAAATAACGTTAATGAGTACTTAACGTCAAAAAATGACAATTCAAACTATTCGCTATTCTTGCCGGGTCTATGGTCTAGATTTGAATGAAATTTTTTGACATTAAATACTCATTAAAGTTAATTAACGTCTCTGAGTGCGGCAGTAAGATTTTTTAAAATTTGTTACTATACTAACACTACCATTAATTTCGTGTTAGAACATTCCCAAAAGTATTTTTACAGTATTAATATCAATATGCATGTCAAATAATAAATATACATACATACATACATAAACGCCTATATACCCGAAGGGGTAGGCAGAGGTCAACCAGCATCCACGGTTCACCAATTATGTTAGGTCCCATGTAATAGGTGGCAAGCCTATTGCTATTTATCGGGCACAAATCGCAGTACTATTATTGCTAGGTGATATAAGAGGAATTCTGCCCATTCATCATCGCTGATGATTCATTCCCGTGGGTGTCGTACAAGGCGACTAAGGATAAATCTGAATATGATTAGGAATGGGCAGCAGCGTTCCTCTTATACCACCTAGGCTAGCAAAGTACTGCGACTTTTGTGCCCGATAAATGGCAATAGGCTCGCCACCTATTACATGGGACTTGACATATTTGGCGAAACGTGGGTGCTAGTTCACCTCTGCCTACCCCTTCGGGGATATAGGCGTGATTTATGTATGTATGTATGCATCATCGCTGATTTATTCTTAGTCGCCTTGTACAGCACCCATGGGAAAGCTTCGGGGTGGTGACAAATGTATTCTACTCTGCCGTCACCACACGGCTTAATAACACGGCATTATAAATATATTTTAGTGACAAGGAGACATGTTAAGGAACCTGAAACAGTTTATTTATGTATTCTTTAAAGCTTGGACCAAACTTTATGGTTGGTTGGTAGAAAATGACAATGTTATTGCATTCACCTTTTGAAATTTGTTAGAAATGCAATATTTATAAATGTATTATAGTAGTTCATGCCATGTATATTTTATTTGTGAATCAATTAATTATGAATATTCGTGAATCACTTGTTAGGCTGCCGCGCTTACGAAAAACGCATTATTTACCTTTTTACAACTTCTGAGTCAAACTCGTTTAAAGTTTTTTTCTTAGTACATTTGTATGACCGGAGCTGAGCTAGTTATTGAAGTAAAAATTTTAAAATTCAGTATATTGAAACAGTGTCTATGGGGAAGATATAGGTAGAGCTTGTTTGAAATCTTCTTCAAATTCTATAAAAATCGTTTTTCGTAAGCGCGGCAGTATGGATACTAAATGACGGTTAAATTTTAATATACATATAATCAAATGTAAATATTTCTCATTTGTACTTCTTTAACAAGAACAAATGTCTGTTTCTATGTCAAAGATTTCCCCTTACACTCGAAAAGTCCTCAATCTGACCATTTGACCATACCGGCCGTAAAAATAATCCAATTCACTTACCATTCATTTTCTTGAACTTCCTTATTTTCCGGTAGTCTATAATTTGAACTGTCCTCATTTTCGTGCTGTTTCTGTTCATTTTCCTGTTCAGATCTCTTTTTGTTATTGAAATCCACTAGAAATCTATCTGACAGTTGTGAATTTCCAGCTGGGTCCGCCAAATGATTGTATAACTCTGCTTTTTTCTCCAGTGCTAATCTGCAAGAATTTTACCTATATTTGAGAAAGTTTGATACCACAAACAATTACCATGGTCTTTTTTGAAATGGCCATGAAAATAGGCAGGGCATAATGTTCATTTAATAATTATGGAAGTGTAAAAAACAATATATCTAATAATTCAAATGCAATAAATGAGAATAAAAATGAATAATATATTGAAATGAAATTCTATTACTTACTTGACTTTTCTGTTGGTTTCTATTTCCTCAACATCTCGAGAATCAAGATTATCCTTAAAACTTCTTTTGGATACAATTTCGTTGCCATTCTCACTGCTACTGGGTTTAGGAGGCTTAAAATTTTCTATTTTATGTTGAGGCAGTTGCTTCTTTTCATTTACCTCTTCTTGTTTTCTTAATAATTCGGCCTTTAAACTAATCAACTGTAATTAATGTATCATATTTATTATTTTTTCTCTATGTAATTCAACGTTAAAGATAGTATTAGGGACACTTACAGTAGATTTATTAAACAAAATTTTTTTCGAACTTGCTTCATTCATTTTCCAAGCTTAAGTTAAATAAATTCTAAGCAACAGAAGTCATTTGTCAAATTAATTAAAGTGAGTTACTTAATTATTAAACAAAAGTGTAAAAACAATAGGCCCAAGTTCACCTACACACCATACACCCAGCTAAACGTAGTGTACATAGACTATACAGTATATTTGGTATAGTGTATTAAATACTCTTTGCCAAAGAGAAAACAATACTACGTAAGAAGAGACGGGACTCCATAGTGGTTTTATCCATTTCATCAAGCACCATCATTAACTCTGTTACCATTCAATTCGCGCCAAGCACTCCCTAGATGCGTTAAAATATGTGGCACCCATATTTTAACGTAAAATTCATTTTATTCATCCTTTTCACCCACTCATTATGTCATAAGACTACAGATAAAATATTCACTAAAGACTTGGCTGTATGGGCTAGACCCTTTGCCTTCCCTTAAATATAGGGAGAATTTAAAACTAACTAAACCGGGACTCCATAGAGCAAAATTAATCCGACCAAATGTCAAAATTCAAGTACCTCAACGTAGGCAACCTAAAAACTGTTAAGCAAAGAGTTCTGCCAACCTAAAGAGAAAAATAGAGATGTTCCACATGCTATTAAAAATTTTATCGATATCGACGAATGAACCGACCTGCGCTTTATTAAAAACAAAAATTTTAAAATTTCTACTGAGACACATACCTCGTTTTTTAACTTTAAAGTTCTGAACCAAACAAGTAGATGTTAGAAATAAATTATCAAGGCTAACCATCTATGGGCAGAACTTTCTATTAAAAACGGAGTATGTGTTCACATTGATGTTTGAAGTAAAAAAAACTTTCTGTTGTACTGTCTTTAATTTATGTTTGCATTTTATTAATTTTCAAATAACTTTGTTCTTTCAAGGAGTTAACTGCATGTTACAACTTTTAGAATTTGGCTTAGGTCGTCGCATTCTTATAACTGAAATTAAATAAATATGAATGATTAAAGAACTATATTTAATACCAATAATGAATAAATATCATATTTAAGATTTTAACTGACCATGCAACACCTTACTCTCTTTTCATATCTCAATTTTTTTGATTCATCTCTAACTTCAGAAACCGGAAAAATGCACAAAACATCTGTAATAAAACAAATTATTTATTTATTTAAATAAAATTGCAGTAAATTGAGCTTTGATGACGTAAAATGAATAAGTTATTATGTATTATTACCAAGACTTTATTATTGTTTACAACTTTATTAAAAGCATCGATATTGATTTTTAACCATGTAATCATAACATCACTATTTTTACACAGGTTATTGTTTTGAACGAAATTATTAATATTACATCCAATTGTATCATAAAAAATACATAAGAATGTAAAATTGTTAATGAACTACTCACCGAAGCTCGGACCTAATAAGGCCGCGTTACGCAATATTGCTAAAATGAATTCATTTCCAGAATTCTTGGCAGATCATAAGCAATTCCTCTAATTTTCGTAAAATGGTCTCAATTCTAAGCAGAATTGCAGCAATTCAATTCTTTAGCAGATTCAAATTTGGTGGTATGTTGCCACATGTGAATAATAAAAAACCCGTACTTGATCGAAGTTCACCGGTTTCTACTTTTTACATTTCTTTATTAAAATAATAGGTAAGTCTCATAGAATAATGCAATACATAATAAATAACAGTGAAAGTATACAATAATAATTGAAATCTCTAAGTTTAAAGACCATAAAACGAAATGTAAAGTTTTTAATTAAATATAATTTACAACTGGCAAGTGGCAACAGTTACGTCTCACAGCACAAGGTTTACGCAAACTTGAAATTTGAAACTTCTATTGGAAGTGAGCACTTGAGTTTGATAAATCTCGGTTCTAGGGGTTTTTTTTACAGTTTAACACATTCCAATTGTTTTATGGGATCAACATGGAATCTGAAATCCACTTACATTTTTGGAAGGGCTATACGATTATTAGTTTGTGGGTTGTGTGTTGGTGTACTAGTGCAAAGTGTTGTAATTTAATATTACTTCGGTCAAAGTAAGTTCTAACGATTGTTTTACTTAGTTTCATTGGTTTCATGAACAAATGCTTCATGATCATCGCATATGTGCAACAGTTGTTCAAATCAAATAATATATTGCAGCAATGGAGAGACGTGCACCTAGCAGAGTGTCTGAGGCTCAGTGGGGAATACTCATAGAGTATTTAGAACGAAACCCCAACCTAGCTAGGGCACGAGGATACAATAATTCTGCACAAGGAAGAGCAGAGTCGCGCCACCGTGTTAAACTCTGAGGGCTCTGGCACAACCAAAACACATAAGGAGTGGTCCATTGTAAGTACTTAAGCAATGAATAATTAAATATATTTGAATTCTATATCTATATTAATTTTACTCCTTTTGTTTATAGTATGTCAACAACTACAAAAGTAAACTTAAAAAGATAGTTGCTGATATAAATGCAGATGCGACTTCCAAGGCAGTAGGTTGTCGGAATGGGACCACCGATTCTTGGCTCTATTGGGCCCAGGATTCGGCCAGACTGCTCCTTGGGTGATGGTTCAATCCTTTCCTGATGAGGTAATGATTCTTAACAAATATGTTTTTATTTTATTACAATGATTTGAATAAATTAGGCGGCCGGCTTGATCGAATGCTCATCGCTGGTTATTGGTCAAGAGGTCCCGGGTTCGAATCCTGGTAGGGGTAAATTTTGTGATGAACACAAATATTTGTTTCCGAGTCATGGTTGTGTACGTTTATGTAGTATATAATATAATTATTATGATATTAAAAATATTTTCTGTCATAGTCTAGTATCCATAACACAAGTGCTTAGGCTACTTACTTTAGGCTAGATGATAGGTGTGAGTGTAAACATTTATTTATAAAAAAAATTATTTGTAAACTTCGCTATGTATTTTCAGTTACGGCAGCCTTTCACCTCTGCAACTACGGCTGAGTCTCAGATAGTCTTGCCTTCCACCTCCGTAGTGGTTACGGAGGTGGAAGGCAAGGTTGAGTTGTTAGTCGAAGTAGAAGACATTACACAGTGAGTAATAAACTAAATATTTTGTTTAAGATGATAAATCTAACTAAATACTAAGTATTGGCTATCATTTAGAAATATATAATATTTTGTTTTTTTTAGAAATCAGGAAGATGTAGTTGCAGAGGAACCAGCAGCAGAAAATACAGCCAATGATACACTGTTGCCTAGACGAAACCGGCACAGACGCAAACGCAGTAAGTTAATAATGTCATCTATATTACAGGTGTACTTCAGTGATATTGAACCTAATAAAAGCAAAAATTAATTGAAGTATAATATACAATATATCACTATTACTATTATACCACCAAAATGACAAAACAATTCACATTAAATACCTTTTTGAAGTAATCTAAAAGTTTTGTTATCTAAAAGTGTTTAAAACACAATATATTTAGTGTTTAAATTTGTAGATAAACAATTGATGGAGTTATATGACATCACTAGTATATTTTAGGTACTTTACAATGGTTCACTGTCCCTGTTCTAAATAATAGCATAATTATACATAATAATGTACGTACTTACAACTGCCAAAACCTTGAGCAGTATGGATTGGAATGTTGTCATTCTAATCACTCTCTCCGTTCATGGGTCTCTCGACATGGTCCGTTCCGTCTCTTTTCTATACATTCATTCATCACTAGCACCTTTACGGTGGGATGGATGATATGAATCAAAAGGGAGTGGATGGCTTGATGACGTCTGACATATGAATGGAAGAGGAAACATACTGCGCCGACCCCAGATAGACTGGGAACAGGGCAGGAAGAAGAAGAAGACTTACAACTGCACACTAATAATGGTTCTTATATTTGTATTTACAAAAGTGTCCCTCTTTCCAATTCTTGTTCTGTGTAATGTTATCTAGAATATAATAGAAAATAACTATTATTTTTTTTTTATATAAAAATACTTGTTTGTTTCACAGATCGCCCGCTGGCTCCATTGGATGAAGCGCGGAGAATACTCTCCCAGATTGAGACGCAGCGGGTTGCTGCAGATGCCGCCCGTGCTCGGGCTCATGAGCTGCTGGCACATAACATTATGCCCATAGTTGATGTAGCCCATTTAGGACGGCTTACCGATGTTGCCGAAAGATATTTAGAATTCCTAATGGCACCTATGAATAATTCACAATAGTAAATATTATTTAGAATTATTCCTAGGTGTTATTATGACTTCTATATTTATCTTTAATTATTTTTAAATATTTTATTTGATTTTATTATTAATTTTTATTTAAAGAACAATATACCTCCCTGTCACTACAAATGCATTTTATTTCAATACTTAAGATTCTTACCTACCGACTTTTATCTACACCTATATTATATAATGTCTATTTCTATAGTAAGCGTGTTGTATTTAGTATTTCTAGTATTAATTTTGTGCCAATTTTTATTCGCCATGTTTTAAAATGATTGAAATGTATACCAAAAAATTTTTTTCATGTCTTTCGAATAACGGTATTTTGATAATTTAGTGTAGTAACTACACTGGGTATCAGTATACTACTGTAGGTAATGATATATTTTTTTAATGTAATAAATAACTAAACAAATCAATTCATGTTTTTTAATTAATTAGATTAACTATTAACTAAACTGTGGCCACTTGTCACGATCGCGCCGACCAAAGCCTTTGTGTACAAGGGCACTTCTGACAGAATCTCCAGCAGCTAAATGATCGTCTCTTCTTCTTGTTGTATTTCTTATCTGTAACAGCATAAGAATAAGTATGCATGTGTGAACTTAGAATTTCAATATATTGTATGTGTACCCCGTAAATCGTTTACAACATATTTTAATACTTGCATGAGATTCCCTAAATAAACTAAAACACATCGAATTACTTAAAGTAGAGCTTGATAGATGAATGAATATCCTAAGAAAAATAGTCAAGCATTGTTATTTCATTCCTATAGCTACACAATTATTGTAAAAAGGTGTATTAGACTTAGTACCTTCAGCAGTTTTCTACCAGACAACCTTTGGGTTATGTTAGTATAATTAAGTCGATATATTATATTGTAGGTTACGTACCACTTGAGCATTTAAAGAATGATATCGTTTTCTATTGAAAAATCGCTCTTCAAATTCTGCAGGCCTCACAATTGCAATATGAGTGCCATCTATGCACCCCACAATGCCTGAAATATTACTTTTGATAAAACCTGAAAAAATTAGAACTTTTAATATTTATATCTGCATAAATTAATAAAACATTAAATTGGGCTAGCTAATTATGGTGTAGAATAGTCATATTTAAATGTATTTATTGCACCTAATGAATAATTATATAAAACAAATGTTGAGCTATAAAATCCTAGGGATCTATTTAATCATACTTACTCGTTTTTTATAATATTACGGTCTTCGCGTGTCTGTGGGAAACAGATATATTTTCCTCTAAAATATTCATTGTTAAGGGCTTGTGTCACAGCCCTCATACAATTAGACACACTTACTTGGTGCATTTTATGGTTGGCACTGCTGCCTATAAATCTTTGATAGGACCCAGAAGCATAAAAACTTAGTGCACTTAATACCTAAAACAAAGGTAAAATATATTCGTAACCTATCTTAATACGTACTTAAACTTTAAACAATAACTAATAAGAATCTTATGGGAAAGGCACTGTAAAGTACCTTTACATTATTTAAAATATTTATAGAATTAGGTACTTACTTTAGCCACAGTACTTATTCCACCACGTCGGGCTATTAAATAAGACTCCAACTCATGTATGAGGTCGCGACACAAGCCTTTATTGAGACGAAATAGTCCTACAAATTCTGGATCCGGTATCTCGAAAGCTATCTCCAGTTTTCGTAGAGACACATTTCGTCGACGGTGCATAATGCTTTCCGTAATACGAGTATGTTCTAAAAAGTTCTCATAGAGACCTAAATCTGCCATTATTAATTATTTTTGTGGAAAGTACATAAAAAAGAATTGCGAGATGTTGCTCGGGAGTAACTTTTTATGATTCTGCTAATTGACACGCGAGCAATTCCTATTGTGTGAACCATTTTAGCAATCCCCATACAAAATTGTCAAATGAATGAATTGCGGCGGCAGAATTGTATCCGAATCATAATATGAATTGCGAGCCAAGTGGCCATTTTGTGATTTCTAATCTAATTCATATTATGAATCTAGTGAGAATTGCTCGAAGCGGCCTTTTTAGGTCCCCAGAGTAAATTGGGCCATAAAAACAGACTTCCTACCACAAATTTCACACTTTTTATACTTCATGGTGAAGATGATTTACCAATATTTATGTTTAAGTAACACGCTTTCAGAAGCCGCTTAAGAATTTACAACTACATTTAACAGCCGATCATTACAAACTTTTATAATTTAATTGTTTTTTATTTACACTATACGAATAAACGACCGTTGCGCTGACAGATGAATGTCATTGCCAAAGAGTATATAATACACTAAAAGAACGAGAAAGGTTGAGGAATAAAGTGAGACAGATATAGTCGCCATTTAAATTCACTTCTGTTTCATAGAACGTTTTTTTGTATGAAGTTGCGACAGACTGCTCTTTGCACCCAGCCACCAAAAAAAGCTGCTGTCTGACTGACAGTGGCTTACTTTTTTTTTAGTTAGTTTTAAATTCTCCGTATATTTTAGGGAAGGCAAAGGGTCTAGCCCATACAGCCAAGTCTTTAGTGTATATTTTATCTGTAGTCTTATGAAATAATGAGTGGGTGAAATGTATAAATGAAATGAATTTTACGTTAAAATATGGGTGTCACACATTTTAACGCATCTAGGGAGTGCTTGGAACGAATTTAATGGTAACAGAGTTCATGATAGTGCTTGATGAAATGGATAAAACCACTTTTTATAGTGATCTTCACCACAACATCAAACACATCATGAGACTTATTTTCGATGATTCTGCATAATTGCACATCAACACGGATGCTTGTGCATCAAAATAACACCACTTTCACTGCACAAAATCCACTCTGTAACAATTTTTGAATTAGCGAAAATAAATCTGACAGACACCACGAAACGCGCCAAACACTCTCTACTTTTTTTTTAATTCTCCCTATATTTTAGGGAAGGCAAAGGGTCTAGCCCATACAGCCAAGTCTTTAGTGTATATTTTATCTGTAGTCTTATGAAATAATGAGTGGGTGAAATGTATGAATGAAATGAATTTTACGTTAAAATATGGGTGTCACACATTTTAACGCATCTAAGGAGTGCTTGGCGCGAATCAAATAGTAACAGAGTTTATGATGGTGACCGATGAAATAGATAAAACCACTTTTTTAAGTATTTTTACCACAACATCAAACACATCATGAGACATATTGTCAATGATTCTGCATAATTGCACATCAACACGGATGCTTGTGCATCAAGATAACACCACTTTCGCTGCACAAAATCCACTTTGTAACAATTTTTGAACAATCGAAACTAAATCTGACTGACACCACGAAACGCGCCAAACACCTTATTAATTTTTGTTTGTTGTTTGTTTTTTAATTCTCCCTATATTTTAGGGAAGGCATAGGGTCTAGCCCATACAGCCAAGTCTTTAGCGTATATTTTATCTGTAATCTTATGAAATAATGAGTGGGTGAAAAGTATGAATGAAATGAATTTTACGTTAAAATATGGGTGCCACATATTTTAACGCATCTAGGGAGTGCTTGGCGCGAATTGAATGGTAACAGAGTTAATGATGGTGCTTGATGAAATGGATAAAACCACTTTTTATAGTGATCTTCACCACAACATCAAACACATCATGAGACTTATTTTCGATGATTCTGCATAATTGCACATCAACACGGATGCTTGTGCATCAAAATAACACCACTTTCACTGCACAAAATCCACTCTGTAACAATTTTTGAATTTGTGAAAATAAATCTGACTGACACCACGAAACGCGCCAAACACCCATTTTTGTTTTCTTAATTCTCCCTCTATTTTAGGGAAGGCAAGGGGTCTAGCCCATACAGCCATGTCTATAGTGTATATTTAGTAACTTATTTAGTAATAACAGAGTTCATGATGGTGCCTGATGAGGTGGACTTTGTGGTCTTCACCGCAACACCGAACACGTTATAAGATTAATTTTCAATGATTCTGCATAATTGCACATCAAGACGGATACTTGTGCATCAAAATCAACAGTAGTAAAAGTAACAATTTTAGCGAAAATAAAGGGAAGGCAAAGGGTCTAGCCCATACACCCATGTCTTTAGTGTATATTTCAAACCACGAAACGCGCCTAGAGTGCGTTTCATCTTATAGTTCCTATGCCGTCAAGTTGGCAGTATTGCAAGAAAATGATACCATGTCAACTTTATTGTCTTACCTTTAATTCAGGGAGATTTTTTTCAATTAACCATATAAACAAAGTATGCATCTCATTATGTTATTTATAACTACTAGTGGTACTAAGTAGCAGGTATTAGTTTATTTTATGAAAGTCATAATCCAAAGCTCGTGAAAATTTGCGAGAACAGTTAGTTCATGATAATAATAGTATGATAGAAATTACATAGATAAAGATAAATTGTAGTGACGTAAGAAGGATAGACTCATTAAGTAAAAAAGGGTTAAATTATAATAAAACATTATATTTATTATGATTAACAATAATTGTGTTCATCTAACATGTCTACATTTGACATTTCCTCTCTTGTCAGTCGTTAAATCGTTAATAGTAATATATATTGACAGTTATAAAACTGAAATAAATATATTTAATTTATTTATCAAACACTTAACAAAACTGATACTGGTAACCCAATTTAATGGCTGCAATCCGAACTTGTACAGACTAATATGGATTAAGGGGAGCCCCTTACGTTTTTCACGTTCAAAAAACACCTAAGCTTTTAACACAATTAATCTTTCATCACTTTTCTATGTTTTGGACATGATTTTCTCAAAGATTGTCTATAAAACATAAAAAACCTGCAACTATGACTTACGGGTTGGTGTTGTTGACAGACAGGGCAGCCATCATCACGGCATAGGAACTATAAGATGAAACGCACTCTAACACTTTTTCCATTACTTTTTTCATTTTATTCTTCCCTTTTAGGGTAAAAATATAGTTACTCGAGCCGAACACGCTGAACGTGCCGTACCCGAAGTCAGGGGAGGCCTCGCACACCCATCCGCTGAAGGAATTGAAAATAGTCCTGAAGACAGATCTGTCCGCGCTGGAAGAATCGAAACAATACTGAAATTACATATCCATCCGCGCCGAAGGAATTCCGGCAAGTGTGTGAGGTTTCATATGATTCCATACAAAGATTTCGATAAATTTAACGCGTTCGCCTCCGATAGTTGTGCGTTCACCTTTAGGAAAGCAAGGAACTAAAACCAATACAGGCATGTTACGTTTACTGTTGTCGTTACATTTTCAGAAATAAAGCTTGCTCTATAAATGTGCTAAAATGAGTGAACATTTTCATTTTAACGTAAAATTCTAGAAAAATAAAACTGAAGACATGGCTATATGGGCTAGATGCCTGTGCTTTCACTGAAAATAGAAAAAAAAAGTACAAATTTCCGAAACTTGTCTGTGGTGTGTTTGGCGCGTTTCGTGGTGTCAGTCATTTTTTTTTTTTCGATAATTCTTAAATCGGTTCAGAGAAGATTTTGTGCAGTGAAAGTGGTGTTATTTTGATGCACAAGCATCTGTGTTGATGTGCAATTATGCAGAATCATTTAAAACAATTGTGTTTGATGTTGTGGTTTAAAAAAAAGTGGTTTTATCCATTTCATCAGTCACCATCATGAACTCTGTTCTCATTCAATTCCCGCCAAGCGCTCCCTAGATGCGTTAAAATGTGTGACACCCATATTTTAACCTAAATTTCATTTCATTAATGCTTTTCACCCACTCATTATTTCATAAGACTACAGATAAAATAAACACTAAAAACTTGGCTGTATGGGCTAGACCCTTTGCTTTCTCTAAAATATAGGGAGAATTTAAAACTAACTTACTAACGAAACTTGTGTTGGTCAACCTGACACAGACAAGGTAAGAAATTGGTAATTTCATGGTCATCTGGAAACCATCTCAGTCGTGACGACAAAAATTTTACAACGACAAAGGAAACTAGAAACCAGAAATCCTTTTGTGATATTTTACTACTTCGAGCGCATGTTATAACTAAAGACATTGTGAAAATTACAGTTATAATAACTGTATCTATCAAAACCAGTGAATAGTGTGTGATTCAAAATGTCAACTCCTGCCAGAAGACGCCTAATGAGGGATTTCAAACGGTTAGTTATTACTCATATTCTCTCTCAGCTTTGTTTTTAAATACAAATATTAACCATAATATCAATATCCAAAAAACAAATACAGTATTTTTTACGCGGAGACCTGGATGCTGAATCATCAAATTACATCACTGTCATTTTCATCGATTTCTTTTCTGGTCTACATATCCATTGCGAATGATATTAACCAAATTCTTTCGTCACCTAGCGGAACGATTATCATTTATAATGTCATTTAAGTTTGGCAAGCCAATTTATTCTACGTCACACTGATAATTATTTGTTTGTACACTATCGAGGTTATCCTAAGTAGGTTTCTATCCGGTACATAACTGTATTATTTCTTCATTCATCATGAATCATATAGCACTTGAGCAACGCTTAACCTTACTTGCATAAAAAATATTTGGATATGTTTGGTGCTGCATATCTATTATGCAGCACCAAATATGTCCTATTATTTTTAATTGTGTATGACACTGTTTTGTTCATTTGTAGCTTTGCAATCAGGTGTAATAATTTGTAAATTCAACAGGATCAATTATATTACTCCCAATATTTAATTTTATTATTTACTCAATTGCCCATTAATTATTTTGTTCTATTTTATTAGTTTTGTGAATGTAACAAAGGCATTTTGTATTTTACAGTTTACAAGAAGATCCTCCTACTGGAGTCTCAGGTGCTCCAACTGACAACAATATTATGATATGGAATGCTGTGATATTTGGTCCACACGACACTCCATTTGAAGATGGTACATTCAAATTAACAATTGAATTTACAGAAGAATATCCTAACAAACCGCCAACAGTGAGATTTGTCTCAAAAATGTTTCATCCAAATGTTTACGCAGATGGAGGCATATGTTTAGACATCTTGCAAAATAGATGGAGTCCTACCTATGATGTGTCGGCAATCCTAACATCAATTCAGGTAAACAACTAATTTCTTAATGACAATTTTCTTCATTAACTCATATTCATATTAAATTTAGAAAAAGTTGTATAATTAATCTTCCTTTGTTTGTTTTCAGTCTTTACTTAGTGATCCTAACCCTAATTCTCCTGCAAATTCAATGGCAGCACAACTATACAAGGAGAACAGGAGGGAATATGAAAAACGGGTTAAAGCGTGTGTGGAACAATCGTTTATTGATTAACAGGGAATAACCCGGACCTCAGGCAGTAGAGACACTCTCAAGTTCTGTGCTGATGATACCGGCATACACCTTGATGTAAATTCATTGGGACAAGTGTGTAAAAAGTATAAACAACCCAAGTTATAATGACCTTGTGACGTAAAATTCAATGGGGCAGGGGCAGTTCTAAAATTCATTGTCCACAATCTCTTCATGCATCAACAATTTTCTTAAAAAAAATAATTATTTTAATCTACTTTAATATTAACATTGCTTGTCTTCAACAATATAATAGATAACATTTAACCACAATCCACTAATATTAAGATTAGTAGAAAAGTTTTGTACATTTAAACATGCAACATTGGCGTACAACTTCTTTGCAAGTGTGTGGATAATTTATTTTTGTAAATCAATCTCCGGTTTTAGTATAAATTATACATCATACATATTAATTAAAATAATATTTTGTATGAAACTTCTCATAAAGTGATATATTTAGGTGTAGTTTGATATCTTGGTTATAATTTATTTCTGGCACTATGAATACTTTATAATAGAATTCCTTATTGGTATTTCATTTGCTTTATATAAATATGGCAAAGGCACTACAACTTAGTAGGCTAATACAATTAACCATGGTGTTAGAAAACATTATTTTGTGTTTATTCTGTTTTAACAATGTTTACCTTTAATAGTACAACCATTTATTTGTTAAATGCTTTGAATAATTATTTATCTAATCATCTTGCTGCACAAAATTATGCTAGTTCATTACATACACTAAATGTCCCAATGGATGTTTTGTGAATACTGTGTAGCAGTTGTCATGTTTTCTAATAAAGCTATAGATCAAATGTCGCACATGTGGAGACAGTTTCATAATGTGTAATATTTTTTCTTCTAGTAAATATTATTTTCGGTTTTAAAATTAGTTTTTTTTAATATCCTGTGTAAGTAATATTAAAAATTTAAGTGGTTTCTCATTGGAATATTGTTACAAAAGAACATTTATAAACCCATGGTTATAAATGGTGTCCTTGTGGTGTTGCGTATGTGTAACTGTTACCCACCTATCATCAACATTAGCATAGCAAAATGACAGCAACACTTATTTAACTCTTTTCAATTATACATATAAGTACTGGGCACACTTGCATTTATTGTGTCATAATTGTTTACCTAATGTCGGTCGTAGGTTTATTTAAAAATGCAAAAATTGAAAAAGAAGCTCTTGAATGGCTCTGATGTTATGAATATGTATTTAAAAGTAATCATTATCATCATCACCAGCCCTTTAATTTTCCCACTTCTGGAGGCCTCTCCTAAGGATAAAAAAATATAGAGAGAGAATGGGCCATAACCCAGCACGGATTGGTGCGTATTAAAACGACTGCAGATGCAGCTGAGACTAATGGCATAACGTAGCTTCCGAACCACGAAGGAACTCTGGATAATATTGGTCTCCCATCCAATGAACGGCCTTAGCGAACATGCTTAGTTTAAACAAAAACAGGTCGAGCGCCTAGCCACTGCGCCAGGAACTGGATATTCGAATGATCTTCAAAATCTGACCATGAAGTTAAGTTTCTCTACGAGTGTCTAGAAGGTTCATTCAAACTGTTTCGATTAGAACGTGCATACATACATAAATCACACCTATATCCCCAAAGGGGTAGGCAGAGGTGCAGAGGTGAATCAACACCCACGTTATGCCAATTAGGATAGGGCCAATGAACCTAGGTGGCGAGCCTATTGCCATGTATCGGGCACCTAAATCGCAGTACATTGCTAGATGATATAAGAGTAACGCTACTACCCATTACTAATTGTCGTCTAAACCCTTAGTCGCCTTGTACGACACCCGCGGGTGAGATGGGGGGGGGGGTGTGACTATTTTATTCTGCTCTGCCTACCACACGACGGATTAGAACGTAAATTTGCAATAGATCTCAGAATCGACAGACTCTTTTTCGTTATCAGAGGTGAATTAACACCCACGTTTCGCCTATTACGCGAGGTCCCATTTAAAATAGGGGAGGATACACGAGCACATTCCCATGTATCGGTCTCGGTATGTAGGCATATCGCTAGGTGTTATAAGAGAAACGCTGCTGACCATTCTTTACATCTTTTTTAACCCTTCTCCTTGTACGGCACCCGCGGGAGAGATAGTGGTGGGTGGTGACACAGAACCTCTTACTGTTCTGTGGGTGGTGAGGTGACATTTGTATTCTGAAATGAAAGAAAGCGAGGTTTATACCACGTACCTTTGTTTTTTTGTTTATCCGATATTTCGGCACAGTTACATGATCATGGCGCATGTAACTGTGCTGAAATATCGGATAAACCAAAATACGAAGGTAAGTGGTATAAATCCCGCTTTCTTTCATTTTAAAAATATTAGTGACCACGTTAGTTTAAAACAATACATTTGTATTCTGCTCTGCCGTCATCAAATTGCCATTCACCGCATTATTTTTCACAGTATAGATGGTGCACCAGGAAAGCTACTGCACATTCCTTTTTATATTATTGAAAAATTACTTTTTTACCTCCTATAGGTACAGCCTGGGAGCGAACAAATAACGTCGAATGGGCCAGCCCCGACTACACAAGACCGACCCATGGGTGTCGTAAAAGTTGACTAAGGGAGATTGGCCGGTGTAGACCAATAAGCACCTTGGGGCACCCGAATGGTGGAGGGCAAACCACCAACAACAGTATACCCAAAGAGTTAGTGTCAGGCAGGCGGCCGGCTGTAAAACCTAAGCCAAAACCTTGAGCAGTATGGATTGGAATGTTGTCATTCCAATCGGTCTCTCGACATGGTCCGTTCCGTCTCTTTTCTAAACATTCATTCATCACTAGCACCTTTACGGTATGATGGATGATATGAGTCATAAGGGAGTGGATGGCTTGATGAGGTCTGACCGATATGAATGGAAGAGGAAACATACTGCGCCGACCCCAGACAACGTGAGAACAGGGCAGGGAGAAGAGTCACGATCATAAGTGGATTATCATTTTAGCACTCTGCCATTCCAAAGACAGCGCAAGCGCAGAAACAATCACCACAAAATTGTCCGAACAACTATTGTGCCAAAGTAGGTACCTACTTAAAGAGTTAATCTACTTATGATGCTGACTGTACTACTCCGGTTCCAGCAGGACAAAGTTACATGGCCCTGTTCACAGTTTATCTTTCCCGGCGCCGGCTTACTTATTATCTTAGGTGCCGGCTTACTAATTTATACACATACATAACATAAGACACGCCTAGTTATCCCCGAAGGGGTAGGCAGAGGTGAATTAACAACAACGTTTCGCCCATACCATGTTAGGTCCCATATACTAGGTGGTGAGCCTTTTGCCATCTATCTGGCACATAAATCGCAGTATATTGCTATTTATTGGTTTATGAGGAACGCTTCTGCACATTAGTCATAGCTGTCTTTATTGTTAGTCGCCTTGTACGACACCCCCGGGAAAGTTGGGGGGTGGTGAAAATTGTATACTACTACCCTAACCTCTTACTTATTTATAATACTCAGAAATCGTTTTTTTTTGTTATGAAATCGTCCGTCTATCTAGAGGCGGCGCAGTATGTTTCCTCTTCCATTCATAACGGTCAGACGTCATTAGGCCACATACACTCCCTTTTGATTCATCCATCACACCGGAAATGTGCTAGTGATGAATGAATGTATAGAAAAGAGACGGACGATGTCGAGAGATCGATGGACCGAGAGTGATTGGGATGACAACATTCCCATCCATACAGCTCAAGTTTTTGGCTTAGGTTTTACAACCGGCTGGCCTGCCTGACACCAACCTTTGAGTATGATGTTGTCGGTTTGCCCTCCACCATTCGGTGCAAGGTGCTTATTGGTCTACATCCCTTATTCGACTTTTACGACACCCCTTGGATAATTCGAGGCTGGTACATTCTAGTTGTTTTTCGCTCCGAGGCCATAATTAGAGTAAATGAAAGTTATTATTAGTAAAATAATTTTTTAATACAAAAATTACTGTTAAACATTACAAGATGTAGTAAACCTTATAATTATTGATAATAAACAAAACCATTTAGAATCATTTAAATTATATAAATATTGTCTTTACTTATCATGAAGCTGTTGTAATAACAAAATGTTTGCTACGAAACGGAAATGGGGTTTGTTATATTACTTTCATTCTTATTGCTACAAAGAAGACACATTTAAAAACCACTAAAAACAATCCTCTTTATATATTTTTAAATAATTAGGTATATATTTCTATAGGAGGGATTATAGCTTTAAATGCTAAATTTCACCAAATAGTTTTAATCTCAATTTACTACCATAGGTAGTATTAGTTACTCATGTTCTTTGAGTTATTATTTACTTCATAAATAATAATTACACAATAAGTACTTCACCAACCTAAATTAATATCACCTCGTCTTTAAATCTTCTTTTAATTTATATTGTATTAATTCCATACAAACTGTTGCATCTTCTGCACTGTCATGGCCATCAACTGAATTTTGAATTATCTTCTTCAAATGCTCAGAAGATAAATTACGAAGCGCTCTCTTATAAGGAGGCCCCATTTTATGAGGAAATAAAACACTTGTGTCTATAACAGTGTCATGAATTAATTTTAACGCTTTGAAATCTGACTCCAAACTATGACCTATAAGTATTGTTTTACTATTAAACATAGCAAGCAAGGTTGCTTGAACTTCTAGCAATGTAGTTTTAATTCCCTTCATTTGTTCTTCAGTTATACCTGAATACCTTGTATTATAATCTACAATTGAATGTAGTGGTTTAATTAAAGTTTCATATATAACTTTACAATCAGAATTAATCACAGTTACCCTGGTTAAATCTAAACCTTGTGTAGTGTAACACATTTCACAATCTAATGCATAGACACCATAGTCATCGAAAGACTTTTCTGGGGGAAGAGTTTTAACATACCCTTTTAAATTTTCATAATCTACATACTCATACACGTGACTGGGTGCAATACAGCATCCATCAGTTGTACCATCTTGGCTGCAACATTGATAACGTACTTCACCACGGATTCTGTATTTATTGTTAGGATGATAGATACATTCTGCTTTAACTGAGGCAAAACCTTTTTTATCCACAATATAATCTTTTTTACATCTACAACATGTTCTTACGTAGCCCTTAGGAGGATTTTGTTTCTTTTGACCATATATAATAGCTCTTCCTTTATCTCCACTAGGATGTGTCATAGGAAAACCATTTTCTTTTAATTGTTCTTCTGATAGAATCCACTTCTTAATATTATTATAAAGTTTAGCACCACTATATTCATGTATTTGATCACCCATTCTTTTGTTTTTACCTTCTATGCTCCATGAACCAGCATTAGTTGTATTACCTGATAAAGCTTTTGGAAGTTTTTGTAATGCAGAGCAATCTGATCCTGATTTTTTAACACCATTACATTCCTGACATTCTTTTCTTAATCTGCTAACTGTTAAAACAGCAGAGTTTTTATATATTGGCACTGTTGAACACTTTTTACTTGTTGTTAATTCTTCATGTTGTGCCCTAGCATAAGCATCTGTCGCTGATAAGTAAATTTTCAAACATTCATCTATCATCATGTTTAAATAGGTGGATCTGATATTTGCAGCTATTTTAGAACCTAGCGGTTCTAATACTCCTGGACGATCTATAAATTTTTCTTTGGGCATATGGGCAACCCTTTGCTCACCTCTCTTTATAGTTTGACTTATGGTAGTGCTGGTTGAAGGTTGAAGTTTTGTTTCATTAATACTAGGTGATATAGTCTTTTTAGCATTCATTAAAGTTGAAGCATAGGGCACATGTGCAATACGAATTTTAGAACTAACAACAGGATTACTAGGGTTATGCATACTTTTCAAAATTTCCATTTTATTTGTATTTTCATTAGCAGCTTTAATTTTAGAAGCATGATAATCTTTAACTTTTGCCATTCTCTCTGCCATAGCCTGAGCAGCATTTACTTTGAAATCAGGTTTTATTGGTGCCCTCTGAATAGTTTTAATATTTTTATCACCAGTTCTGGAAATACGTATCTTACTTGGTATATAGCTGTCCTCCGAGTCTTGCTGTTTATCTACTATTTCTTCAGTGTTATTGTTTTTTTGTGTGGGAACATATTCCTCAAATATTTTTTTGCATTCCAAAGCTCTAGATTCCTCATCTGATTCTGATAACTCATAAGCATCTTCATTATTTGAATCCATGCACTCTTGGCCTAAGTTATCACTAACATATTCATTATCACATTCTTTTTCTTTCCTTTTTTTGTGCTTACTCTTTTCTTTGGTGTCTCTTGAACTTTTATGACTTTTGTGATCCTTATTTTTGTCTTTGCTTCTTAAGTCACTCTTTGTTTTACCTGAACACTTGGAATCCTTTTCTTTTTCTGAACTCTTGGAGGATTTGTGTTTGGAATTTGAAGAACTCTCATGTGAACTCCTGGAACTTGAATGATTCTTTTTATCATTATTGAGCTTCTCTTTCTTACCATCTTTATGTTTATGGTCATCTTTATCCTTATGACTTCTACTAGAATTTCTTGAACTAGACTTTTTGTCATCATGTTTTGATTTTTTTACTTTTTCATTGTTTTTTTTGTCGTCTTCTACTTTTACCTTGTGTTTTTCTTTTTTACTGTCTCTGTTATTTTTATGCAACTTTTCACTACTTTTATCAACAGTTTTGACCAATTCTACTTTATCCACTATTGTTTGCTTATTTTTTGTAACATCATCATGGCCCGATTTTTCTTCATCCAGAATTTGATCAAGAATTTCAAATTCTGCACCTAACTCATCCAATCCATTCAAGTCACTAGACAGTTTTCTCTTCTTATTGATTGGTTCATCTTCATCACTTGAAAAACAAGGTGCTAAGGAACGTGGGGTGGGTTGATATGTTACTGTAGAAGTCTCAGTTTTGCTTGACACTTTGGTAGGCTTATATTCCAATAATTTTGTTTTATTGACATTTTTATCTGAAGGCACATAATTATGTTTGCTTGTAGTACTTTGTGTTTCTTTAGGTTTGTACTCTTGGATTATAACCTCTGATCCAGGTAAGTACTTTCCATCAGAATCAGCTGTTGTTCCCTTTGGAGTGTATACATCTAGTTGCACAGATTCAGTACTGCCAGGGGTGTACTTCACTGGAGGTGGGATGTATAACAATGGCTGTGAAGAACCATTTATGTCGATTGGCCTTTTGATAGGTAAATTAGCAGGCTTTCTAGGCGTATAAGGAACGGGAATATGTCTTTTCCTCTGTTCAGTAGATTCATCTTTATGATCAGAGTCCACATTGTTAATCTTTTTCAATTCTGAAATAGGTGTGGGATTATAGGTAACTTTTTGAATATTCTGTGCACTATTACTACTTACATCAGCAGGTGCATTGGCTGTAGGTATTTCTGATATAACCGAAGCATTTTCTGTCTGCTGAAGGACTTTTTGCACCGCGGCCGACACCAATTTCTGAAGAATCGCTCCACTTTCAATATCATGGGAAACACTTTGAGATTCTTTCTTTACGTGACGAAAATGACAATAAGGTCTCTCACAAAGACCATTATCATAAAAGGGACAAGAAATGCCTTTAAAATATCCAGTGGAAGGTAACATTTTTAAATAATATAACAAATAAAGCCATAAATCCTAAAATCAACGCTGTATTTATGAGTAGCTTAACAATCAAAGACCACAGAGTATGTAGACATAGACAGACATAGAGACCCTAGCAGCTAGTGTCAAGTCAAGAAAAAGGTCATTTTGATATAAAAGGCAAAGGAATTTTATTTTCAACCACACACGTGTCATTACATTTTATATCAAATCCATTTGTTGTCCCTAGTTACCGTTACCCTTTTTACGGTAGGTACGTAAAATACCACTTCCAGTAGGCCTATTCGCTAACTTTTTTTGATAGTTGAAAGAAATGATCACCGAACTATTTACTTATCCATTACTGTTTTCACAGTACAAGTGTCACAAAAGCGTTATAGTAAAGTAGTAATGGATCAGTAAATAGTTCAGTAATTATCACTCTCAAGTGCCAAAAACATTTAGCGAATAGGCCTACTACAGGCCTAGGCCTGGTCAGAGGTTGACATTAAGCTGTATACTTACCTCGGAAGATAAGAATGAAAGCCTAAATGTTATGATGTCATACGTATATTTAAGCTTGTTCTACATACTTATATAATGAAAAATATATATATAATGATAAATGTTTTCATTATTAAAATCTCAATCACAGAAATAATCACGCGCTTTTTTTTGGTCATGATTCGGTATTCTCTGTGAATGCGAACGCTACTTAGGCGAATGCTACACGTTCGATATATAGGTATCGTGATATTAGGAGGATCACGATATTTATCGAGTGTGTAGAATAGTAAACGTATCGTGATACGGATCGCTGGATTTCTAAAAATCTTAAAATCCACGATCTGAATCAAGTATTGTCGATAAATATAGAGCGTCTGGTCTCTTATCGATATTTATCGCGCCAGTAGAGGAGAGTAACCAGTCCGAATAATCACAAATACATTTTTTTCAGAATAATTACAAAGCACTAGCCCATATTAGGTTATCCGTGTGGTGACGGCAGAGTAGACTACAATTGTCACCACCCCATCTCTCTCGTGGGTGTCGTACAAGGCAACTAATGAGTAATGTGCAGCAGCATTCATCTTTTACCATCTAGCAATATACTGCAATTGATGGGCTCGATAGATGGCAATAGGCTCGCTACCTATTACATGGGACCTATTCACCTCTGCCTACCCCATAGGGGTTATAGGCGTGATTTATGTATGTATATTTAGTTTTTAATTTTAACATTATATAAATGTTAGAAAAATTAGTACAAAGATTTTGGTGGTTAGAAAAATAATTTCGAAAAATTATGATCTTGAGGCCGGAATCTAACCCGCGTCCGCTGCTATTCGGGCAGGTGCCCGACCGCTCGGCACCTGCGGTTCTTTTTGTATGTATATTTAGTTACTCTCCTCTAATCATTCTGTCAGCGATGGAAAAGGGCGCGCTTAAACGCGCATCACTAGCTTTATTTATTGTAATACGAAATATACGAGTGTAACTACTCAATGAAAACCGTCGTACTGACGCGATTCGGATCGTATGTGTAGTATACCAAAATACCTATTGCTAGATAAATAACGCGATACATATGGAGCGTGTAGCATTCGCCTTAGAGTGCGCGCCTGATAAGTCTGCGTGTGATGGGTGGCGCTGCTCGCTAACATTGACACCATATTGACACTCCTAGACAAACAAAATAGCAGACGAAATTTTAGTTCCAATTTTGACCACGCGCTGACTTATCTGACGCGCACTCTAGTACAAAGAGTACAATGTATTATATACAGAAACTATCCGTAGTATTATTGTCCTCTATGACAGAAACTCTAGTACCACTACCACCACTTCACTCATAGACTGTTTTGTATGTCATGGCTAAATGTTGTTTCACAATAAAAACAGCAATGACTGCGAAGGGAATGAGGCACAGTTACTGCAAGTTATTTACTCAAGATATAATTTTCATATTTCTTTGTAATGGAAATCGTAGTAAAACTCTTACATTTTTTACCAATTTCGATACGCGAGTTGTCAAAATTAGTGACAGATGTTATAGATAAAATAATTGTTCGTCTCGTGGAGTGTTTATATCCCGATTTTGGTGTTTAGATGAAACAGTAAAATGTTAGAAGAAGTTGTGAAAGACTATACTTCGTATCTAAAAGTGGACGTCGGTAATGGTTTTCAGAATGTACAAGATGTTGTGGACAATATGCTTACTAGACTGGAAGAATTGACTAGCGTTCTCCAAATGATTAAAGCTAAAAACAACGACTGTAACAACACTTTAATAGAAGACGTCAGGAAGTACCGCGGTGAAATATCTTTATTGTCAAAGAAGATTGCAACAGTAAATGATGTTGTGTTGAGGTTGCACAATAATGTTGATGCTCTGGAGAAATGTGTTGAGAAAGGTGAATCCGATTTTGGCATAAATAATGATAACAAGATAAAGAGCCTTTTCAAGCCATTTTTTAAATTAGGCAAGGACACCACTCAAAACAACAATGCCATTCAGGTTCCCGAAAGGTCAAACTTTGAAAGTGTACTCAATAGTTTTGAGAAAAGTGAATCATGAGGAAATTTTTCAATTATCACATCAAAAGTTATAGAAAAAAGAAAAACACAGTGTTCAATTATATTGCATATTATTATTTCAGTACACAGAACAACACAAAAATAAAAGCAACTAAAAAGACAGCACAAAGAATGAAGATAATGTGACTACCTATCGCAAATTTATTAGGAATGCTTTAATTATACTTTGTAATATTTAGAAATAACATAATGGGTAAATTAAAAGAAAATAATTTTCATTTAATTAGTGTCTTAATGCTGATTCAATACTCTAAACCAACCAAACCATAAACTAAACAAGATCACAGCTCGTATTTTTCAGATTATTCAATTATTTGATTACACAATGACACATGAGATTACACATATTACACATAATGAATTATACACTAAGCATGTTTTAAAAACTACATCACATTATCTTACTTTGTTCCTGTAGATCCAAAACCACCTTCAGCTCTTTTGGTTGTGGTCAAATCATCAACTTCTTGTAATACAGGATAGAAAATTTTTTCACAGATAAGTTGCGCAATTCGGTCTCCTTTGTTAACAACAAAATCTGTATCTGAATGATTGAAAAGTACTACTCCCACATTTCCTCGATAATCTTCATCTATAACCCCAGCTGTGAAAATTATTCATATGAATTATACAGAATTGGCTACAGAAATAGTAACAGTTTTATATGAGTTAAGGTGAAGATATTTTTTTTTGTCATAAAATTAATTGTAAAATGTTCATAATATTGAGAAGTTTACATGTCAACAGTTCCTACAGAGTATACAACATTGTTTACAACTCATTATTTACATAATGAAAAATCTTCTCCCTGCCCTGTTCCCAATCTATCTGGGGTCAGTGCAGTATGTTTCCTCTTCCATTCATATTGGTCAGACATCATCAAGCCATCCACTCCCTTTTGATTCATATCATCCATTACACCGTAAAGGTGCTAGTGATCAATACATACATACATAAATCACGCCCATATCCCCGAAGGGGTAGGCAGAGGTGAAATCTCACCCGCGTTTCGCCAATTATGTTAAGTCCCATGTAATAGGTGGCGAGCCTATTGCCATTTATCGGGCACAAAAGTCGCAGTACATTGTCAGGACGGTAGTATAAGAGGAACGCTGCTGCCCATTCCTCATCACTGATTTATCCTTAGTCGCCTTGTACGACACCCACGGGAGAGATTTGGGATGGTGACAATTGTATTCTACTCTGCCGTCACCACACGGCTAGTGATCAAAGGTGTAGAAAAGAGACGAAACTGACCATGTTGAGAGATCGATGAATGGAGAGTTGATGAATCGATACTACTCAAGGTTTTACAGCTTGCCGCCTGCCTAACACTTGTTGTTGGTGGATTGCCCTGCACCATTTGAGTGCCCCAAGGTGCTTATTGGTCTACATTGGGCAATCTCCCTTAGTTGAATTTTACAACACCTATGGAATGGGTTGGGGCTGGCCTATTCTACATTATTTGTTGCTCCCAAGCTAGCATACAGCAACATTTACATAAAGAAACGTATAAGTGGTGAATCATATTCAAAGTTCTGGGTTTGAATCCTAGAAAGGACAAATTTTGTGATGGCCACAAATATGTGTTCCTGACTAATGGATATTTATTTGTTCATTATACATATCATCCAACACACGTTTTAGAATTCAATTATGAATATCTTACCTCCAACATCAATGAAATTTTTCACAGCTAAGCCAGAGCGAGGGGCAACTCTTCCATAGCACCCTGGAGGTAACTCTATTTGCAAATCGGTTTTGACTAGTTCTTTACCACGCGCGGGCACTTTATAATCGTAAGCACTGAAAGAATTTAATGTGGTTATTTTATAATCAGCAACTGAATTACTTATGCGCGTACATTTTTTTTTAATATGAAGGAGACAATTGAATTTATAATATAGAAATGAACCGTTTTTTCATACAAACTCAATATAACATCTAATTGGCGGGGTGGAAAATGTGTTACCTTTTCAAGTCAAAACCAGCAGCTTTATCCGATCCTTTTACTGGTGGAAACGCATGTTCACTAATACGAGTGAATTTCAGAACAGTTTGAATTTCAGCAGGCATGGCGGAAACTTTTGCCAAACACGTGGGGAAGAAGTATTATTTTTAACTTTAAAGCTTATTTTTATTTAAAAAAAAAAGGAAAATTACTCGAAGAAACAGTGCGTGAGTGATGATATTATACTGACAGAAAAAATTCTGGCGCCAAATTCCAAACGTCAACGTCATTTTTTTTTCTGTGTGTTTTAAAATTCTCCCTATATTTTAGGGAAGGCAAAGGGTCTAGCCCATACAGCCAAGTCTTTAGTGTATATTTTATCTGTAGTAGTAGGAAATAATGAGTGGGTGAAATGTATGAATGAAATGAATTTTACGTTAAAATATGGGTGCCACATATTTTAACGCATCTAGGGAGTGCTTGGCGCGAATTGAATGGTAACAGAGTTAATGATGGTGCTTGATGAAATGGATAAAACCACTTTTTATAGTGATCTTCACCACAACATCAAACACATCATGAGACTTATTTTCGATGATTCTGCATAATTGCACATCAACACGGATGCTTGTGCATCAAAATAACACCACTTTCACTGCACAAAATCCACTCTGTAACAATTTTAGAATTAGCGAAAATAAATCTGACTGACACCACGAAACGCGCAAAACACTGCCCCATGTTTGTTTTTTTAATTCTCCCTATATTTAAGGGAAGGCAAAGGATCTAGCCCATACAGCCAAGTCTTTCGTGTATATTTTATCTGTAGTCTTATGAAATAATGAGTGGGTGAAATGTATGAATGAAATGAACTTTACGTTAAAATATGGGTGTCACACATTTTAACGCATCTAAGGCGTGCTTGGAGCGAATTTTATGGTAACAGAGTACATGATGGTGCCTGACGAAGTGGAAAAAACCACTTTTTATAGTGATCTTCACCACAACATCAAACACATCATGAGACTTATTTTCGATGATTCTGCATAATTGCACATCAACACGGATGCTTGTGCATCAAAATAACACCACTTTCACTGCACACAGTCCACTCTGAACCAATTTTAGAATTATCGAAAAAAAATCTGGCTGACACCACGAAACGCGCCAAACAAACCCAACGTCATTTTTTTAGTTTTAAAATTCTCCCTATATTTTAGGGAAGGCAAGGGGTCTAGCCCATACAGCCAAGTCTTTAGTGTATATTTTATCTGTAGTCTTATGAAATAATGAGTGGGTGAGGGGACTTTTTGGCGGGAAGTCAAAGTGAGCGGCAACTTTGAATATCAGCTTCAATATTTTTTTTCTTTCATTGTATTTCTACTCAAAGTTAGAGTTAATTTGATAATTAAATCCCACAATGGGTCCTCCCAATGAAGGTGAGGACCCTAATGAGGGGAAAAAGAAACGAAAATAATTGGCGACATTCTAAAATTGGTTCAGAGTGGATTTTGTGCTGTGAAAGTGGTGTTATTTTGATGCGCAAGCATCCGTGTAGATGTGCAATTATGAAAGAATCATTGAAAATAAGTCTTATGACGTGTTTGATGTAGTGGTGAAGACTACTATAAAAAGTGGTTTTGTCCACTTCATCAGGCACCATCATGAACTCTGTTACCATTAAATTCACTCCTCACTAGATGCGTTAAAATGTGTGACACCCATATTGCCGTGTGGTGACGGCAGAGTAGAATACAATTGTCACCACCCCAAACCTCTCCCGTGGGTGTCGTACAAGGCGACTAAGGATAAATCAGTGATGAGGAATGGGCAGCAGCGTTACTCTTATACCATCTAGCTATGTACCTACTGCGACTTTTGTGCCCGATAAATGGCAATAGGCTCGCCACCTATTACATGGGACCTAACATAACTGGCGAAACGTGGGTGCTAGTTCACCTCTGCCTACCCCTTCGGGGATATAGGCGTGATTTATGTATGCATGTATGCATATTTTAACGTAAAATTCATTTTATTCATACATTTCCCCCACTCATTATTTCATAAGACCACAGATAAAATATACACTAAGGACATTGCTGTATGGGCTAGACCTTTTGCCTTCCCTAAAATATAGGGAGAATTGAACAAAAAAAAGAAAGGTGTTTGGCGCGTTACGTGGTGTTAGTCTTAGTCAGATTTATTTTCACTAATTCAAAAATTGTTAAAGAGTGCATTTTGTGCAGTGAAAGTGGTGTTATTTTGATGCACAAGCATCCGTGTTGATGTGCAATTATGCAGAATCATTAAAAATGAGTATTGTGATATGTTTAATGTTGTGGTAAAAACCACTGTAAAAAGTGGTTTTGTTTACCTCATCAGTCACCATCATGAACTCTGTTACCATCCAATTCGCGCCAAGCACTCCCTAGATGCGTTAAAATATGTGACACCCATATTTTAACGTAAAATTCATTTCATTCATACATTTCACACACTCATTATTTCATAACACTACAGATAAAATATACACTAAAGACTTGTCTGTATGGGCTAGAACCTTTGCCTTTCCTAAAATATAGGGAGAATTTAAAAGACAAAAAAAGGAGTGTTTGGCGCGTTTCGTGGTGTCAGTCAGATTTATTTTCACTAATTCAAAAATTGTTTCAGAGTGGATTATGTGCCGTCAAAGTGGTGTTATTTTGATGCACAAGCATCCGTGTTGATGTGCAATTATGTAGAATCATCGAAAATGAGTCTCATGATGTGTTTGATGTTGTGGTGAAGATCACTATAAAAAGTGGTTTTATCCATTTCATCAAGCACCATCATTAACTCTGTTACCATTCAATTCGCGCCAAGCACTCCCTAGATGCGTTAAAATATGTGGCACCCATATTTTAACGTAAAATTCATTTCATTCATACATTTACCCAATCATTATTTCATACGACTACAGATAAAATATACACTAAAGACTTGGCTGTATGGGCTTGAACCTTTGCCTTCCCTAAAATATAGGGAGAATTTTAAAACTAAAGACAACAAAAAAAGAAATTTGCAAAATGCAAATTTTAGGGAAGGCAAGGGCCCATACAGTTTTTTTAAGTTATTACGTTTATTTTGAATTTCTTTAGGGGTGACATTCGCCAATAAAACGTCCCGACAAAAATCCACAGCAGCTAGGTACGACAGATTCCTTGAAACGATTTATCGTTTGACAACTCATTTACTAAATAATTCAGTTTTGTCTGCTATTTTGTTTGTCTAGGAGTGTCAATTTGGTGTTAATGTTAGCGAGCAGCGCCACCCATCGCGCGCAGAGTAATCTGGCGCACTCTATCAGCCTGCCGAAACTCCCATACTACAGAAAAAATGTATGGAGTTTAGGCAATTTTTAATGGCGACTTGTCTCTTACTTCCGATCTAACCTTCCTTGTCTCACACTGTCGGAGTCTCACTAATGTCATTATGTCACTATGCTGTTTTGAAAATTTAAACTAAAGCGTCGTTGTAGTATAATTTTCCATCAGGTGCCCATTTATTGTTTTCAGTGACTTATCATTTGTGTTTACCTACTGGTTTTTGTCATTTATTCAACTGATTATCAGCGAAATGTTTTACAAAAGGTGTGAAATATGTGAACTAAAATCTGCTAGAAAATCAAACCAAAAGCGGGTTTTCATGGCTAGATTCCCACTAGATGAGAAGCGGTAAGTAGTTTTCCATGTTATTAAATAAACGCTAAGTAATTAGAAATAAGTTCTGGTCACTTTAATCAAAAATCATATGTGCCGTAGTGATGTCCTTACTACGTACCAAATTATCGATAAAAAATCTATTTTCGTAAAAAAGGAGATGGTACAGAAGTGGTACTGAAAAACCGGCAACAATAAGAAGTATATCATATATAATATAATATATTATCTATTACAGATGCAAGCAATGGGTCAAAGTCATTGGTAATGAAGACCTATTGTAGGTACCTATCGAAAAGTTACATGAACTAAAATATGTATGTGGCACACATTTCAAGCCGAAGGATTTTAATAGA
Organism: Cataclysta lemnata; assembly: GCA_963931975.1. Lineage (NCBI taxonomy): Eukaryota > Metazoa > Arthropoda > Insecta > Lepidoptera > Crambidae > Cataclysta > Cataclysta lemnata. The sequence goes on along the minus strand of OZ008358.1, from coordinate 5,662,148 downwards.
AAGAGGACGCGCTTGAAACGTTGTGCAATACCCTCGAAACATTAGAGAGTGGATCGGCATTAACTCCGTTGAAAAACTGTTTCGGTTTACGACTGATAGAGATGAATATAAAGAACTGACGGCTTATCTTCAGGATTGAAGAGGCACTAGAAGAAGAAGTACCTGAAACCGTAAAAGCGGCTCGTACTCCACTATTGGTAAGTTACATAACCTATGTTTCCGACATGGTTTGATAGCTCAATTCCTGAAGCTAATGAGTGGTATATTTCAGAACCAGATGACTTTGATTGAACAGAACCAGACCTTCGGATGCGTTACACATAGTCTGCTATGGTAAGTGGTGAACAATAATTTGAATTGATGATGACCAGCGTAAACTCAAACGATACTATTTACTAATCTCTATTTATTATTTCAGATCTAAATGTCTGCTTACTTGCTCACACAACATTGCAAAAACGTGTGTTGATCGACCAGCTAACATCTGAAGACTCCGCCTAGAATATGAGATCAGAAAATTACCAACAATTTAATTTCCACATTGTAAACATAACTTTTATTTTTTGTTGTTAAATAAATTGTATTAAATAATTACACGTAATTGAATAATACTCAATATTTTCAAAGGAACAGAGGTTTTTATTTTGCTCTTGTAGGATTGAAAAACCTGTCTGCAAGTTCTGCAAGGCAGGGGGGTACCCATTCGTTTTTATCGATATCGACACATTCTGTAGCGTACACCACATCCTTAGTTTGCTTTTGTAGCATGTTGGCATTACTTTTTTATCTGTCTCTGTTGGTTGGTACGAGATCTTAGCCTAAACTGCGAGTCAAAATCGTCAAAAAGTTTGTTTGAAGTCCCGACTCTTATACGTAGTGTATTATATACTCTCTGCACTCTATATACATACCTACAACAATGTCAACAATCTAAAATAATAACTCGTTGATATAAAACTAAAGACATCAATAAAAGGTGTAGATTTTTTGCCTTCTCGGAAAAGAGAGATACAAAATTTTGTCCTTTAAGGAAGGCAAATCGATCTGGCCCATGCAACCAAGTTTTTAGATTTTCTTATCTTGAATTTTACATTAATATATTAAATATAAATATAGAGTTCGCGCTTCACCTTGTTTTCAATGAATGTGGTTTTTTGGGACATAAAGATGTAGGCCGACTGGCCTTTACATCATCTTACCGGGTTTTTGGGGACACTTGACAGTGTTTTGTTATTTACGGGATTTACTGCCGCACTCAGAGACGTCAAATAACGTTAATGCGTACTTAATGTCAAAAAATGACTTCAAAACTAGTCGCTATTCTTGCCGGGTCTATGGTCTAGATTTGAATGAATTTTTTTGACACTAAGTACTCCTTAACTTAAATTGACGTCTCTGAGTGCGGCAGTTAGTGTGAGTTAGAGTTAGAGCGAGAGGAAAATATTTTCTTTTCCCCGAGGAGATTTTGTCCACGTCCCACGGAGGGTCCATCTCCCGGGGAGTCTCATTGCTGTGCTCATTACTACTATGGAGAGCCCCGCAGGGCGCTACGGATCGGGGTTTTTCTCTCTCTGAGTCTGAGTTTTTACGACACCCCCGGAAGTAGTCTATGTTGTGTTGTAGTGCTACAGCTAGGTATAAACTTTCGTAGATGAAAGTTGTAAATATTTAGTTTAAATGGAAAAAGTGTATTATCGTCAAGTGTTCTTTGCAGCTCAGTGTGGGAAGATAGCAGAGTTCCTCTTTGTTAACTAACTGCCGCACTGAGAGACGTCAATTAACTTTAATGAGTATTTAAAGTCAAAATTTTTTATTCTAATCTAGACCATACACCCGGCAAGAATACCCTAATAAACCTGCATTACGTTATCTTCTTGTAACTGCACAATTCCTATTGCGTATACCGAATCAAATATTCAAACTACCAAACCTAAAACTTTGAGCCATATACCCAAACATTGGTTAATCAAATTGTGGGAGCCATCAAAGAAAATCAATCAATCAATCAACATTATTTGACGTCTCTGAGTGGGGCAGTTAGTAAGGCTGGATTTCACTAACACGTCGTAAACAGTCGAGTAATATTTAATCGGTTCTTTTTGACATACTAACAGTATGGCAGAAATGTCAAAAATAACCTTAATTAATAAACTTAATTTTTAATCGCTTGTTTTATGTCTTGGTGAACTCGGGCCTAAAACGCCATATTTAAATAAAGCAGAGTCTAGTGTAATCATGGACATAATTTAGGTAACAATAGGTCCATGATTAAAATCTAACGCCGAACTCAGAGACGTCAACTAACTGAGTACCTACTTAATGTCAAAAAATGACAATTCAAAAACCAATCGCTATTCTTGCTGGGTCTACGGTGTAGTTAAATTTAATTTTTTCTCTTTAAGTACTCATTAAAGTCAATAGACTGACTCCGAGTGCAGCAGTAGATAAGTCAATTATTGTTATAATAGTTGTGTATAACAAATTCGTATGGATATTTTAATATTATATAATGTTTTAACTTTATAATAAGTAAAGATTTACTAAAATAAATGTAATGAATTTTTTTTTAATAAATTTGTGCTATTACAGGCAATTTTAGATTTAAACACGCGGTTGGTGCCGATCACCCCAAATCTCTCCCGTGGGTGTCGTACAAGGCGACTAAGGAATCCTTATGTTGTTGTATTGTATCCTTATGCTAACAGTGACGAGGAATTAGATTTGGTTATAACCAACAACCCTAATGATTTTTCTTTGCAGAAAGCAATTCCTATTAGCCGACTTGATGCACATCACCCTCCGTTTGAGCTGGTGTTTTATGGGCTAAATTTGCCCTTACGTTCTGACAGGTTTCTCGAAAAATTGAGCTTTCACAAGACTGATTTTGAAGGTTGCATTGTGAAACTCAAAGAAATAAATTGGGAATTTCATGCAAGGACGCTTGATTGTGATGGTCTCGTTAAATATTTCTATGATCAGTTGTATAAAATCATAAATGAATTCACGCCCAAAAAGAGGATCCGTAACAATAGGTACCCAGTCTGGTTTTCCGTTGGTCTAAGGAGAGTTCTGAAATTGAAATCTAAATATCATAGACGATATAAACATCAAAATAATCCCAGGGACTATGACACATTTTCAATGTTAAGATTGCGGGCTAAAGTTTTGATGGATGACTGTTTCAGGCGCTATATTTTTAATATTGAAAAAGATCTCAACATGAATTTAAAATCTTTCTGGAAGTATACGAGTAGTAAAAGAGGTGCAGATACTGTGCCGAACAATGTGTATTTGGGTGATCGCATAGCTTCCACTGGGTCGGAGGTTGTAAATCTCTTTGCGGAATTCTTTGCGTCAGTTTATGTAAAAGATAGAATGAAAACTTTCACTCCTGATTTCCCCTCTCACAACTTTTCTCTGGGAAAATTGAATATTGATGGTAATTCTGTTTTGGCTAAACTTAAGAGTGTTGACTTATGTAAAGGTGCTGGTCCTGATGGAATTCCCCCTATTATTATCCGTATGTGTGCTTCAGCTTTGGTTGATCCTTTAACGCTCATATTTAATAATTCCCTTAGTGAAGGAGTTTTCCCATCGTATTGGAAAATAGCTAAAATAATGCCAATATATAAGTCCGGAGACAAAAGAGATGTTAGGAACTATCGACCTATTAGTATACTTAACTGGTTTGCTAAAATATTTGAGTCTATACTTTATCAACGTATGTTCAACCACGTGAGACCTCTACTTAGTACTAAGCAGCATGGCTTTGTTGAAGGTAGATCTACAAAATCCAATCTTTTGTTGTACGTCACCTATTTATGCGACTCCTTCAATATAAGGAAGCAGGTCGACAGTGTTTACACTGACTTTGCAAAGGCTTTTGATAGAGTTAATCACTCAATACTATTGGCTAAGGCGGTTCACATGGGCATTCACGGAAGTTTGCTACGGTGGCTTTCATCATATCTTCTGAATCGTTCGCAGCTAGTTTCACTGTGCGGTTATGATTCTTTACCGTACACTTCAAGCTCTGGGGTGCCACAGGGCTCTAATCTAGGACCATTGCTGTTTTTAATTTTTATTAATGACCTTCTTGATATTATTCCATGCGACTGTCTCGCCTATGCAGACGACATAAAAATTTACAAGCGCGTCGTTGGTATAGAGGACTGTAAGGCGTTACAAAGTAGCCTTGATGTTATTTCAGATTGGTGCAATATGAATGATATGTCCCTTAATGTTGATAAGTGTAAGGTGATAACCTTTACCAAAAATAAAAACCCCATACAGTTTCAATATAACATCCATGGATCTAGCTTGACCCGTGTTGAGACCTTAAAAGATTTAGGGGTTTATTTTGACAAGTCTCTTTCATTCAGATTTCACTATGATCACATCTGCAGTAAGGCTGGCCGGATGCTCGGTTTTGTTCTTCGCCATTCTAAACCATTTAGAAACACAAAGTCGTGGTTGATTCTTTTCAACGCACTGGTGAGAAGTACACTAGAGTACTGTTCCTCAGTGTGGTTCCCTATTTATAACATCCACGTGGACAGACTGGAGGCCGTTCAACGTAGAGTCGTGAGGGCATTGTGTGTTGAGTGTGGTTTGCGAAAAAAAGTAACTGAATATTCCGATCGTTTGCATTATTTCAATATGATGAGCCTTGAGCATAGAAGACTGATGAGTGATTTGTGCACTCTTCATGCGATTGCCAATGGCCTCTCTGACAGCAGCTTACTGGGGACATTGAAGTTTAAGGTGCCCAACCGATCAGTGCGTAACCAACAATTGTTCAGTGTACCTTTATCTAAAAACAATGTTGCAAAAAATAACCCTTTGAGCCGAATGTGTTTATGTTACAATGAACTTTGCTCTAACATGGATTTGTTTAGCTGTGGCATTCATGGTTATAAAAAAGCACTCTTGTCGCTGAATATGTGATTACGGTTGTAATAAGTAATAGTTATAATGTATCTTATCTTGTTTTCACTATATGTTTTCATTTTCATTTTTAGTTACCTATAAGTTATAATAGATGTATTATTAAGTGTTGTGTACAATTATAATTGGACACAGGCACGCGGTGTTACTTTAAAGTTGTTTTTATATGCTTTGTTCTGTCTGTTGTGTGTTATTGTACCTAATAAATAAATAAATAAATAAATAAATAAATAAATAAATAAATAAATGGGCAGCGCAGCGTCCCGCATATACCACCTAGCAATGTACTGCGACTTTTGTGCCCGATAAATGGCAACAGGCTCGCCACCTATTACATGGGACCTAGCATGTTTGGCGAAGCGTGGGTGCTAGTTCACCTCTGCCTACTCCTTCGGGGATATTGGCGTGATTTATGTATGTAACACGCCGTTGCGCGTATGGAAAATAATATCAAAACGCGCGCAGATTCAATTTATAATACTTATTTGAATTTCCTGAATGAAGGCTACTCGTATTTTCAAAACATTTTGACTCAATGTTAGCTGCATGACGTCAAATGTATAACGGTCGATAAACTCGACAGATTTACCTACTATAATTTTAATTACAATAATATTTTAAATAAATTCCAACCGATTATATAATAATTGTAATGGATTAATATAATATTATCCGAAAAAATAATAAAGAAAATCGCTGATAATATCCTGAACTTCCTGAGTTCAAACTACACTGCAAATACTCATGCACACATAATATTATTAATAGGTTAATCATTTTAACAATTTTATAGATAGTGTTTGTTGGTTAGTTATTCATTGGTTATTGTTTTTAGACTTGATACCTATCAATACAATATCTATCTACGTATTTTTAAAGTAAACAAATAAAATTGTGGTTAGAAACATTTCGAAAAGTAGTCTTGATGCGGGAATCGAACCCGCGTCCTCTGCCATTCGGGCAGATGCCTCTCATAAATAGAACAAAGTACCTAGATAATTTTACAAAGGCCAATCGAATATCTTAACAACTGTATGAATCATTTTTTACCAACATATCCGTCGGCTGCAACTCTGCGACCCAAACAATACAAAAAATTCTACCTGCTATGTGGGAGGGGGTCAGATTTAGACACAATAAAGGATATAGCTGCGACTGATCTACAGCGATTATCCTGTTACGGAAGGCGAGCTCAGTGAAAAATGTCCACCGGTACAAGGAGTTGCGTCGATCAATATTTTGTCAAGTGCTATACGGAAGTTTGCATCATAATTCGATTCCGCCTAAGTTTGAACCGCAAGTTCAGCGGAGTTGCGAAACATTCTGAACAACAAACGGGCACGTATCAATGCGAAACATGCACAAAAAACTTTGCTGGGAATGAGAGTAGTCCAAGGATCACAGTGATTCATACGGGTGAGACCCCAGAAGGGGAGTTTGTCCATTTTTATATTTACACCGTGTCCCTCGCGGCATGCGCGGCGTCTCTCCGCCAGTCTCGTTACTACCGTTTCACGCACGAACACCAGCGCAACGAAACAGACGTAAATAATACTCGTACCATAATATTTACACACAGTTTGTTATTTTCAAACTGTCCAAAGTGAACTTCAGTGAAGTGTTTGTGTAGTAATTGAAAAAGTGTGGTTTCCCAGTGAGTTTTAGCTCGAAATTGTCGAAAGTGTGCCTGAATTGTCTCGCTTCGATCCAAGACCAAGGAAATGCCGCCCGTTCTCAATGTGCCTATTTCAGGAAGCATTTCAGCAAGGAACTTTTGATTCTCGTAACTCACGCTAGAGGTCAGTATTGAACGGAGAATTAATATACAAAGAAGTAAATTTCCTCTTTCGGATGTAATTCGTATTGGATATAGTTATAACTGTGTAGAGAAGGGTTCAATCACCGACAGCTCGTCCCTTTTAGCATCCCTTCTCCGCCCTTTACGCATGATCGACCGAGAGTTTTTGGGGTTCTCCGTCCTCGCTGTGTGCGGTAGGGTGCGAGTACTATACATTCGTACACATAGGCGTAGATACAATTGCGTCACCGCTTGTTCGGCATTATAATATCCTTTTAGGGTTCCGTTGTGAAAATTTAAAAATTGTTGCTATAGCAAAGGAAAACGAACAGTTATAGTTAAAAAGTATTTAGCGTATTAAAAAATAGGACAAACCAACTACTGATGACCAACTTAATAGCTTTAAATTTAGGATTCTTATTGGATAAAATTTTTATATACTTGCTAATAGTTATACATATAGAAATGACTAGAATTTTATGAAATAAATTCCTTCGTCGTATCTATGAATACATACAGGTATGTATTATTATTATTTGAACATTACATAAATAAATATTAGAAAACGTATTATCAAGAAAAAGAAAAAATAAAATACACTTAAATAATACAAAAAAAAAAATGGCGTCCATAAGCGGGAACCGAACCCGCGTCCGACCTCGGGAACTCGGGCGGCTGCTTACACCACTCGGTTAGGTATTATTTATTTCATGTCACTAAATACAACAACACGAGTTTGGAGTGAACGATGTGCAGTCGACTGTATCTACCAAAAAGTAACTACCTGCAGAAAATACGTTACGTATCCATTTACAATCAATCAATGAGCTATTTAAATTAACTTGTCCATTATTTATTATCTTAGGAGTAAACAACAGACTGTTATATCTAATTTAAACAAGCAACGGCATACTACAAAATAGCTAAGTATTACATTAATTGCATCTCACAGTACTTACATTACAATTCAAACAGCGTGATGATCTAAAGATAATTGTACCTATGTATGTAGGTACTTTAACCGTGACAAAAAGTAACTCGTCAATATCTTATCATACGCAATGTAGACTCTGCCTACCGCGCAGATTAAACGGATCATAACATTTTTATTGATAGAACTAGAAGTAAATTGAGCGAGTGAAGCGTCGATACGTAGATAGATTAGAGCGAATAAAATTGTGAAGCAAGAAGTAGCGGGCGACATGTTTGTTTTCATACCGGTCCGAATTAACGTCGCGATTGGTTCAAAATCCATAACTGGCCTCCGAGAGCCAGGTGTCGTTCACACCGCGGCCTCGCGCCTCGTCTCGTTAATCACTCTTGTTCGCTATTGTTAAAGCGCGGTGTACAGCCATCTTTGTCAAATTACGGGCGATTCAATTTCAATAATTCGGTTCGATTGTGTTAATCAAATGGAACAAAACGCATCCAAAAGTGCTAAAAACGTGTCTTGCTGTGATATCATGTACATTTTCTACATTCTCTTTTGTTTTATTATATTAGCATGACGCTTCGTTGAATGGAAGCGTTACGACTTTATGGCGTATATCAACCAGTCGACCATTAAAATGATGGATGATGTTGTCTTTTGCAAAAACATTGCATAGTGGTCGTTTTACTAAATAATGTGAAGTGTGCTGGGTTTGTGTAAGGGCGTATTTGTGATGATAAGTGCGTCATAATTTCATTGTATACATTGCATAAATGAGTGAAATGGCGTTGCGGAGCGCGCGGGCCGGAGCATGCGCGCCAGTTTCTTTGCGTTCGCTTGGAACGCACTAAAGTGTCTTACGTTTACGTGCAAATCAAAATGGGAAGATCGAGATTCCCAGGGAAACCACTGAAATTCCAAAATAGAAAGCGGATTAGTGTTCTATCGGGCACTGTTTACCATGAAACTACTACTGATAGTCACCCGCCTGCCCGTGGCGGGTCGGCCAATGATTTTGTCGGGGAGAAAGAGGTAAAATTTACTGGAATAAACTACCCATTTTGTGTTTACCATTAAACATTACTTCTAATTGAGTTTAAATGTTGTGTTTACGTAATGACTACAAAGAGCACGAACTGCCAGTTGTTTGGCGTCAATCAAGATGTTCATGTATCTACTTTGACATTTAGATCATTTACCATCATGACAACAAACTTTTAATTAAATTTTATTAGGAATATGAGAATGTAACATTTAAAACAAAAGAACTAATACATGTTTTTATCTCAGTTATTATGATATTGTCCTATTATAACCTCATTACAATTTGACAACACTAGGGATAACAAAGGAAACATGTAATAGAAAGCTAAACATATAACTACTTAACAAATATTTTCTGTTATTTTAACTTGATTTCTTCTCTATACTAAAAGCTTATAATATTGATACAATGTCATGTATAACAAGGTGAAATTAATATTGTAATGAAGCAATATGCCCTTGAGAGTAAATATTCAAATGATAATCTGTGAAGAGAGTATAAATCTTGCAAAAAAATAACAAGTGGCGTATAATAATAGAGAATCTCATATTTTGATTCAAGGACATACCTAGTTATATGATAATTAATACATTTTAACACAAATTAGGTAATTAACATTTAAAAATAAAGCAACATTTGTTTTAGGAGGAAGAAAAGAAAGAAAATAATGAAAGCGAGCCAAATGAATCCAGTGACAGTAAAGTGAATGAACACACAATAAATTCAGATTTAGATAGCCAAGATAAAAATAATAGTGATAAATCGAAATCTCCAGTCCGGACAAGATCACAAAACAAAATGGAACCAAATAAGGGTGACAAACCAAAATCTGTTAAAAAAACTGTTACATTTGGCACCGTTGAGAGTTGTGAAGATATCTTCTTGCCTTTAAAGAAGATACCTAAATACCATGCACCTCTTATACCCATTATCAAGAAGAAGTCCTCTTTGAAACCAACAGAATATTCAAGTATTCTGAAGCCTGCAAAACTGACAGATCTAAGCTCAAAATCATCATCAGAATACCAAGAGGGTTATTTGAGGAAGAACTTAAATCCATTGTCAAAGCCTATGAACAAGTTTTCACAGCTAAGTGAGTCAAGATGTGTGTCACCACCACCAAGAAACTTGTCACCTTTGGAAAAAGAAAGTGCCAGCTCAAATAAGTTTGTGTTGCCTCTGAGGAGTGCCCATTCTTCCAGAGTTATAAAACCAAATAAGAGGTTTATTGATGGAGAGGAACAAACTTGTATAGCAAGCACAATTTCAACTGGTAAGGTGCTTAAAAAACCTAAATTGAAGAGGCTAGTATTTAACAACTTGCATGATGACAATGATTCACCTGACGAAGACCTTGACAAACCTATTGAAAATGAAAAATCCAATGATAAGAGTCCTTTAAAACCGTCAAGCCTATTTAAGGATAGAACATCAAAATCCTTTTCTACCCTCTCAACTACTATTGCTAGAAAACCTTTACATGATTTCTTTTCATATGAGAAGGAGCCAGAATACTCTCAGGATGAGAATTCCAATGTAGAGGAGTTAGAAAAATTAAAATCAGGTGATGCACCAAAAGAAGATAGATCAGGTCACGCATTGAGAAAACTTGTTGATATATCAGACGCTAGCAGTTCAAGTAGTACAAGTAGTGGATCAGATTCTGAAGATAGCTTTGATAGTGACAGTGCGGAAGGGAGTGGCGATGACGAACAGAGACAAAATACACCAAGCCCTGAAAAAGAGAAATTGTCAGCTTCACAACTCTTTAGGGGAAAAGTTATTATTAGAGAGGCAAGGTTGCAACTTAACTCACCGGCCCCATCTACTGTTGGGCTTGATGGCCCCTTTTCTACTATTACAGCTGTATCAAGTAAGTTTGTAATTTTACATTAGCACAGGTATTTAATAACTAAGTATCATATTACACATATATAATTAATATCCATCTTAGAGGTGTTATTCTGATCCTACACTATTTGTTGAGTATTTAAATTACCATTTCTCCAAGGCCCCATAAAGTGGGGGGCAGAAACACTGAGCCTTGAGTTTGAGTATCTTTTAAGAATCGTTTCCTATTGGAGGGGAGAGACGTATAGGAAATGCTTTATTTCTAATTATTAATCTTGAATACAACCAACACTTGTTGTATTCAAGATTAATTAAAAATAAGTGTTTGACATTATCTATGAATTAAAAATTAAAATGCTATATTTCAGCAAACAACACTCCAACTACAGTAACATGTGGGGTATGTGGAGCAGTTCGCTTCTACAGATTTGTGAAACAAGCAAGGAAATTCGGAATATACTCATGTGAATCATGCCGTAAATTTATATCGAAAATGTTGAAAAAGGAAAAATTATCTCATGTGTCACCTATTATAATCCACTGTTTAAAGGGTGAAGGTAAGTTAAGATATTGACATAGCTTAGTTTAGACTAGATAAATAAGACTGATGGCTATAAGTGTCAGAAATAATAATTAATATTAACACCTATTACATTCTTTTGGAAATAATAATTTGGGGATATATCTTTTGTCATGTGGATTTGCCTAGTTTTTTTTATAGGCAGCCACTTACCTGACACCAACCCAGTGCTGATGTAGGTGGTTTACTCACTACTTTGCAAATCATGTCCCAGGTGTGAATGGTATGCACAGATTTCAAATAATCCCATATTAGGCAACTTAGGGATTTTTTCCCTTTGATACCAATCTGTATGCCACTGTACAGGTTTGGTGAAATCTGTTTTCTGCTCTGCTATGCTACATATTATTGTTTAAATAGGTATATAAATCACGCCAGAAGGGGTAGGCAGAGGTGAATCAACACCCACATTTCACTTATGTTAGGTCCCATGTATTTGGGGCTGAGCATATTGCTATCTATACATACATAGATACATAAATCACGCCTATATCCCCGAAGGGGTAGGCAGAGGTTGAACTAGCACCCACATTTCACCAATTATGTTAGGTCCCATGTATCAGGTGGCGAGCTTATTGCCATTTATCGGGCACAAAAGTCGCAGTACATTGCTATTGCTAGGTGGTACAAGAGGAATGCTGCTGCCCATTCCTCATCATTGATTTATCCTTAGTCGCCTTGTACGAGACCCACGGGAGAGATTTGGGGTGGTGACAATTGTATTCTACTCTGCCGTCACCATCTATAGGGAATGTAAATTGCAGTATATCCCTAGGTGGTATAAGGGGAATGCTGTTTGCCCATCACTTATCGCTGTCCTCACCCTTGTACAAGAACAGAGTGAGAGAAATGAGCATTTGTGTAAAGGAAGATATCAAAAAATTATGATGTGTGAAGCCATGCAGATAGAATTTATTGGCAGAATGATAATGCATGATAAAATAATGACCAAAAATACCAAACACCTGATAATCAATAAGTCTTAAAATAGTTCCCTCATTACAATGTATGTTTTACTTAACACATTTTATGTAACTATTGTAGAAATTACATTGAAAAGAGTCAGAGATCAGCAGATTGAAATGTTATTGATCCAAGGTGAAGTTGGAATTATGTGCTGAATTTAGAAATGTAATATGTTATATAAACAGATTTAAATTTTTTAGGCTTACTTAACTAGATCAGAACTAATATTCACATTCTAACAGTACAATGGTTTTTTTAAATAATACTAAACGATTTTTTTATGTTATGTTTTAGGTAATTGCCAAGTTCCTCCAATTGTAAGATCACAGCAATGGAAGTTGATGCGCAGCACAAACAGAACAAGATGTCCAGCTTGCTGGTTGAAATTGTGTCTAAAGGCATTCCAAGTGCCACCAAGTGTAAGAACAGCACTTACAACTCTATTACCACCTTATATGAGAGGTGGAGTTGTCCCTGTAGGACCACTGACACAAGCCAATCCTTTGAGATTAACTTCCACTAATACTGCTCCTGAAAAGCCTGTGTTTGCTATTAAGGACACAGAAAACAATATCTTTGCCACTGTCAAACCTAGTAAGAAACCTGTAGAAGAGGTAGAAAAAGTGGAGGTAACAACTATTTTTACACTTACTAGAATTTACATGATTACAGATGACCACCTTAATACCATTAAATATTTGAACACTTATTAAAATTTAATCTTGTTTTAGGAAAAGATCTCTAAAGAACTACCTGTAGAGGAAGAAGTTGCTGAAGATTTCAATACAAACAGAAAACGTCGCCTGACCAGAGTTAAAGTGAGAAAGAAAGAAAAGAGCGAATCCAAACAAACAGAGGATCCCAAACGACAAAAAGTTGAACTCAAAGGCCCAAGAGTTAAACATGTTTGTCGTAGTGCATCTATTGTTTTGGGACAACCAATTGCTACTTTCCCCACACAAGAGGAGAAGGAGAAACAGGACAAGGCGTTAGTAGATGAAGAACCTGTTTCGAATATTATCATAGAGAAAGAGAAAACAACACTTGAAGTTTCAAGTTGTGAATCTGAAACTGAATCAGAGAATAAACTACCACAATCTGAAGCACAAGTTGTGCCTGAACCTATAGCTGTGAAGGACCCTGATGTGGATGTGCCAATTGAAAATAAGAAGAGGAAGATTGAAGTTATTCCACCAGTTAAGTCACAAACTAAAGTGGAGTCCAGTGAGGATGAAACTATGACGGACCTTGTACCAAGAAAGACTACCTTGAAGCCTCTTGCCAATATTACTAATGTAAGGAGATATGTACAAATAATTTAGTAGCTTCTGTGGTATGGTTGCAGTACTTCCAATTTATATTTTTTAAATATTATTTTATTTATTTACAGACCCGTGGACGAGTGCAGAAGTGTGGTCAGAATCGTCCAGAGTTGATCTGTGTTGATTTTTGGGAAAGCTATGATCCCGATGAAGTGTGCAGCTCTGGATTCGGACTCATCGGAACTGCACCTTTCACTGTTGCACGGCTATGCTTCTTGTGTGGCAGCGCAGGCAGAGAAAACGTAAGATATTATAATCAGAATTTATAACTCTCATCATCTCACATTATTTGGGACCATCTACTTTTACAAAACCATTTACTTCAATTCTATCCCAAAAATTTTTAGTAAGGAGTAATGTTTTCCAAATACCTATTTGTATCTTTTTGATGTCATTGTTGTATAACCCATAACATTTGGTGATAAGTATTTATAATAATGGCAAATGTAGAAGTGCTGTTAAAGTCTCTGTCGAATCTCTTGCTGCAACATTGAGTTTGATCATTGTTGACCATAAAAAGTTTCCCTGTCCAGCATAAAAAAACCGTGCCCCCCTAATGATGCCATGTCCAATTTCCAGATGGTGGTATGCACCAGCTGCTGCGAATGGTACCACAGCTGGTGTGCCGAAGACGCGGTGGGCGGTCGCGGTTGGACATGCGCCCGTTGCGCCTCGTGCGCGGCCTGCGGGAGGCCCGCCGCCCGGCGCCGGTGCCGGTCCTGTGCCGGGCATTACCACGCGTCGTGCTTGCCCGCGCCGCCGCCCGACCACCGGAGCGACTGGCCCCAGGTAAGGCGGTGGTTTTTGCCGAGTTTGGCCTCTTTGAGATTTAACCGCCTCCATGGTCGTCTAGTGGTTCGCCCACCGGAATGAAGATCCAAGGTCCCGGGTTTGATCCCTAGGGGGGTACAACTTTGTGCTCGGTTTGGTTGGTTGTAGGACTTCTTTGAAGTCCGCCTGGCTAGCTACCACCATCTTATCAAAAATCTGTCGCCATAATAATAATGTTAACAGCATTATTGTGTTCCGTCAATGTGTGATAAGATAGCCAGCCCCTCTGTGGTTGAGGGTTCCAGGTGAAGCTCGATTCCTTCATTAGCCCTTATCGTCTCTTACCATCAGGTGAGAGGAAGGGCAAGAGCTTCCCTGTCTAACATAGAAATAAAGTTTATTTTGTGTTTCGGACCACCAAAGTGACTGGCTCCAGGGTAAGTCAGTGGTCTTTGCCGAGTTCTTTTGTGTCTCTGACCACCGAAGTGACTCGTATAGCACTAGGTACCCAACCAACAATTTGGCCTATAAAAAATCTTATATTGCCATAAAGTTGGGTAACATCGCCACACCACACCGCCGCCTGATCACCGAAGCGACTGGCCCCAGGTAAGGCGGTGGTTTTTACAGAGTGCTTTTGTGTCTCTAAACCCCGAATACAGAAACGCTACTCAAAGTTTGAGTGCTGCTTTACATTTATGTATTGTCAAAATTGACGTTTTCCCATACAAATTCTGACAGCTATTGTCAATTTAACTTTTTAAGCAGTGCTCAAAATTTGAGTAGCGTTTCTGTATTCGGTAGTCAGGACCTGTTTCACAATTGACTGGTAAGTTCTGGATAGCTTACTTGGCAGATCATTTGACAGTTTGATGGAACTGCCAACTCAGCTATTCAGAACTTACTCGTCGATTGTGAAATGGGCCCTAAGCATTAGGTAAGAGCTTAGAAGTAAATTAACTCTTAGGTGTTATGTATAAGTATGTTATGTCACCACCATTTTTATAGGAGATGATCCGTTAATTTATTTATTCCCTTGTACCAGGAATATTCAACTGTTGATATAATTGTACTTTGCCTTAATCTTAACAACTGTGTAATCTAATTCCGTAATCTTTTGCATGCTTATTATCTTTCGCACTAAAACAAAAAAAAATACACAAAGATGTAATACAATAAAGCTAGTTACGCTTTATTATTAATGAGACTTGTTTTTGTGGGAATGTAAAATTTAAAATTTTAATAGTAATTTTTTTGATACATAATAATATTACATTGCTATCAGCAACATATTGTTTCCCCATCCCATTTGATGTTGGCGGAGTAATAGCTCATTTGGCTATTTTAATTAATAACTGCTGTCATGCGTTCAAATTGCCATAGTTCTCAAAACAAATATTTTATAACAATTATGAATATTGTATATATAATAATATTCAATAGGACATCTAAACAGAATTTTAAGTGTTGATAATAGTATCCATTTGGTGAAGTGATCACATTATTTAATTAAAAAAATTATTTAATTCCAGATTTGCAGTTCGTGCCTAAAATGCAAGAGTTGCGACAGCAGTCGCGTCAGCAAGTTTGTCGGAAGCCTGCCTTTTTGCAGTCCGTGTTTCAAGTTGCGCCAAAAGGGCAACTACTGCCCACTTTGTCAAGCCTGTTACAGAGACAACGACTTTGATAGCAAGGTGCGTATTGATGAAAATTGTGATAAAATAATAATACTCATGATCATATTTATGGGCCTTAAAATTAATGCAACATAATGATGTAATTTGAGACATTCGTCGGTGGTATTTATTAAGACAACTAACAAAACTAACACTAATACGTTCCATTATATTGTATTACCATTATATAAATTAAATTAAAAAATTAAGCTAATTGCTGTCTCAATAACAGGTTGCCACAATAACATTGAAATTTGTTTCTTATTTCAGATGATGGAGTGCGGTTGGTGCGGACGTTGGGTGCACGCGAGCTGTGAAGGTTTATCTGGCGAAGGTTATCAACTTCTGTCTGCTTTACCACCATCAATCGAATACATCTGTTGTAAGTGTATGCCAAATGACCCGCCATGGAGGAAAATGCTCACAGAACATTTGAAAGGACGACTGCTGCATCTGCTGAAACTTCTTGCTAAAAACAAAAAAGCATGTGCTTTATTGAAGTTGACACCGCACAAGAATACTCCTGTACCCAATAAACCATTCCGGATAATGTCACCACAAGCCATCAGAAAGTTACATTTTGATAGCACAGAAGATGCTATGAAAAATACAACAGAAACAAAGGTTTATAGAAATACATCGAGAGGACGCCGTAATAATTATGGACAAACTAAAAACGAAGAATCTAACGCAATGAAAAACATCTGGCAATGTTCATCATTACTTAACGATGTAGAGATGGAAAAAGAGGTTATTGCACAGCCATCACATAAAATTGTAAACCTCCAAGAACCATTGATGCAAAACAAAGAAATTTGTTTCTCAACAGGTCTCTACGATACCAAAACTGAATTTGATGCACCATGTGTTGAAGTACACGAAAATAATCCTCCCCAGAACAAACTAGAGAAAGCTACAACTATGTTACCAACAACAGTTCATGATGATAAATACGAAGCAATTTCGGACGATGATGAACCAATGAAAACTTTCCCTCTTGCTCGAAGCGAACAAGACCTGAGTCCTGCATTAGTGCGACCTTCATCAAGTCTAGAGAGTACCTCTGATGTGAGGATGGTGTCTCCATCATTGCTAGATATTAAGAAAAGAGTGAACAGTGATGAGTATGTTTCACTAAAAGATTTTAATCATGATATGAAAACTGTAATTGAGAGAACACTAAGTGGAGACTTGAAAATGATTTACAGTGACTTATTCTCTGAGACATTCCCATGGTTCGACTGTGACAGTAATTCCCTACAACCTAATTTAGAAGTGGAAGGAGAACAAGAAGATGCAGAGTCTTTGAAGGACCATGAAATGACCGAGAGTAAGATAAAAGCCATTGAATCCTCCTCTGAGAGACCTATGGATCAGATAGTTCCTAAGCTGGAGACTGATGGACAAAAATTAGAAGAAGAACTACTAGAATTTTATCCTGTAGTAGATTCAAGAATATGCATTCTTTGTAAATCTGTTGGAGATGGCTCACCAGCTATGGAAGGACGTCTTCTATATTGTGGACAAAATGATTGGATTCACGCTAATTGCGCTCTCTGGTCGGCTGAAGTCTTCGAGGAAATTGATGGATCCTTGCAGAATGTCCATTCTGCAATATCCAGAGGGAAAATGATTAAATGTGCAGCTTGTGAGTTGAAAGGCGCCAGTGTTGGTTGCTGCGCTAAAAATTGTAGTGAAACTTACCATTATTCATGCGCCCGTAAAGAAAACTGCGCGTTTATGGATGATAAAAGAGTATTCTGTCCTGCCCATGGCAAAGATGTTCCTGCCAAGAGTTTGCAAAAAGATTCAGATTTTGAACTTACTAGACCAGTGTATGTGGAACTGGATAAAAAGAAAAAACGATATAGTGAAATCAATAAAGTGCAATATATTCTTGGGTCTTTGATGGTGAACAGCCTCGGAAAGATTGTGCCATCAGTGTCGGATTATGAGGACTTCTTAATGCCAGTTGACTTTTCATGTACCCGATTGTTCTGGTCTTGCAAGAAACCTACCAAAATAGTAAGATATACCATTAAAACAAAATTGATATTATCTGAACCTATGCCAGGATTTGATTTTGGGGTAAATATTACAGTTGATCATTCTAAGGAAGTCCATATTGTTGAAAGAATGATGGCAGAAATTGGTGCTTGGCATGAAAGTATAGAAACTGGATCAAGCAAAACAGTCATGATGTTTAAAAGTGATAAATCACCTATAAAATTTGGAAACACTCTCACATTAGAAGATCTTGCTGTAAAACAAGTTGTAGAATATTTACTAGATAATGTTTGTAAACAAGAACAACAGCAAGATGATGAAGAGCCCCAGAGTACAGCAGATTTATTTCCTCCAGAAGTAAAAGATGCTATATTCGAGGATCTTAATCATGATCTCTTGGATGGTATATCAATGCAAGATATTTTTCAAGATCTAAAGAATGAATTTTACTGTGCCATAAGCCAATCTGATGACAGAAGCAATGACAAATCTGATTTCATTGATGACCTTCTCAATGCGAGATTGGAATCAGGAAGTAAGGAACTCAAAAGAAGTAAATCTGAAATGTTGCTACAGAATCATGGTTTTAAATCGCTGACTACCGGTCGAGGGCAACAAAGGTCGAGCAGTCTTACCTGGAATAATAAATTTGATACAAGTATCCTGTCATCTACAATAAAAAGATGTAAAATGGGAAAAACTTCTACAGTTACTGGTAAACTTAGCCCTGTCCAACGAGCGGCGCTAATTGAAAATTCTCTTGACTCTATCAAAGACACAGAAGCAGGTGGAATGATAGACAAAAAAATAAAACCCAGTACTAGTACTGCTACCTCATTGTGTGACGAAGCGCCACATACGTCAGGATTAAACTATCGTACAACTTCGCCTAAGCAGAAAGAGGAAACCGCTACAAGTAAAACTGATAAATCTGAAGGATATTACACTGATGTTATTGATTTCTACACCAAAATACAATGCAGCCCAATATCACAATTAGATGGTGCTGAGGATTGGTCTGGCTCTGAAAGTACTTGTAGCTCAAGACCAAATAGTCCGAGAGATAATGAAGATTTTACACCAATATCACAATTAGATGGTGCAGAGGATGGTCATCTAGGTAATGATCCTTCCAGAAATCAAACCAATCAGTTCTTGTACAGGGCTAGTGGTTCAGAAAGTACTTACACAGTCACAATTGCCGGTAACTCTATTAGTGGGCAACCAGAGTTAGTGATGAGACCCTTAGACGACGGATCTGTCGCTACTCCTGGGCAAATTGAACAACTTGTACGGTGCGATAGATGTCAGTGTACTTATAGAAACAAGGAATCATATGATAGACATATTCCGACATGCGATATGATGTCTACAAGTGAGAGTGAAAGTGAGAATCCGAAATCACCAGAAAATAGAACATTGACGACACTGCAAAATGCTTTCCAAGGAGCTTTCGCACAACCTATGCTCATCCACGCAGGAGTAGTGAGTGGAAGTGACAATGCAGTGAAGGCTGAAAGCATCTCTGCTAGGAGAACATCAATAAATACAAGACAGATAACAATCAATGGGACTATAGTTGAAACACCTTCTCCTGGCCCAACTAACGAAATGACTATGACTATTACAGAGCAAATGAAGACCGGAACTGTAATTTTTGACCAGAGCAAAACGACAAATGTTCAAGTATCCGCAAGTCAACAAGTATTGTCCTCCCCACAAATTGTGGTCACCCCTCAAATGATACTGCCACAGAAAACTGGTAATAATGGCGGACAAAAAATTATGGCGCCACAAATATTGACACAACCCGGTTTGCTTCCGTACAACATTTGTGTTAAACCGGCGAATGGTAATGGGAACATTCAACAAATTCAAGGAAGCGAAATGGCGCAATTCCTGACAGGAGCTGGTGGGTTGCAAGTTATTTCGTCAAACTCAAATCAAGTTTTGGCTATACCAACGAACTCTGGAAATCTAACACCCATGATCCAGGGGAAAAATCAAGTTAATTTTCCCAACATGGCTAGTGCATCGTCTATTGCTTTGCCTGTCAACTCCATGCAGAACACATCGATAATACAAAATATTCAACCTATGATACGTCCACAGATTCAAGGAAATCCAACGATCGTTGTTCCTACTATGGCAGGTCAAAGATTGACATCACCAAACTCACAAAACAAGCAACAAATATTAATCCCAAGCACCCCGCAGAAATCGCCTAAGAAACAACCACCTACCGTTCATCCAAAGCCTATATTCCAGGCAACTAACAGACCCCGCGGTCGTCCGATACCAAAACCAACAATAAAGAGGCAAACGAAATTAGAGAAGACTTTCACTACCATTAACCAGTCCCCTATAGGACCAGGTAACACAGTCATTCAACTGCAAACAAACAATCAAACTGGGCAGCCTTCTATCATTGTTCAACCTGTCTCTAACCAGAATTTAATGTCGGCTTATGTGGAAGCATTATCCCAGCAACAGAATCAGAATATGCAATATATCGCAACTATTGCACCACAAAATGATTTTAAGACAGGACCAACACAATTCATTTCGCAAGGTGGACTGGTGCCTCAGACTTTCCAAATTCAACAAACGGAATCTGGTAGCTTGGTTGCTGTGCCTAGTGGTGGTATCCCAGTTCTACTACCCCAAGGAAATGTAGGAATATTGCCTCAAACACTTCAACAAGGAGCAACTATTCTCCCTCAAGGTATCCAGACACAGGGAATCATTTCGCAAGGACCCAATGGGCCAACTTTATTGCCACAAGCTATACATACCCAAAATGGCACCACGATTATACCGCAAGGAACTATTCAAGGGTTACCTAACAACACATTGCAAACAGCAGCCGCTACGGTAGTTTCACAAAGTGGTATGGGTAACGGACAGACTATAATACCTAACGCTTTGTCGTCGCAAGGAAATACTTTAATATCATCGGCCCCAGGTACAACTATATTGCCCCAAGGGACATTATTGCCTCAATTCTGTAACGATCAAGTCTTACTTGGTTCAACACCCACCTTGGAAATGGTCACAGATCCATCGGGATGCATGTATTTAACGACCACGCAGCCAGTATACTACGGCTTAGAAACTATAGTGCAGAACACCGTAATGTCATCCCAACAATTTGTGTCCACCGCAATGCAAGGGGTACTTGCGCAAAACAGCAGTTTTTCAGCAACAACCACGCAAGTGTTCCAGGCTAGCAAGATAGAACCCATTGTCGAAGTACCCACTGGCTACGTTGTAGTTAATAATGTTGGAGAAAACGTAACGCAAGCTGCATCTTCTGCTCCTAATGTTGTAACAGCACAAAGTGTACAATCGACTCTACCCACGCTTAAGACTGTGAAAACTACTGTTCCCAATCTGACATTGCAACCACTACCCGATAAATCTAATAATAACAGACAGACTCCTAAAGTTGTCCAGATGGGTCCTTCAATAGCTGTTTGTTCACAACCAGCGCCTGGGACTATATTGGGTGGAAGACAAAGTATTAACCCTATTACGTCACAAATACACGGTATGACACTGTCGAATACATCACAGAATTTGCAAAGATCAAATATTTCGAAACAAAACAACGTATCGATGTCACCAAGTGTTACACTGGTTTCTTCAATTGGGCAACCTGTTATGGCTATTTCACATGCATTACCGAATTCTTCGCCATCATTTTCTATGCAGTCTATACCGTTGTCTCAATCAATAGTATCGAGTTCGATTGCACCCTCACTTAATAAGAACAATTTGAAAATTGAAAATTCACATGTCATAGAAATTGGTGGAAACTTACATGAAAATGCAAATTCATCTACAGTGCCAACTATAAGTGTAGCTCAAAGCACCAAGTCACCTACACCATGGAGACAAATTAGTACACCTATTACAACAGTTGGAGGCACTGAAAACAAATTAGAAATACAAAATATGACTGTCAAAACTAGCAACATGAACAGTTCATCAATGAATATTCAAAATAGTATTGCCTCTGGGCGCTCGCTCGGTCAAAATGATGCAGACAAACTGAATCAAAATTGTTTGATGTCAATGCCGAATAACGGAAGTGTATCTGGAATGAATATGCATACTCATCAATTTGATTCAAGTATGAATGTAAGCCACCATTCGTCCGTACATTCTACTGCCAATAATGTAATTCAGATATCAGCTGGAAATATCTACACTCCTTCATCGACAATCAATAACAATTTCGATGCTGACACAACAATGAAATTAAGCAAGATCAATGCTCTTTCGAAAACAGAAGGGGGACATTTGAATTTTTCACAGGAAATAATGGCTTCGCATTCTCAACAAAACGCCCAGAACGACAAAACTTTCCAGAGTATGGGTACCGATAATAAACACAGCAACGACAGTATGGCTAGCCAGATGAACATACACAAATTAAATAGCTGTCAAGTAGCTGGAAATTTAAATAGCAACCCGTCCATAAGCATTATTCCCCACAATGCAATGCGACAGCCGATTCAGAATAATCCAAATAGCATGTCAATCCAAAGTAATCAAAACCAAATGTGCTCTATTTCAAATAGCACATCTCATAACCAAATGCAAATACTGAACTCTGGCAATAATTCAATGCAAAATATAAATCTGTCGTGCCAAGAAGCTGCTAATTCCCGAGTGAATATACCAGGTGCCAGCGATAATAGTTTGCAAAACAATCAACATGAATTAGCAAATCCTTCTATGGGCAATTCAAGCTTGCCACACGGAAACATGCAAATTATTCCGCATGATAATACGCACACTACTCCAAATCCGATTCACATAATGAGTGGTCAAATTCAGCACAACCGCACTCTAGAAAACAATAATCAACATCAACAATTAAACCAAACCGTTGCAAGTAGATCATTCCATGAAAATATGATGAGTGGACAATCGCACACTCAGCAAAATATGCTAGCCAACAGAAATACACCCGATAATAACAACCTCATGAACCAATCCATTAATATGCACAATATGGGAAGCAATCATAACATGAATCGAAACGACCTGAATGATATCAATCATATGCATATGCAACCTCCAATGTCAAATATGAATAATATGCAAAGCAATCGCATGTTGATGGAAAATATGTCAGCACACAATGTGAACAATATGGGTCACCAAATGCATTCTAATAGAGCAGTGGACAATATCCACAACACACAACTGCACAACATGCAGCAGATCAACCATCACATGAATAGTAACAATCGTCAACAAATCGACATGCATGTGAATCAGCAAATGGGTTTGCAACAAAACAGACCGATGGATAACATAGGCCTCCACCATCAGCATCAAATGCCGAATGTAATGCAGATGCAAAACAATCGCTCTCACCTCGACAATAGCATGATTGGTATGCACCAACATGTGACTAATCAATTACACAACAGACAACAAATGGATAATACAATGCACATGCATCATATGTCAGCAAATAATAATATGAATTTGACAAACCAGATAGATAACAGTAATACCATCGCAAGCATGCACAGCAACCGACATGAAACAAGTTCCATGAGCATGCAGAATTTGAATACTATGAACCAAATCCAAAACAGGAGCTCAATGGAACACTCATCATTATTGCAACATCAAATGAATAATATGAATTCGATCAACAATATAAACATGCATAACAATATGAACGGAACCATGCAAATGAACAATGCTAATCATCCTACAATGAATAATTCACTAATG
The DNA here is from genome assembly GCA_963931975.1 of Cataclysta lemnata. Classification (NCBI taxonomy): domain Eukaryota; kingdom Metazoa; phylum Arthropoda; class Insecta; order Lepidoptera; family Crambidae; genus Cataclysta; species Cataclysta lemnata. The sequence continues at coordinate 5,638,494 of OZ008358.1, read as the reverse complement.
CATGTTTCAAACATACCAGACATCAAAAATGACATCCAAAATTCGTGCAGTGGCAGCTGTTCTAATAACACTGCTCAATTTTCCAACAATCAGACATTTGATATGCAATGCGCTAACTTGAACCAAAGTAATAACATGAATTTGAGTTCTGGTAATATGATGCACGGAATGAACATGAATAATACGAATTTATCGAATAACATGATGATGAATTCAGTGAGCAATAATGTGATGTATGGCACCAGTACACAGAATAATTTAACTGGCCATGATATATTGATGGGCTGCAACAACTCCACAGACCATAGTGGAAACAATATTATGCCTAGTAACAACCACATGATGATGAATAACACTCAGTCTCACGCTAATCAAAGTCAAATGCTGAATAGCCAAGTCCCCAATAATTCGCAAATGAATATAAACAGTTGTAGTTTATCGGCCAACACCAGTGCCCAGATTAACACTCTTGATAGTCAAATGAACAGAAACAGTTTGACAGCCACTGAAGCGCCTAAATTTCCACAAGAAACAATGAGAGGTAAGAATATTATGGGCCCTCCGCCATCTACAAACATGCCGATGACAAATATTCCCAGCAGTGATTGTGCTAAAGTAAATATGGTTAGCAATGAAAAATCCAGCCATAGCATATCAGTTAATGACCAGATTGGATACATGCAGATGAATTCTCAGAACAATAGAATTATCAATCTTCCTGAAAGAAACCGATTGAATAATAGCAACATAGAAAATAACATGAACCAACACGTGCCACAACAGCACAACATTCGTGTCGTGACCAACAGTACCAACAGCAATGTGTCGGGTATAGCTTCGGATCCATTAACTTTCCAGCAAAAGAGTGAAAACAGCAGCACAATGATAAATGTTCCATTCCAAGCCATACCGAATAGTGCTCCCATGAACATAAATGTTAATTCCAGTAACAACACTGTGAATATTACAGTACAAAATAATCTGGTAGACCCAAAAATAGCTTCCAAAACCACCGCTGATATTAATTTCCCCATCTCTACAAATGCAAATATGATACCAAACCAAAATAATTCCGGAAACATGATATGTATCCCAGTTCAGAATAATACAATCAATTTACCAACTCAGAACAGCTCAAGTATCACACTGCCAAAAGCTCCACCTACTCAGCAATCGGGTATACCGACGAATGTGGTAAACCCAATGTCAATGAGGCCAATGAACAGGGTACTTCCATTGCACAGAGATGGGCAGAATAAAGCAAAAACTTCCAGCAAAACAACAGCAATCCCAAAGCAGAGGCCCGTTGGGCACGACATGCCAGACTTGAACGTAAAAGACGAAAATATAGATAGCGATTTGGAAAAGGCTATTGAAGAATCAAAGAGAATGATGGAGCTGGAACAAGCAAAAAGAGAAAAAGAAGAGGAAGTTGTCTCTCGCGCTTTGCAGCTATCAACGGAAATGCACCAAGCTAACACCAGCACAGCGCTGACGGATATAGAGGCGACTCAATCAAACAAAACTGCAGAATCGAACTCCAAACTAAAAAGTTCTCTACCAAGCTTGGACGTGGCAATGACAATGGAACCGCCCAGAACATTGAGCGAGAAAGATGTGAACAGAAGCTCGGCGTCGGCGAAATTTTCAAACGCAACAACTAAAATAATGAAGCGACACTTGCACGAAAAGAAGTGCGACGAGTCCGTTTTGACCAAGAGACATAACAAAGTGTCTAGAGGTCAGGAGAACAAGTTGATGCCGCCCAAACCAACTGCAGACCCTCCCAAGGACGATGGACCCAAGTTAATCTACGAAGTATCATCTGAAGACGGCTTTAGTTACTCTTCTCCGTCTCTGACAGATCTGTGGTCCAAGGTTGTGGAAGCCGTGCAGAATGCTCGGAAACAATCAGGGTTGCCACTGATCAACTACAATTTACCGTCAAGCTTGTCTGGGGCGCATTTGCTTGGACTCAACAACAACGCACTGCGATATTTGATTGAACAATTACCCGGGGTAAGTCCAATATATATTCAAACCGTTAGGCAAAGGTTTATACTGCCTAAAACGGGTATTCTCGAGTTTGTCGAAAGGAAGTATTGGAATTGATATCTACCTAAAATACTTTTATACACGAGAGTACCATTTTGAGGTTGTATACCGGCTTTGGGTTACCTAGATAAAGAGTAGCACAACTCAAAATACTGTTTTATAAGAAACAAACAAAAATTCACGTCAAGCTCTCAATGGTTTTCTATTTAAACTTTTGTTAAATGCTGGCTTTCAGCGCCATCTACACTTTATAGAGATTGTAACACAGCTGTCTTTGGATTGAGGCTGCGTTAAGAAGCGGAGCTGAGGTGAGACTTACAAAAAATTACCAATGATATATATTTTTTAAGCTCACATGGTCACTTTAAATTGTGATAAAAAGGGATTTATACCACGTACCTGGATTTTGTTATTATTCCGATATTTCACAATTTAAAAATTGACCAATGTAATTGCGGATTGGAGATGAGATGTGTGATTGAGCAATATCATTGGTCAATTTTGTAAGTTTCAGCTCAGCTCCGCTTAACGCAGCCTTAAGGTAGTTTCAAGGCGCAGATTACAATAATCGTAATAACTCAGGTTTTGTAGTTGAGCTACCCTTTACTTAGCCTAATATACTATTTGATTTTAATTTTAACATTATATAAATGTTAGAAAAATTAGTACAAAGATTTTAGTGGTTAGAAAAAGAATTTCGAAAAATTATGATCTTGAGGCGGGAATCGAACCCGCGTCCGCTGCTATCCGGGCAGGTGCCTGACCGCTCGGCCACCCAAGATACTTATTAACTTGCCGAAATTCTTCCAACCTTTACACTTCACGTTGTAAGCCAACGGGTACCCTCGCAATGTAGAAATAAATTTCAAACATTCCAAAGCAGATATTTTTACAAATACCGTGCGTTCGGTTAAGCTTGGGTTTGCTTTATAAACTATTTGATTTTAATTTTAACATTATATAAATGTTAGAAAAATTAGTACAAAGATTTTAGTGGTTAGAAAAAGAATTTCGAAAAATTATGATCTTGAGGCGGGAATCGAACCCGCGTCCGCTGCTATCCGGGCAGGTGCCTGACCGCTCGGCCACCCAAGATTCTTATAAACTTGCCGAAATTCTTCCAACCTTTACACTTCACGTTGTAAGCCAACGGGTACCCTCGCAATGTAGAAATAAATTTCAAACATTCCAAAGCAGATATTTTTACAAATACCGTGCGTTCGGTTAAGATTGGGTTTGGTTTATAAACTATTTGATTTTAATTTTAACATTATATAAATGTTAGAAAAATTAGTACAAAGATTTTAGTGGTTAGAAAAAGAATTTCGAAAAATTATGATCTTGAGGCGGGAATCGAACCCGCGTCCGCTGCTATCCGGGCAGGTGCCTGACCGCTCGGCCACCCAAGATACTTATTAACTTGCCGAAATTCTTCCAACCTTTACACTTCACGTTCACCTTTGGACGCGGGTTCGATTCCCGCCTCAAGATCATAATTTTTCGAAATTCTTTTTCTAACCACTAAAATCTTAGCCTAATATATTATATAAACTGTTAAATCTTGGTGTTATATCATAATGTTTTCATACAGGCAAGCCGCTGCACGAAATACAAGATCCGACAAGGCCGACAACTCAACAGCTGGGACAACGATCTGGACCTCAGCGAGGGCTTCAAGGAGAGCCCCTGGGGCAGCGCCCGTACCGGGCCCCTTCCCAGGAAACAGAGCCACGACATGTTTAGCTGGATGGCGTCGCCGTTCAGAGAAGAGCCTCCGCCGTTCGGCGGGCAGGAGGGAGAGAGCTCTATATCGAGGTAAGGCATTACACTAGAACAATATACATTGAGTGACTGTTCACAATCGACGGGTGAGTTCTGAGTAGCTTACTTAGCAGTTGACATTTATTTCTTATTATAACTGTCAAATGACCTGCCAAGTAAACTACTCAGGACATGCCCTAAGGGCCTGTTTCACAATCGAAGGGTAAGTTCTGAGTAGCTTACTTGGCAGTTGACATTTATTTCATATTACAACTGTGAAATGAACTGTAGAAGTAAGCTACCCAGGACATGCCCTAAAGGCCTGTTTCACAATCGACGGGCAAGTTTTGAATAGCTTTCTAGGCAGACTTGTGAAACAGGCCCTTATTAATTTATACACAATTTATTTATTAATTTAATTTATTCATTTATTTCTTTTTAACTTGATTTACGAGCTCGCTAGCGCAGTGGCATAGTGCGCTCGGCCTACGATTGCGTAAACTAAGCTGTGTCCGGCCGGTCATTGGATGGGTGACCAAAAATCCGTATCTCGAGTTCCTCCGTGCTTCGGAAGGCACGTTAAGCCGTTGTTGGTCCCGGCTGCATCTGCAGTAGTACTGGGCTGGCGTGGTGGGTTATGGCCCAATCTCCCTATCTTCCATCCATAGGGCAGGCCCGTGCCCCAGCAGTGGGGACATTAAAGCGCTGGTGATGTTGATGGTGATGAATATTTACAGGCGACTAGCAACGCTTCCCCCTGCAATGAGATTCAGGCAGTTAAAGGAGACGTCCAAAGTGTCAGTAGGCGTCTACAGGTCCCACATCCATGGACGTGGATTATTCTGTAAACGGGACATTGAAGAAGGTATGTATTTTTTTTATTTACTCGGTTTACCAATCATTGCTACACTCACTCAGACTACATAATAGGTACTTACTTAACAATTACATTTCTTAAACTAAATGCCCAATCCATTGAATGCAATAGTAGATGATACATCACCAAGGGCTATTAAACAAAGATTGCCTCAGATCGCAAGTATTTCAAGATTATAATTGTATGTCACCCACACCAGGAAGTGGGATTTACCGTACGCGTAGCGGGCGGAAAAGTCCACTTTATGGTTAGGTGTGATAGAAAATCTATTTCACATCCCCCTACTAAGCTGAGATACAGCTGACATCATTTTGTATGGAAAAGCTATTTTTATTTACAGATTTTCCCCGAATACAGAAATGCTACTCAAATTTTGAGCACTGCTCATAAAGTTAAATGGATAATACCTGTCAGAATTTGGGAAAAAACGTCATTTTTTACAATGTTAAACAGGACTCCCAAGTTTGAGTGGCGTTTCTGTATTCGGGGGTTTGATGTTGGTCCCGCCTAGTTACATCTAGTATACCTAAATAATGCATTTAAAGATTATTAATATATTTAGGTACTATTTATATCGAAATGAATTTGCTGCTGTGTAACATTCTTAATTGTAAATTCAGGCGACATGGTCATCGAATACGCCGGCGAGGTGATTCGCGCGGTGTTGGCAGACCAGCGCGAGAAACGCTACGAGACGATGAGCGGGCGGCGAGGCGTCGGCGGCTGCTACATGTTCCGGATCGACGACAATCTCGTCGTCGATGCCACGCTGAAAGGCAACGCGGCGAGGTTCATCAACCATTCGTGTGATGTGAGTCAAATTCAGTTGTCTTAAGATTAAAAAACCCCATCAGATCAGTTTTACAGATTATGTCGTTAAGGGTGAAATACATCATGGTTCTAATCTTAACTGCCGCCGTGGTCTAGTTGTGGTCTCACTCACCGGAATTAAGATCCAGAGGTCCCGGGTTCTGCCGTGTGGTGACGGCAGAGTAGAATACAATTGTCACCACCCCAAATCTCTCCCGTGGGTGTCGTCCAAGGCGACTAAGGATAAATCAATGATGACGAATGGGCAGCAGCGTTCCTCTTATACCACCTAGCAATAGCAATGTATTGCGACTTTTATGCCCGATAAATGGCAATAGGCTCGCCACCTATTACATGGGACCTAACACAATTGGCGAAACGTGGGTGCTAGTTCACCTATGCCTACCCTTTCGGGGATATAGGCGTGATTTATGTATGTATGTCCCGGGTTCGATCCGGAGGGACCCAAATTTGTACTCGGTTTGGTTAGTGGTAGGACTATTTTTCAAGTCCGGCTGGCTAGACTACCCAAAACTGTCAAATTTCTTCAATCGATTGTCAACCTTAATTTGGTAATAAAAGAGCACAAAATCGATTGAGATTTTGCCATTTTGTGGTAGTCTGACGTGCTGTTGACTGTACCACCATCTTATCAAAACCTGTCGCCGTAATAATAATGTTGACATAATAGCACTGTGTTCCAACAATTTGTGATAAGATAACCAGTCCCTCTATGGTTGAGGGTTCCAGGTGAAGCTCGATTCCATCTTCGACTCTTATTGTCACTTACCATCAGGGGAGACCTAGCATGAAAAAAGGTCACAAGTTGTGACTCACAACTGACCATACAAATAAATAAAAATAAAAAGAAATTTCTCAATCTCTCCAGTAGCAAGCTTTGATGAAAGGTTCTGTCGAAGAAATAAATGTGAATTATTCTGCTGGGTTAACGGAAATAATAATCCTTTCGACGAACATTCCAGTGGTGAATAGGTAGCGGAATGAATGACTGAATACAAAGATTCGAACCTAGGACCTATTGGCCAATAGTAGGGATCTGTGGCCCTAGCCACGTGGCCAATCTATTCGAACGCATAGAAAACAAATGTATGAAACTGACGTATTACAGAGAAAACAAAACGTCAGTTTCATACTTGTTGTGTTGTATGCGTTCGAATAGAAAGGTCACTTGGCTAGGCCCTCTGAGCATTCTACCAAACCGTGATTTATGTATGTAGTATGTATGTGACGGCGGCGTCGTCGTACGCCTTTAATTTTAAACAAGTCTGTAAGCAACACGTGCACCGAAGACGAAACGTCGCGCCACAAGGCGCGCGCCAATCAGCGCGCGCCACGTGTCTCCCCACCGCTCAAGCTTGTTCACTACGGGTATAAAAGGACGATCCGGTGGCACGACGAGTTTAGCGTCGCCCCCCCTCCTGGGGGCGATCGCTACAGATGACGCCTGTAGACCCTTCCCGGGTAAGGCAGAAAGGTGGTTTTAGTGGGTGCAAGTCCTACATATCCCCCCAGGACGGCCTCGGGGTGAACAAATTAGGTTCCCACCTCCCTCCCGTGAGGGTTGCCCTTTCCAACCTCGGGCACAAAAAAAAAAAAAGCACGACGAGTCAGTCTTGGCTCTGGCGTGGCTCGGTGCACTTGCTGTACTTTGGTCTTAGCTTATCCTAGACATTCCTGGATAATTCATTTGTTAACTCAATTAATTAATATTTTTAATTATGGAAACCGTTATGTGACGATTTATAATTAAGCAATTGATTTTTATTTGTAGTAAAGTGTTTTTCCTACAAATAATTGAAACTGTGTTGATAAGAATAAAAGCGATCTGGTTACTTTTGTCTTATTTCTTTAACATGTCTGACCCAATTCCTACATATGCTCTCTTTATTTACAAAACATTTGGTTTTTTTTCCAGCCGAATTGTTACTCGCGAGTGGTGGACATCCACGGCCACAAGCACATCCTGATTTTCGCGCTTCGTCGCATCACCGTGGGCGAAGAACTCACCTACGACTACAAGTTTCCCTTTGAGGAGGTCAAGATCCCCTGTACGTGCGGCGCCAAGAAGTGTCGCAAGTATCTCAACTGAAGCACAAAAGTAACAGTGAGTGATCAGTGTCAATTACGTATCCCTATTATGCACCTATTATGCAATTGCATGGAAGTCCAAGGACATAAATTAACTTGAGACGTTATCACGTATCAATCAACATAATTTTGAAGACTTACAAAGTTTGTTAAAGCAACAAAGCAATCTATTGCTATTGCTTTCTACATGTAGCATAATCATAGAAGTACATTGTTTAGATAAAGTAAGACCTGAACTTTCTTAATTAGGCCAGGAAAGACGGAAATTGATGGATCTCCTAAAATTCTGTGGATTTGGAATTTGGTGTCTGGAATGTTTGCGCCAAGTGGAAACTACTGGGTCGAAGCAAATTTTATGTGTGTACATGTAAATATTTGTGTATTTAAGACAATAAGGCAAGTTCACATATCGCATACCTAACTCCCACCTTGTACCTTCACATGTTAGTACTACCCCTGTGAATTGTATTGGGCAAAATGTCCAAATGAATCTTGTTATGATCTCTTTCTCGAATCTACCCAGTGTTTTTTTTATTGAATTGTTGGAATGTATAGTTTAAACCTAGTTTCGTAACGAATCCTTATTTTGTGATAAGTTTATACATTTTGTAAATATAATTTGTGTTGCGTTGTTTCTATTAGTATAAATGGTTCGCGAACGGCTTAAGTGTTGTTGACACTTCGATGTGATATGTGTTAGCCCCGGATTTGGGTATGAGATGGTTAGTGCGTAGGTAATGTATATTTGTTCCTCATTTCGTTCTTATTTCTCTTGTGATCATCTAAGTCTCGACTAACATAGCATGTACATAATTTACGTAATGTAAGAATTTTTTTTTTTTTTTTAGAAATTGATAAACAATGAAATTAGTACATTCGAAAAAGGGTAGCAAAGTTACAAGTACAATGTTACTTTTTAATTGTAATTTTAATGACTATTGTATAGTAAATTGTAAATAAGAGAAATTATCTGTCATAATAATGAGGTTAAGCGACAAATCGTTTTATTGTAGTCATAATTGTAGGTTGTATTTTATAGAGCATTATTACTGTGTAAATAGTAAGTATCGATGACAGTACGGCGGGGTGGGAAGGGGATTGTTGCGCCGTAGGCTCGGATGCGACGAATGTTGTTGCGATACTCCCAGTTACAAGTACGATTTAAAGGAAATGCACATTCTTTAGCTTTAATATAAAACAGCACAGCCTCAGCCAAAATAATCAAAATAATATGATTGTTTTGAAAGCGAAATATAATCAATTGGCAGAGTTTATTGTTATATTTTTAGCATTTCTTTCGGGGCATTTATGGACTAAATCCTGATAAAAAAACATCACAACGATCATCACAGATATTAAAAAAAATAAAATTAAAAATTGTGCTTTAAGTAATTCACAATCATAGTAATATAATGTTTTGATGCAGAGACAATAGACAATTCTAGACATGGGTCTGACGCCATAGGATAAAAATAATGCTAAGATTGTTACTGCATCTTAACAATAGCAGTATTAAGATAATATAATATTTTACCCAAGTATTTTGTAGATAAACTCCATAGAGCAGATTTGAAGTAGTGTGAAATGTTTTAATAAGATAGTACTTTTCAAGAATTTGTACGTGCAGTTGTTGTGCATTGAAGATTTAATGCCACATTTGGGTCATTGTATAAGGAATGTATGTTGTATTTTCAAAACTAATTATAGCTATCCTATATCCAATCACAGTTTCGACAGCTAACAGAAACAATGGTGCCATGTAAGTTGTTTTATCAAACTAATGTGACATATCTCTAAAATATATATCGCGTTTTCCGTTACTTAGGGCAAGGGTTTCGTTCGAATTTAGGCAAAATGACAGATTGGTTTGGAATAAAACAGGATTTAACTTGCTAGTATTTTTGACATTAAAGTACTGATGTTATCCCGACGTTTCGAACACTTTCTATAGATGACAGGCGTTTTTCACATAAAGTTATAGTTAACTACCGTCAAATTATTTAATATTTAAGTGGTTTGATTTAAGCAAACAGCTCATAGTCATGGATTTGGCAGTATGACGACAGGGCTATGGTTGAATTATTCTGATGATCGGGTCCCGGCGGTATATTTCAACCATTATCCCTATTATATCGTAGGGAAATACCTATAATATGCCTACCTAATTACATAGGAAAATCAACCCTAGGTAAGTAGGAATCCAAATCCATAGACACTGAGTTCAGTTTGCCTAAATCTGACCACTTAATATTAAATAATTTGACGGTAGTTTACTATTACTGTGTGCGAAGACCTGTCATCTCTAGACTTCCCGTGACCACGGCCGCTATAAAGTTATAAAATGTCGGGATAAAATCAGTATGATCACATCAAAAATACGCGCCAATTAAATCCGTTAAGACGTTTTATTTTAAATGTATAGAGCTCGTGCAAAATATCAAAGAACATTGAGATAGTTTGGTTTTAAATTCTTATTTAACTATTACGCGCCCACCGTGTACACTCCATAACACGCCAGAGTATTTGAAATCATCAAATTCCAATTCCAAAATTGCCTGCCACCAATTAACCCTAACTCAATTGGCATTAAGAGCAAAACTGGTTGGAAACATTTTTTAAATTTGTGTGCCGTGACGTGCTATTGACTGTACAATCGGTGGGCGTCTTATCTCGCCACAGACAGCGTTCAGTATTCAAAGACTCATGCAAAAAGTTGTCAAAATCGCTTTAGAAATGTTGATCTGAGCAACGGGTATTAGATGATTAACTTAGTGCCTATGTAGAATGCCCAATAGTCCATTTGTTTTGTAACTTGTTTTCTTTCGCTGTGATAGTTGACCCTTGTCCATGGGATACATAGACGAAAGAAAAAGGCGTCGGAAAAATTATACAAGATTATTATCCTCGTGCGGAGGTTCGATTCCTGCATCAGGACAATAACTTTTTCGAAATATTTTCGGCCTCTTTTTCTTTATTATTCCATTTGTAAAATATTTTATCAATTTGCATGTTTTATATAGACTATTTTTTCGTTTAGTCTCATCGAACTGGTTTTTAACCCTTTCACTGCCTGAGTTATATTAATCGGACAAATATTTTCGTATCTATTTCGCTTGGGTGGTTTATTTCCGACAAGCCAAGGATATATATAATATTTATAATAAATTCGACTTGCGCGGATAAATGTTTAATAGTGGGACCCTATCAATATATCCTATCTACTGTTTCAAGGTGATTTTACAACTATTTTGCGCTTATTTTGAAAGAACCACGGCATGTTTGCTTACTCCGTGCTTACAAATTACAGCTCTTAAATTACAATTCTTATACACATTTTTATAGATCTTGTACTGTGCGCGCTGATTTTTACAGGTTTATTGGTGATAATTTTGTTGACTTAAAATTGCAATAATTTTTTGAAGACTTAATATTGTCTTCTAGCAAATAATTTTATATTTTATTTAAATAATTAGAAATTACAAAAGAGTCAATCAAAGTAGTGGAAATAAATTTAGAAAATATTTACGAAAATCTTGGAAAATCGCATGGTATAAATCTCGTATAATATGACCTAACATCAAAATCAAAAGGAAATCCTTATACCCATTATTGATACTGTTGTTTGTACAACAATAATTTCATAATTCAATATCTATTGTTACTGTTGTTTTACATTATTATTATAATATTTAAAAAAAAATGTGAATGTTAATATAAGTTACATCGAGTTGGATAATAAATACAAAGTACAGATTTTCATCATTGTATATTTACGATTAACATATATTTTTATTGAATTTAGTTTTGTACACGTAATATTAACAATTATCGTATTGCTGATCTTTCAATTTCCCTTCTGTATCTGTAATGAACTGATACGGTAATCTTATTTTGATAATGATATCTATATTTTTCTTAAAAATATTGTTTGATTGTTTAATAGACATTGTGACGTTGGAATGATGCACTTTGAATTTAAGTGCGAGTCTGAACATTATTAGTCCTATTGTACAACTTAAAAAGATCAAATCACCAAGTGATGAATCAACTGTGTTTAATGTTAAGTGAACACCTGCTCTTGATATTATTTTTGTTTTAAAAATAATGCTTTTATTTTAATGTACACAATGCTATTTTGCTTAATGTTATTATAAATTATATTTGAATTGCTTTAAAAGCACCAATTATACAATGCATAGTTCTATGACCTGTCTATACATTTTATTACTTTATTTATTTCTATCATTATTTTGTATTGTGGTAAATTTTACCAAAAATAAAATTACTAAAATGTGCTTTAGACATTGTTTTATTTCATTACCCTCTTAGCTTAAATGTTTTAATTGATCAGAGTGAACTGATTTAAATTAGTGTTTTGTGAACACAGTACTACTAGTAGTGTAGTACTCGAAAGCAATATGACTCTTTCCAAATGACTGAGCTATTGTGAATCCGGCTCGAAGGACCAAAAATGTGTAGACTAATAAATAATTAATGCGATTACTTTATTGAAAAAATTAATTAACTTTTATAACTTTATTGCACAATATTGCGGTAAGAAAGAGCAGTTTACGGGAAGTCCAAAATTGTCTTGATGCTGATAGGACTTAATTTAGGGAGAGCCCTAACACCTACATACTTTAAAATGACACTCTATGGCAGAAGTGAATTAACACTCACGTTTCGCAAATATTTATCCATCTAGCTAGCGTAATAGGAATTTTAATTAAATATATAAAAATGACTCGGCCGGGTGATGACGGCAGAGTAGAATACAATTGTCACCAAACCAAATCTCTCCCATGGGTGTCGTACAAGGCGACTAAGGATAAATTAATCAGTAATGAGAAATGGGCAGCAGCGTTCCTCCTCTTATACCTCCTAGCAATGTACTGCGACTTTTGTGCCAGATAAATGGCAATAGGCTCGCCACCTATTACATGGAACCTGACATATTTGGCGAAACGTGGGTGCTAGTTCACTTCTGCCTACCTCTTCGAGGATATAGGCGTGATTTATGTATGTATGTATGTATAAAAATGACAAATTCGTCCTAACCTTCAATGCCCAACCATAGTCCAAACTCAAGGTTTGCCAAAGAGCGTCGGATCGCTTCAGGAACACCGCCAAGCTGAAATGGGACTGGACAGGATAGGTGGATATGCATCCAGATTGCTGGGCAAATATCACCACAGAGTGGACACCTCAGGATGGTCAAAAGCGTGTCGAGGTCGACCTTCAAATAAGTGGCGACGATCATACCTACTGCAAGACATTCGAATATCCAAAAATATGCGAATATTCGTGACCCCACTAATGGCTTCAACTGAGAGTTTGCTCCGGTTTACCGCTACGTGTAGGTAGGTATGACAACTACTCGGCTCAAGCTTACTAGTAGGCCTAGCACGGGACGTGGACAAAATCTCTCTCCCTCGGGATTCAGTGGGACTTAGAGGAAAATATTTTCACTTCTCATGCTCTGAAAGTGCTTGTTTGAACAGGGTATAGGCTGCACACAATCGAATTTTGTGCTCTAGAGCATTAACGTATCTACTCATAAATGTGTCTAAATTAAGGCAAAAAAAAACGAGCCATGCAGCCAAACTCAATAAGAAGTTCAGAAATAGAATTTGTTATTTTATAATATTTATTTTAATTTATTTGCCTAATGTGTTTTTTAAGATATTAAAATTTTAATTCAAGTACGGTATGTTATTAAATTAATTTAAGAATTATTATTACAAAATTAATTTAATACTAGGCTGTATAGTATCAATGGGAAAAATAATTGCCTTTAGTATTCAAAACTTTACTAATTTTAGTTTGAATTTTAAGAAATGTTATGATAAACTACTGTTTTATTTCCTCGCAATCGAAGTGAAAAGCAGAGTTTCAAACTCGTCCACAAAACCATTTTTATCCTCGACATTACTATCAGCTAAAAGTCTCGGATTGTGCATTTGTTGGAAAATCTACTATTATTTTCGCCGAGGAGATTTTGTCCACGTCCCGTGCTACGGGTGCTGACAGCCGGGTGTAGGTAGCAGAACTGCAGAAAAACCCGATAGGATTTCCCGCACAGTTTCACCCATCACCTACCTACATATATCTTACCGCGTTTGCTACTTTATTAATGCCTCGTTACGGGGGTTGGCAATATAACTGCCGCACTCAGATACGTCAAATACCGTTAATGAGTACTTAACGTCAAAAAATGACAATTCAAAATTAGTCGCTATTCTTGCCGGTCTATGGTCTAGATTTGAATGCAAATTTTTGACATTAAATACTCATTAAAGTTAATTGTCGTCTCTGAGTGCGGCAGTATGGGAGGTCTGGGAATCACTCTTGTCCTACGAGGCTAATTCACATCGCAGTGGTAAAATGTCTACTCGACATCGTGAGGCTGCGTGTTTTAGCGGTCATTGGATCATCATCGCCCTGCCCTTATCCCATCCTATTTGGGGTCGGCGCAGTATGTCCTCCTTTTCCATTCTCATATGTCACTCGTGATCTCCTCATTCACATCCATCGCCTTCATATCATACCTCACACAGTCCATCCTTCTTTTCAGTGGTCTTCCTCTACTTCGACATCCATTGGTCAGTTAGCGGTCATTGGATGTGTGACCAAAATTTATTATCTCGAGTTCCTCCGTGCTTCGGAAGGCACGCCGTTGGTCCCGGCTGCATATGCAGTCGTTAATACCCGCCAACCCGCACTGGGTCAGCGTGGTGGGCTATGGCCCGATCTCCCTATATTCTTCCATCCATAGGGAAGCGGCATATTGCCCTGCGAAACGTGCGGCTATGCTATATGGAGTCTTTCAATTCAAGCCATTCTAATGTGCATTTTGGGCAAGACACAAACCATGCGGAGTTGTAGGTATCAATATCCGACTTTAGCCGCTTTAATGCCGTGAGGTAACGACACAGACAGTGTCGATATTATAGATATTTTGTTATTATCGAACTACAATACTATCGATAGTATTTCACTCATCCGATAGTATTGCCAAAGTTTTGTGCTATCGATAAGCCGATCGATAGTCATACGGTTGGTTGGATATCGATAGACTATCGATTAATCATCGATAGTCTACTATCGATCGGCTACACTAAAATAATCAATATTCTCCTGCGATTTATGTGGCCCATAGATGACGGATTATTTGAGAATAGGTATGACAATTAGAAAAATGTACTTATAAAATTATATCGATCCTATCGATATTTTGTTATTATCGAACTACAATACTATCTACAATACTACTATCTTAGCCGTGTGGTGACGGCAGAGTAGAATACAATTGTCACCATCCCAAATCTCTCCCGTGGGTGTCGTACAAGGCGACTAAGGATAAATCAGTGATGAGGAATGGGCAGCAGCGTTTCTCTTATACTACCGTCCTGACAATGTACTGCGACTTTTGTGCCCGATAAATGGCAATAGGCTTGCCACCTATTACATGAGACTTAACATAATTGGCGAAACGCGGGTGAGAATTCACCTCTGCCTACCCCTTCGGGGATATGGGCGTGATATATGTATGTATATATGTACAATACTATCGATAGTATTTCACTCATCCGATAGTATTGCCAAGTTTTGTGCTATCGATAAGCCGATCGATAGTCATACGGTTGGTTGGATATCGATTAATCATCGATAGTCTACTATCGATCGGCAACACTAAAGCAATCAATATTCACCTGCGATATATGTGGACGATAGATGACGGACTATTTGAGAATAGGTATTTTGACAATTGGAAAAATGTACGTTATAAATTCGCGAATTTATATTTGTAACGCCAGACCCCAAACGTTCACAATACAGTACATGAATTTATTCTCCCATCGGACTGTACAGGCGCCGTCGGTGCCAGTGTCCCAATAGTAAGCCGCCGCGGTGTGAAGACCACAGCCATTTTTCTGAGTTATTGTGATTCTCACTGTAAATATAGATAACATTGTTGAATAATGTTGAACACATCCATTATTTTTATATCATTACCCACATCAGTGATGACTTACAAATATACTTAAACGGCTTGTTAAGTTTGTTTAATCGGGATAAAGTTTTTTCAGTAATTATGGTTATCCACTGCGGCGATCTCGAGTGACTGTACGCGTTCCCACCAAGACAAAGCTCGATGTTGTCTCTCACGATCTTTTGTACCTCTTCAACATTGAACACTAAATCCTAAAAGAGTTAATTGTAAAGTAATAATATCTCACTTTAATTCAAATGTAAGTTTTAGGTTTGAATTATAATATTACCTCTTCGTCATCTTCCTGGGTTTGAGCCATTATTTTAAAGCGTATTTAGTGCTTTGATAGTAGGTATATAATGATGACCGAGGCCAACAAATGTATATTATTAATACCAAACACGTAAAAATACTTAAAACGAAGACAAGTAGGTATTTAGACGCCCCAATTTGAATTAGTATAAATGTCACAAATGAGTGATCATTTTATTTCTTTTGCTGGTGCAAGACCTATTTTATTAGAAGACTAGGCAATTTGCAAAAATGTTATTTATATCAAAATAATTTATTTTATGGAATTATTTAGGTATTATTGGATATTTTTATCGAATTTAATTTTAACGGTGTGTCATCTATAGATTTAGTTCCATGATTCCACCACCGCGCGCCGGCCGCTCGCCCTAAATTCTAACTAATCTGTGATCAGTTGTCATCTCACGCCTGTGGAGTGAAATGAATCGCAATTCATTTTAGTTTCCGAACGAAAGTTTCACATATTAGCCCACTTTGTGCTTATTTTCTTTTGTGTTTTTGGTATGTTTGTGTTGTATTTTAGTACGTTTTGTGTGAGAAAAAAGTCACTAGGTTGAGTAACCTGATGAGCTATAATGTCGTAGTTGAAAATTTATATTTTGTGAGAAGGGTATTGTCATAAATTAATGGAGTTGAAGGTCTGGGTTGAAGGGATACAAAGGATTGTTTGTGGGGTCACGGAGACGACAACTTGTCAGGTCAGTGGAAAGTGTTTTATTAGTGGTAACAGTTGATTATGTCTTGACATAGTTTTCCGTCTTATAAACTACAAAATAAAAACATCCAGGTGTATAATTTGTATTATTTTGGTATCCAGGATGTAGTGTTTGCTTTGGCTCATGCCACTGGCAAAGTGGGCAGATTCACTCTAATTGAACGGTGGAGAAATAACGAAAGACTGTTGGCCCCGCAGGAATATCCTTTGAAGGTACGTTTTATTATATTTATTCAGTGAAACACTTTTGAAATTTACTTAATGTATCATATAATATATTTGCTAGGTTTTCTGTAAAATATTTGAAAATTATAATGATTAAGTAACATTCATTTTTATATTAGGATCTGATGTGATACCCACTTAGATACATGATAATTTGGATGTTCTTGATTAAGTTCAATCTTGAACTTGAGTATTTAGGTCACAAAACCATAATTTTTAATAACATGTAAGTTGTGAAGGAGGTACACTATAAAACATTTTTAACTTAAATTAATTAATTAATTAGGTAACAGATTGTTGTGAACTTTAATTACTAAACCAGATTAATATCATAATATTGAAATCTCATATATTCCAGATTCTTATGAAATGGGGTGAATACTCTAATGATATTCAATTTATATTAAGAAGATCCGATTCTAATATTACTCAGACTCAAAAAACACAGAACACTAATAAATCTAGATCTCCAGTTGGAAATGGGTATGTTAATTTCATTCTTTATAAATTAATTTTGTAACAAAATATTTCATTAATATTGTGAATACTAAAGAGGATTTCACCACAAGCATAGTACAGTTATTCAATTTGCCATTAGATTAGTTAAACAGGAGAAAGTAAGCGAAATATTTAGGCAGACTGATATATTAGAGAACCTTATTATGGCTTTAATGTTATTTAGATATAATTTCTGTTACATTTGTGGCTTTATTTGCATTGTAATTTTATTAAACAAATTTTTATTGTTTTTATTATTGCTGTTGATTTAATAGATAATGAAATAAAAGTCATCATTACTTATTATCTGAATTTTAATTAACTCAATAATAAAAAATAAAATCTCAAAATGCTGCTTTGTGTTGTCTGGTTCTTTTTGTTAATTAATTTTTTTAATCATTATTATTTTTTTGCAGAAGCCATAATGTATCTAATACTAACATACTTGATAGCTCGAATTCACCAAATAGGTTAAATGCAACACCACCATACAGTAATACCATAAACAATGGCTCACCTGGTAATCCCGTGGGGGTGGTGAAAGGGGTGCAACAAAATAAAACACCAGAATCAAATAGTCCATTATTAAAAGATGTTCCACCTTATAGGTAATTAAGTTATGCATTGTCAATATTTGCCATATTCTAGATTACAAAATTCCCCTAACAATTTTAAGTGTGTATGTGATTATGTGGTAATATGAAATGTTATTGATTATAGACTCAAAAGCATTAATTTATACTTATGCTTTTAATTAATATGTCAATTATGCTTGCAAGATGCTGCTATTAGATTGTCAAGTACATATTGAAATGGTTTTAACTAAAATTAGAATTAGGTTTATTTAGATAAATAATTTTGGAGGAGAGTGAAAACTCATTTCATTATTTACATATTAATTATAATTAAAGAAATTATGTATCACAAAACAGGGAACCGCCACCACCTTATCGATCTCCACCTCCACCGTCACAAGCTCGTAAATCTCCAAGTCGCGGTAGAGGCAACCGCTCTGCACACATGTCCCCAGTCAACTTGCCCGATGAAAACTATGACAACCGGAGTCCCGAAGCGGTCAGCTACAACAGTCAGTACAGGGAGTTGGTGACCCTCGTCAATTCGCAAAGAGAAAAACTGTCAAGCCAACAGGTGGATTTAATTAAGGTGCGCTTTTTCCATTTAAATTTTAGTGCTAGCTGAATTGGCAAACATTGTTCTGCCCTTATCACCCAGGGGATCAAAAAAAGCCTAGAACCTTTTCTCAGACGTACCAAATACACACAAAAAATGGCATAATTTTTGGTTAAGACGTTTTGGAGGAGTTTTTTAACAAACACTGTGACACAAGATTTTTATATGTTGGATAAAAGACCTTGGCTTCCCTCCCTTTAGGGATCAAATAGCTAATCATGTGGGTTGTCCATATATTGATCGTTACATACATCAATACATACGCATACATATAACACGCCTATATGGTAGACAGAGGTGGAAATGTTCATGTATGTAATATACTAAATAATAATAGTAATTTTTTGCAGTATGATGCTGAGATTGGTTACTGGGAAACCAAAGGCCGGGAGCAGGAACGGCAAGTCGAGATGTTGCAACAGCAAATCGGCTCCACTGACAACCAGCTACGCATCAGTACAGAACAGGTATCATATCGTAATCAATTTAATTTGTTTCGTCTTTGCTTACGGCTATGGCAGCCATCCTGAATTTTTAGGCGGCTCGGATTTTGTGACAAATTCATACAAAATCATTCGGTGATCATTCGTTCATAGCTATCGCTAATAGTTTAGGTACATTTGGTGCGAAATGACATCATGACGTCATAAACTATATCTTAGGTGGGCCCCCAGGTACTGTCGGCCAAGAAAGTGGTGTACCACTTTTGATTTACTTTGCTAGTCAACGAAAATTACATCATTGTTCATACTAGCCATAGCTGCCATTAGGTGACAACTGTGTCAAACGTCAATATCATAAGATGTTGTCAATGGAGCAATGTTGTTAGATCAAGGTGCAATCTAAACAAATCTTTATTGTTCTATAAACTGCAAGCGACATTTAGCCTTAGGGTGGTACTCCAGTTTTTTGGCCGACTGTACCTCGGACTTTCTCTACTCTAAGTAGGGTCGCCACAACATGTCTTCTTCCACTCTCCTCTATTAGACGTGAGTTCAGCATGAACTCCCCTCGTTCTCATATCATCTTTCACACAATCCATCCATCGTATACTTAACATACCTCTAGTTACGTAACATTCATCCCTCCTCATCACGTGCCCGTACCATGCTAACCTGTTACTCCTCAATTTTTCGATCATCGGCACTATTTTCAGACTGCCTCTATCATGCTCATTCTTATCCTGTCTCTCCTAGTCACCCCACACATCTATTTCAACATTCGGATCATTAATCCAAAATGATAGTAATATTTGCCAATAATTCACTGATAATTTCCAATGTGAACTTTGTTTTAAAGGTGCAAGCCTTAAATTACGTCGAGGACGAGGGGGAAATAGTGAAACAGAATGAGAAGACCATCAAATCCGAGATCGTGCTAGTGCGGTCGAAGCTGGCCAATTGCGAGACGGAACTGTTGCAGTGCAAAAACAAAATCAGGAAACTGATGGAAGACATACACAATGAACAGAGGATTATTAATAGTCGACAGCAGGAGAATAGGTATGTGTCTTTGTATGTATATGAAATTCGTATTTCCATGTCGTCGTCATCATTACATTTTTTGTAACTTGTAATAAATAAATAAATAAATTATTACCTGTCGATAGCCACAGCCTCGCTAGCATGACCACCGAAACACGATGTGATAAAGCCATTTATCGCGTTCAAATTACAAAAATCATTGGAGTTTTGTCAGTTCAAAGCAATAAATGGTTACAAAATATTATATAGGCTATATGGCTAATATCACAAAGATATAGCAATTTATTGCTTTGAAGAGTCAAAAATCCAATAATTTATAACAGTACAATACGATAAATGGCTAGATCATATCGTGTTTCGGTGGTCATGCTAGCCAAACAGGCCTTTCCTATGGATGGAAGAATATATGGAGAATGGGCCATAACCCCCCACGCTGGCCCAGTGAGCATTAACGTCTGCAGATGCAGCCGGGACGGAAGCACGAAGGCACTTGAGATAACACCATTTTTGGTCACCCATACTATGATGACC
Organism: Cataclysta lemnata; assembly: GCA_963931975.1. Lineage (NCBI taxonomy): Eukaryota > Metazoa > Arthropoda > Insecta > Lepidoptera > Crambidae > Cataclysta > Cataclysta lemnata. The sequence goes on along the minus strand of OZ008358.1, from coordinate 5,617,933 downwards.
CAGCCGTGTGGTGACGGCAGAGTAGAATACAATTGTCACCTCCCCAAATCTCGCCCGTGGGCGTCGTATATACAAGGCGACTAAGGATAAATCAGTGAATAGGAATGGGCAGCAGCATTCCTCTTTACCACCTAGCAATGTATTGCGACTTTTGTACCCGATAAATGGCAATAGGCTCGCCATCTATTACAAGGGACTTGAAATAGTTGGCGAAACGTGGGTGCTAGTTCATCTCTGCCTACCGCTTCGGGAATGTAGGCGTGATTTATGTATGTTTGTATGTATGCATACTATGACCGGCCTTAGCGAAAATTGCTTAGTTTACGCAATCGTAGACCGAGCGCGTGTTTCCTTGTTCTATAAGACAATTTTGTCAATCGCCAATAACATTATTAGACCGATAAACTAATCATAAACAGCCCTTTCATGTAGTCACTGCTAAGGCACAGGCCTTCCCTATGGATGAAAGTGGAATAATGTAATGACATAAATATTGTTGCAGACAAGCGTTGGAACGATCAATGCTTGCCGAAATGGAGAATTTGCAGAGCCAAATACAACAAGCGAAACATGCCACCGAAATCAATCATCTCACGGCCGAGAATCTCAAACGGGAGGTAAGTTTAGTACATTAGTATCTGTGTATTATACTAGACGAAAACTCTTACCGCCTTATTGTAACGACCGGCTTGGTCGAATGCTCAGATCGCTGGGTAATTAGCCAAGAGGTTCGAATCCTGGTAGGGGCAAATTTTGTGATAAACACAAATATTTGTTGTTGGTATATGTTTATGTAGTATATTTTCAACATATACATAATTATTATGATATTAAAAATATGTGCGTCATCTAGTATCCATAACACAAGTGCTTAGGCTACTTACTTTGGACTAGATGATAGTTGTGAGTGTAAAAAATATTTTGTTTATATTTTATATTTATTTATATATAACAAAGACTAAAGTTAGTCAAAGATTAAAAGGGATGCTGTCACTTTTATTTGCTGAACGAAATCAATTTTAAACCACGACTAACTTTAGTCCATGCTTTATAATATGGGGGTTAGTAGTCCATGCATTCACCGTGCGGGCGCCGGGTCCATAGTGTGGCAGAGAGAGGAGTCAACGCCTGGGACTTGCGACCCAAGTGTACGTTTAAGGGATCCCTTGACAACTAGTCAACACTCACCTTCGGCACCCCTCTCTCTGCCCAGCCATATTTGGTAAGATTCTGCGAGAGCCGCCTCTGACACACGTTCCAGTGCAGGACTTACGCAAGGTCCAGACAAGCCAGATCTTGTTGTGAAGGGGCCCCGTAAACCTACACTTGGGTCACAAGTCCCAGGCGCTGCCACTGACGCCACGCTATAGGTCCGGCACCCGCACGATGATTATTCCGGGACCCGGGACCTCTGGATCTCAATTGCGGTGGGCGAACCGCTAGACCACGGAGAAGGTCAATAGGAATCTATGGAATGCTAAGCGTTTACGTCTTATCTTTTTATGTACAGTCAACGGCTCTTCAGACTACCCAAAACTGTCAAATTTCTTCAATCGATTGTCAACCTTATCTTGTTGGCAGTAGAGCCAAAATTCGATTGAGAAAATTTAACATTTTATATGGTAGTCTGAGGTGCTGTTGTGTGTACCTAACACGTAGCTACACTACCCACAACAAACGCTCTGCAACTTAATTATTTTACACACAGGTTGGTGTACTAGAAGATGCTATAATGGAGAAGAAGCGCCAAGTGGAAAGACTTGTGCAGGAGATGAAGGAAGCCAACTTGCAGAGTTTGACAGGCAGCGTCGACGAGCTGCGGCATCCATTGGACGGTAAAACATAATGTATTAATTCTCGAGAATACCTATTCTATACCTATACATAAGCTTTTTTTTAACCTAGTATCCTGTGGTGACAGCAGAGGAGGATACAATTGTCACCGCCGCCGTCTCTCCCGCGGGTGTCTTACAAGGCGACTAAGGGTTAAGACAGCCACCAAGCAATGTACTGCGATTTTGGTGCCCAATAGATGGCAATAGTCTCGCCTGGGCTTCAAATGGGACCTAATTGTCGAAACGTGGGGTGTAATTCATGTATGCTGTTTGTTGGCCGAAGGGGCACCTACCGTGTTTTTTGGAAGGCGTGTAGCAGCGGGCCTTCGTAGGTCCTCGAGCCTTGCGAGCTGTCCCTGAGGTTGTTTCAACGGTAGGCAAACGACCAAACCATTTAATATACTAATGTATTGCCGTGTTCGGCAATTTTTTTATAACAAATTTTAACCATGTGATTTTTAATTGTTTTTTTTTTAATGTTATTTTTTTTAATTTTAATTATATATATATATATATATATATATGTTACTTAAGAAAATTAAGTGACGTCCTAGTTTACTGTGCACAATAGAGTGCATAATATACCAATAATTAAACTTACCAAACGTTGTGGAAAATATTAATTTATGTACCTATGTATTTTTACAGGTCTGTGTAAAGCGGGTAGCGCCCGAAGGATTATCGGCTCTCCTCGACAACTCGAAAATGCCGCTCCCACCAATAAGAACCCCCACGGAGTGTGGGTGTAGGTTTAATTAACCAATAGAAAGATTGCATGCAAACGCGACGTAATGTATTAGACAATTCTCCATCTATTTCCATTCTGTACCCACACACTGGTCTTTACTACTTACTTCACACAATACCTGTATCCATGTTGGATATACTTCTAAGAGATTTAGACCCGTAATAATGTAGAAATGTTGCCATGCGTTTAAATACTCAATTTACTGAAGTATTTTATGTGAACACAAAATTGTCAAAGTCAGCAATGGAAATCGATGTATTTAATACCATTAATAGTTTCTTTTTATGAATCTCACGTTCGTATGTAACTTTCCCTAATGTTATCACGTTTTCACCATTGCCATATCACATAAACAAAATAACTACTTGTTTTCATGTCTTTAATAATTTTGACCGTATGTGATTTGGGTAAAACAATATCAAATTCGTCTGAACAGGTATAACAGTGCAATGAAATTCAGTTTTATCCCTATGTATACTTAAACAAAACGGATTATAACTATTTAGTTTGTACGATTTATTGATCTTGTATAATTTAGTGTAATTTATTAGTGTTTGTGTTCAAACTTGTGTCATATTGAAAGATAATTGTCACAAACTAGTGTTCGTTTTTTAGATGTCTTGATGGATATTTTTGCCTCGGTGTAAAAGTATTAGTTGATCTTGCCTTTCTTTTTACACTAAACAATAACATTTCTTTATTGTGTTCATGTAATGACTACTTCAATAATGTTCAGCGCTCCTACGCAAATTGTGCCGGCTGGATGCTTTTTTTTTGTTTGTTTGACCAATCAATAAAACGACTCAAAATTTTATCGCCGCGGTTGGTCCTTCAGGTTCGGTTGGCCGCCATCTTGTTTATACGCACTGTAGATTCATGTAATTGGTGGTTTAGTTCGTTCGACCGCTCAAAGGCGTGTTGGTACGTACAAAGTACGACATGGATGACGATATTTGATTGCGGTTGATGATTTGTGGGATTGTACTGGGCATAACACGCCAGGGGCGATAACACAATACGTCAAATTTTCTCAGTCAACTTTGTGCTTTACGTACAACAAAGTAAACTTGACAATCGATGGGAGACGTTTGGCAGTTTTGTAAAGTATTGACATGCTGTTGACAGTGCTGGGTGCAAATTTTTAAATGGACATAACTCGTCGACAATGACGAATTTCTGTACGAACTACCTGTGTGTTGTGGGGCTATGAAATATCCAATAATAACATTAGTATTGCATGTCAGTGCTTTGTGGGTGGGTTTTACAGCCATGGTATTATAGACTGGACCATATGCGCTATCTTCCCTTGGACACACAGGTTTGTTTTGCGTTTACATTTGAATTTGGCAGTTACACAAACCCAACTCAAACGAGTTATCTAGGCAGTTAGTGCGTAGGTGCGCTTACACTTAAGTATACAGTATCTAAGCAGTATTTCAAATAAATGACTGTATGTGATTTAAATTATCAAATTATATTAATATGCTCGCAGTATTTAGCACTTTTTGACATAGGTATTATATTATATTTAATATTTTTTTTATTTAGCTAATAATTTTACCAGCTGCAATTTTTACACAAGCGTTTTTTTAATAAGAGAAATGGATATTATTTTTAGTATTTTCCATATAATTGAAATATTTTACTCAAAAGGTTATGCTGTTACATGTGTTACTCTTGCAATATAGACATAATTATATTAATAATAATAATCTAGTCGGAAATATAAGCCATTGCAATATTATAAAAGCGACATTTAAATTACATGTTAGAAGAAGTAATCTTGGCATTTATGGGAATGGAATGATAATCAGGCAGACAGGTGTAATACGTAGAGGTTAGAAATGAATGAGACATATTTATAAACTAGTATATTTCAATGCGTGGTTACTAATAGTAAGTTTTAAGTAGAAAATTGTATTACGTGTATTAAATAAAGTGTATTGAAATAAGAAGTGTTTTATTTTCATGGTAATGAGACGCTTAATATTGGTTGAATAGAGCTTCTCAAATTTAAACTAGTATTGCCAGCACCACTTGACAGTTTCTGATATTTTAACTTGTTTTAACACTATTAATTATCGTATTCGGTCAAACGATCGATACGAAACGAAAAAGACAATTCTCTTAATAACGAGCGATAGATAACCAAACGCATTTCACCTGCGACTGTTTCTGGACAAAGTGTACACAGATACGCATAGCTAGGCGTATGCGCACGTAAAATGCCATTAAGAGTTTAGTACAATTATATAACGAAATAAAACCACAAATTATTCTTAAAACTCGTATAATTATTTTATGTCAAATATACGAAATCCGTCTCGCTGGCAACGAATATCGATGTACAACTACACAATAGCTGTCGGAAATGCAGTACTCAATGACATTTCACTTTTTATTTGTCGCCACGACAAAAAATATAAACATTTACCTACCTATTTAAGTTCTAGAGAAATATTATTATTATTCACAAAAATATAATAATTATCGAATAGAAAATAGACGCAAACAAAAGGTAATTCATTGGGAGTTTTACTTATATTGTTTAATAGTTATTTTTAGTTTAACGTATGTGGGACAGGATTGCTTACAGAAAAAATCTGGCACTGCAGTTCAAAAAATGTTATGATTCATCTTATTTATGAATAACAGTCTAATTTTTGTATAGGTTTGTATCTACTATGCAAAATATTTGCGGTGATAATTATTACAAAAAGTTTTTGACGTATTTTGGTTTTTGCAAGTGTATAAATCAAGAACTGTCAAAGCTCTGAACAAGCTATTGATAGTAGGTGGTGGCGCTAGTAGTGAACAGAGTGCGTCATAGAAATGTCAAAATCTATGAATTGTAGTATTAATTTTCACCGCCTGACAAGTAATTGTACGCACTGTAGAACCAAATCACGTCTGAAAAATCTTTTGTGTAATAAATAGAACCGTTAATCCTTCATACAATAAATTATTTTGGTTTTAAATATTCTCACAAGTCATTAAGGTTTCATTCAAATTATAGTGGCAATTATTAACAACGGCCCTATAAAGGGTTAATGTTTATCATGCTATATTCATTCTGGAACCCACGCACATAACTTGTTATTTAAAAAATATATTATCAATTACAATATAATATGTCATAATCATAATCATACATACATAATCTATTTGGTGATTTTTTTTTAATGAATAACACTATTTTATTTTGATATCTATATTCACACAGCCTAAGGATCACAGTAAACATGTTGCACAGTAAGATATCTTCTGTTTCATCGTTACGTCTAGGATAGGTAAGATTTTTTTAAAGCAGTCCCGCCAAACCACACACAATCAGTAATTTACAAAATAAAAGTGAAATTGACGTTTTCAACTCAGTGAAAATTATTCGTTTCAAACAAAGAGATTCTTCTAAATCGTTTAAGTATTCATACAACCAAGACTTCTATTCATCACACATTTCACAACGGAATCATCATTTACATAAAATCGAAATCACATTTCAAATACTCCCAAGAGAGCCCCGCGCAAGCGACAGAAGTTCCGACCATTATAATTATAATGGATGAAAAGAATCAAAAAGTAACATAAAATTTTTTTGAGAAGCATTGATAATTTTCAGGTAATCAATTTATTGGCTTATTCGATCCTGAGAAGGTCCGTGCATATTAGCCGTGTGGTGAGGGCAAGGTAGAACATAGTTCCCACCACCCCCACGTACCTCTCTCGTGGGTGCCATACAAGCCAACTAACCCCAGGGGGCCTAGACAAAGTAACATACCGACAAAGATAAAAGTTCCACGGAACTCGAGCTATTAAAATATACGTTTGGTAGCCCATCCAAGGACCGGCCTTAGCGACCATTGCATAGTTTAAGCGTGTTGGCTACTGCGCCATTTTGGAAGGTGAAATGCGACATTTTTCATAAACGGCACCTTTTTTTGATAGGCCTAAGCTCTTGGCCGAGATTCCTTTACAGTTTTACATCATCTACTTGCTATATAACACGTATCATATAATTTTTTTATTGGTCAGATTTGAAAGTTAGTGGTCAGAACGTCTTTCGTTTGCGCAGAGCGCGTATTAGGCGGACCATACGTCTACCTATGGCTTCGCTCATCGAGAAAGCAGCACAGGAAAATATTACGATAAACATACACCAGGCCTTAAAAAGTACTTTAAGTACTCACGACAAGACTATATTCTCCTTGACGCTATTCTTCTCAAGAATACAATATATATTTTGCCCGGTTATTATTATAGGCTACTAATTAAGTATTCTAGAATTAGGTATATATTAATTATGGCGTAAATAAATTCCCTGGGTAAAATACCGTAATCCGCGTATTCCATTAATTAGCGTGCGGTTAAATTATAGTGTTAAAAGCACCGGTGACGCCGCCATTTTGTATTTTGGTTACTGCTCCGCGCTACAGGATGTGCGTGTGACAGCTGTCAGATTCATACAAATCGCTCATCGCTAAGGGACACAACTCAAAAACACCGGGAAACATTGTGTGTTCTAAATGTACTTGCCGTAGTAATGCAATTTCGAATTGACTCTTTTTGTATCCAACAAGCGATGTTTTTATCTATCCCTTTCACACTTTTGTTTTTAAATACGCACGGCAAAATGGCGACGAAAGAACTGCGCAATAAAATCACTGGTACGCTGTAAACAGGGGTGTTTAATGGTGAACGCACACTTATCCGCGGCGAACGCGCCGAAGTCAGCGGTGGTCTAATAGAGTACGCGTCAGATAAGTCCGCGCGTGTTCAAAATTGAAACTTCTTTTTGGTTAATGGCGTCTATTCAGTATATTTCGCCAGTCTCAAGTTGTATGCTTAGTTCAGTGTTGTCACTTTGACTCTGCTTTAGCTGCTGAGTATCGTGAAAGTACAAGACGATATTGTGGTAGAATCTTGTGATTTCAGGTGAGATCTGTTGATTTATCTAAAGAAACGGACACAATACATATAAACATTTAGTTTGTTAGTAGATAAGACAAACAGTTTATAATCTTATATTTTGCCTGCTATTTTGTTTGTTTATGAGTGTCAATGTGAGCGAGCAGCGCCACCCATCGCGCGAAATGACAGATCGTCCGCGCCGAAGGATTTTTTACGATGACGTCATCCGAATTCTGATGTTTTTGACAGATTCGGACGAATCGGCCGATTCGATTCCGGCAAGTGTGCGAGGTTTTACATGATCCCATACAATGATTTCGATAAATTCGTTGACTTCGGCGCTTTCGCCTTGGATAGGTGTGCGTCGACCTTAAGGTAAATAATGGAAAGACCATGAGAAAGACAAATGACTGTACGTTATATTTGTTTAAAGCTAAACTCTCTGGAATTTCGTGTTGTATCATTTTTCTGTGCTGCCCTATCAGATACAAACCTATTGCGGATCTTAAGCGAGAGAATTGTGCCTTTCCAAACCTTAGATTAACGAGTATTACGTTGTACTCATTGAAACTGGAACATAGTATTCATTGAATATTATGAAGGAATAGGGTTTTGTTTAAGACGTCAACAAACTTTTAACCCGTTTCACGAAGCCATGCGTCATTGAAGTTTCAAATAAATTATAATTATTAATTACAGTAATGTAACAGACAGGTGCAGTAATATATAAAGAGGTTAATTACACCATCAACTTTCACTATGGGACCAACATCAAAATCTCAAAAAAAAAAACCACTTTCCATATTTCCCTATTGTAAAAGTGATGGCCTAAATAACCTCTTTAAACACCAGTGCACCTTTCTGTTACACCTAGTATATTCATTAAAAATATACCAGATGGTTTCACTGAAAATATATGATATCAAAGATGGATGATATCAATCAAGATATAACCGATGTGGATGGCATTGAAAACATACTGCACTGACCCCAGATGAACCGGGAACTCGACAGGAAGATTACAACCAAGGAATATTCTCCTCGCATACCATAGCGCATCAAAAGTGTATTTCCGCCTCAACCCCTACAAAACACCACTTCACAGCACAATCTCTCACAAAAGACCCGCAAACTTAAATCTAGGAACGGCCATCACTATGCTTTCTCCTCCTTTTCCCTGTTATACCGTTCTAGTTCTTTGAGGAATTGCCCTTTGGGCTTCATCACGTTGGGTTTGTCTCCCCTGCACTTGGGACAGAACCATTTGCCCTTCGGCTTGGTCGTGAGGGAGACACAGGAGAAGTGGAACCACTCTATTGGACACAGGTCGTTGTCACACAGGATCATCTCCCCGAAGGAGATCTGGTCGCAGAGGCAGTAGCGGGGCTCGTCCGGGTCAATGGGGTCGGTGTCCCCGGGCGGAGTCTCGGAACGTTGGGCCGCTTGGCGAGCTTTGCGTTTCTTCTTCTTGCCGATACCTGAAGATTGTGTGAATGCGACAATCAATATTTTAATATTTTATTTATCACCATCATCATCATCACCAGCCTTTTAATGTCCCCATTGCTGGGGCACGAGCCTTCGCTATGGATGGAAGAATATAGGGACACTGGGCCATAGCCCACCGTGTTGGCCCAGTGTGGGTTGGTGAGTATTAACAACTGCATATGCAGCCGGGACAAACGGCTTAACGTGCCTGTGTGTTCAAAGGGAGTGGAGTGGAGTGGAGGGCTTGATGGTGTCTGACCGATATTAATTAAAGAATAAACATACTGCGCTGACCCATATAAACTGGGAGCTTGGAAGGTTATATTCAACAAATTAATTAACATAATCGGACAAAGAAGTCGAACACAGATAAACTTATTTTTGAAGGACTTTAAGGACTTAGCTATTAGGTGAAAGGCCTTTTCAGCATCACCCAGGTTTTTTTAGGAGAACCTTGAATGGTCTTCAAGTCTAGCAATCGAGCACTCCCTGAAAGGGTTTCTTTAAGGCAGCCATGAGTCCCACTGCCAAGGCAGAGCTGTTAAATCACTTACTGTGATTATCTGTGGTCGGACGATGTAAACAATAGCTCTGTAAATAATTTGTCATAATTTATAGAAAACTTAATATTTTGATAATAAAATAAGTTAAATTTATAAGTGAACAAGTTATACTCAACTAGTAATGTTATCTCTGCATAAATAATTGTGTGTGACGAATAATCTTCAATATAAGTTCCGAGTTAACATCGCTGGTATTTTTTATAAAATACATTGGTGATCGTCCAAGTGGTCTATAAAATATATAGAAGGATCCCACCAAATTACGCAACATACGAAACAAAGCCAAAAGCAAGGTACAGGAAACATTACATATTATAACCTTAATATTCAACAAATATTTGCAAATTTTAAAAGTCATTGAATCTGACATAGTTTTCACCGCCCACCGATGGTGCTAGTTTCGAAGCCATCTATTGATTATTCACGAAACTACAACATTGAGAATTAATACCGAGATTTACTACTACAAGATAGATGGCGTTAATGTGCGCAGGATGTTTGCAAGAGATAAAAGATAAACGATATTTAAAATGTTCGATTTGCCATGAATATTACGATCTTGAATGCGCCAATATCTCTGAAAAGCGCTTCTATAATACCATGTCACCTGAACGCAAAAAGTCATTTAAGTGTCAACTGTGCCGTACTAAAGAACCAAAAACCGATAATAGTAACACACCTATAAGACCACAACTACACTCCGAAATCTTCATGGACCAAAACTGTGACCAATCCGAAAATTCACAATCTCAAATGATGAATTCAAACGTCACTTTGAGGAGAATACCATATACCCAAAAAAGCTATCTACCACTTAGTGATAATGATTTATCAATTACGCCTCACGGAAATACTCAAACATTTGAAACCCCAAAAAGCCACACCAAAAATGACGAGAATCTTTGTTACAATCTAGACAATGAGAAAATTTCTTTACAGAAGTTTAAATCCATATTGCAAGAAAATAACGAATATATTTCGTCATTAATACAAACTTCGATTGAGAATATATTGTGCAAGATTCAAGCAGATTTTAAAAAAGGCTTGGAAAAAATTACTTCTAACCAAACGCAATTTCAACAAGATATAATTTCCGTAAATGCCAAAATAAAGACATTAAATGAAAATTTCCAAACTTTGAGAGCTGATAATGAAAGGTTACAAAGGGAGATCCAAAATCTGCAAGAAGATCCGCACAATTCAACTATTCAATCAAGTGACAAGAAAGAAAGAACTCTGGTGTTATATGGACTTACCGAAAACTACTGGGAAACAGAAGAAGACGTCATAAGAAGAGTAATAAATATTTTTTACGACTTATTAAATGTTAACTTAACTAATTATATTGAAGAAATAAGATTTATAGGCAAACGAGGCCACAAACGACCACTGATGATAGAATTAATTAGTAAAAGAATGAAAAAGCACATACTAAGCATTTCTTATTACTTAAAAGAAACTGGTTTTAATGTCACAGAATTTCTAAGTCCAACAGCCTTACAAGAAAAAAGAAAACTTATACTAGCTCTACAAACAGCCCGGCGAAATGGACAACATGCAGTAATAAAAAATAATAAATTAATTATAAACGGAAAAGAAGCAACACATATACAACGAATTGAAAAAGAGATGAATAATTATAAAAATATACAAGAAAATAAAGAAACGATGGAAGTACAGCAGTTGGAAACCACCCTGCTATCTCCATCTTTGCCGAACCCAACTATTTCCCAAGAAACAAAAAAAACTAACACTAATATAAACGCTGCAACAAACACGAATGAACAGAACAAAAAACTAAATAACTATAACTTTCGGAACAAACATAGAAATACTATTCCAAAACATACAAAGTATATTCAATAAAACGCATCTTATCGAATCCTTGATAGAAGAGAAACCTAATTTACAAATTATGTGTATATCTGAGACTTGGTTAAATAGAGCAAAGGCCGACCTACTCAAAATAGATAAGTTTACGATGTATTCATCCTACAATCGGGACGAACATTGTTGTGGTGGTGTTTCTATACTTATAAAAGATACTTTGGAATGCTTTGAAAGAATGGATATAAATTCAATGTCCCTAGAAATGGTTTTTGAGATAAGTGCAATCGAGTTACAAAGAGAAAACTTATTAATTGTAAATTTGTATTGGCCAAATAGTAAAAGAGAAGTTGAAGTATTCTATGCCCAGCTAGAGAGATTACTTGAACTTTTTAATAAAAAAGATAATTCCAAGAATATTTTGATAGGAGGTGATTTTAATATTGATTTTCTAAGAAAAAGTAACGATAGAAATCGATTGTCCAACTTGATGTTGTCATATAATTTTCGTCAAAAAATTAAAGAGCCAACCAGAATCACTCCAACTTCTGCAACATGCATTGATCTATTATTTACTAACTTTAATACGAAAGGCACCAAAATTATAGTATCAGAATTTGGTTTTTCAGACCACAGAGGTTTATTATTCTCAATACCCTCCAATACTCATCACTTAAAACAAGTAATAAAATATAAACGAATATTTAATGAAGTAAATATAAATAACTTCATGAATGATATTTCTAATATAGTTTGGAAAGATATACTGCAACCAGATAAAACTATAAACGAAAACTATAATATATTTGATAACATCCTGAAAAACTCTCTAAATAAGTTCATACCCATAAAACGAACAAAAATTAAAACTATATCCAAAACTTATTTAACATTGGGATTAAAAACTTCTTGCCGCTATAAAAGATTCTTACGACCGCTTATAACAAAAACTAAAAATGAATATCTAAAAGAATATTATAAAGTATATTGCAAAACACTTAAAAAGGCAGTACTCACATCGAAAAAACTTAAAAATAAATATCTATTTAATCAGTCGCAGAACAAAACAAAATCAATGTGGCAAATAATAAATAATGAAACAAATAAAGAAAAACGTATAAATAAAAACATTTACATTACAACAGAAGAAAATAAAATACTTAGTGACCCAAAAATAATATCTAATGAATTTAATACCTTTTTCGCTACTATCGGAAACTCACAAAAAATTCAAGCCTATGCTCAACCACATATAATAAATAAGATCGAAAATACATTCTTTTTAAGTCCGGTCCAAAGCAAAGAAATTAAAACCATTATAAAAAACCTTAAAACCAAATCATCTTTTGGAATTGATGAAATCCCCCCTACTTTGGTAAAAAAGTGCGTTGATCTGCTTACTACTCCCTACACTATACTTATAAATCAATCTTTTTCAGAAGGTAGTTTTCCGGATGCCCTGAAAATATCGGTAATTGTACATGTCCATAAGAAAGGAAAAACTACAGACAGGAATAACTATCGTCCAATTGCACTGCTTCCAACTTCAGCCAAAATATTTGAATCAGCCATGATAAACCGTCTGTACTCATTTTATGAAAAATTTAATATATTACATCAAGCTCAAAATGGGTTTCGGAAAAATCACTCTACAGTTTTAGCAGTTTATAAGTATACCAAAAAGATTTTTGATGAATTAAATAATAAAAATATTGCTGTAGGTCTCTTACTCGATATGAGTAAAGCCTATGACCGAGTTAACTATAAAATCTTATTACATAAATTATATGAAACAGGAGTAAGAGGAGTGGCTCATGAATGGTTCAAATCATACCTCAAAAATCGCTTTCAATACGTTCAAATAGAATATATAGACTATAACACCGGAAAAATAACAAATACAAGATCAGACAAAATACTTGTAACTGGCTCTATTCCTCAAGGTAGCGTTTTAGGATGCTTGCTATTTTTGATATATATAAACGATCTACCAAGCGTACTGGACGAAGATTGTACTCTCTTCGCCGATGATATCTCCATTTTGATTCCCTGCTCAAACAATAAAGAATTAGAAACTAAATTAAATAACACATTAGAAAAGATATTAAATTGGCTAGATATACATAATCTGCAACTTAACCTTAACAAAACTAAAATCATTCAATTTAAACCGTACCAAAAAACTAGCCTTCAAATTGCATATACCTTTAAAAATGTAAAACTAGAAACCTGTGATACTGCTACTTTGTTAGGCATTGACTTAGATACCCATTTAAACTGGAAACATCACATTCAAAACTTATTACATAAAATGTCTTCCTTTATTTATGCCTTACAACATCTTAAAAGAGTAACAGATTTTAAAACTGCCCTTACGGCATACTACGCTTACGCGCACTCCAGACTAACGTATGGAATTGTTCTGTGGGGAAACTCGTGCCATGTTAACAAACTCTTTATTTTGCAAAAGAAGTGTCTCAGAATTTTGACCAACATAGACCATATGGAATCGTGTAGAACCCATTTCACCGCACAAAAAATACTTACCCTTACATCTATTTATATATTGCAAGCATGTAAATTTATAAGGAAACATCCACATTTTTATTGTACCTTAAATAACGTAAAACGAAATAACAGAAATTTAAATAAACTAAAAGTTCCATTCTCCACATTAGAATTAGTGTCGTCCAGTCCCCACAATATGTTGATAAAAATTTATAACCATATACCTAATTACATAAAAAATAATGAAAACGTGACAATATATATCCAAACATTAAAATCATATCTCATAAGCAAATGCTATTATAATATACAAGAGTTTTTTAACGATAGTGAGAATGGTAAGTGACATGATTAGGGGTTTCATTTCGTTTTTAGAATATTAATAATTGTATTGTAAATGCAACCATGTAATATTATTAAATTGCAATGCCCTTGCAGGGCGTCACATGTAGACCTATGTTATACCATCCACCGTATGTATTTAATGTAATGTGACAAGCAATAAACAATTTGAATTTGAATTTGAATTACCTTTCTTATGTGTAGTATTATGAGTGTGCCTCTCATTGTCTCGCTCGCTCGAGTCCGCGCCGTCTGTCGCTGCGCCGGCGGTCGTTCTGGACCTCCGTGCCCGTTTCGAACACCGCTCACCTGTAATTTAGAAAAGATTTAATTTTTGTTAACTCATATTGAGATCAGTACATTTGAATTCATAAACAAAATCATATGATTGAGATTTTTAAATGTACAAAGATTTTGGTGGTTAAAAAAAGTTGATGCGGGAAATGACCATGATTTTTCGAACTTTTTCTAGCCACTAAAGTGTTGAAAATAAAATCGAATCTTTTTGAATGAATTATTCAATGATTTGACCTGTTATACTATGTTGTGGATCCGGGTGTCCTAAAGGGGGTGCTTCTACCTATCACACCAACAATCTCAAAATACTTGTAATAGTACTTCAGTAAAATGTGAGAAAAGTAGTTTCTCGCGTTTCGCCAGCCGCGGCCGCTGTTGTGAGTAATCATTTAAAATTTTAGGTCCGTTTGTGTATTTCAAATTGCTAATAATAATTATTTGTATTTACCCGTAGACTTGTCCTTCTCCGCTTTCTCTTTTTCTTTCTCGGTCACTCGTTCGGGTGGCGGCGGAGGTGGCACATGCTGTGCCTGCGCCTGCGTCGTGCTCTCCTTGTCATTGCCCCGAACAGTTTCCGATGGTGGAGTAGTCTCCTTTGTCCCATTGGTGTTGACGTCAAGGCAAGATACTATATCATAAGTTTATTATGTATTAATAATAATAATATTATGTATTCATTACTTAACATAATAATATATTAGTTATTTATTGGTGTTACTTAGCTTAAAATAGTCATTATTATCAATATCATAATTTGTTACTTTGATAAAATACACAAATAAAATATGTTTATTACAATCTATTATTAATGTGCTCAGACAATCAAACATTTTAAATTATTATTATGAGATAAAATAGACAAATTAGATTTTTGTCAACAAATTTAATTATTGGAAACTGCCAAAGCAGCCTCTACAACATTGGTGGTTGTTTTCACCAATAACTCTTAACTTTAATTCAAATGTAAAAATTAATAAAATAAGTCACATTTCTGTATATAAGCAACCAAATGGTAACTTTTACTTCAAACCAGATTACTGAGTTTATTTTAAATTTCAATAAAAAATAATAATATGTTTTTAAAGCTACGTGCACTTACTGAGTTTCTTATGATCACCATCTAATGACCTCTGTTTATTGTCTATGAGATCCTGAGTTAATTGGACAACCTGAAGCTTTTCATCACCAATTTCTTGGGCAGCTACAAGAGCGGCTTGAAGTCGTAGAGCAGCACGATTGCGACGTTTCTCTTCTGTATTTGATCCGATGCAAATTGCTAAGTGTGTCTCAGCATCACGCAGGCATTCTGAACAAGAACATTGTATAAAAGTAATATTAGGATAGAATATAGGATAGACAGAGGTGAAATAACAACCAATAAATAAATAAATTTTTAGATTAAGAAAGTTATAAACAGAAACGGAATACAAAAATCAAGTTATGTATTTAATGCATATGGCATCATCACAATGTTAATAAAACAATCTAAGATCATATCCTTTCCAAATAGTATAGCAGATACTTTCTAATCAAATAACCTTAAATGTTGAAAAATGAACAAAGCATTATAATGTTTGACATTTGCTATCCACTAAATAACGATTTCTAAGCAGAAATCGTAAAAGGAATGCGTGTTATTTTGGTTTTGAAGTGATATAGCTATATAACTACGTACGCAATCAACCTATATAGCAAATGTCAACACAGCTTTTTCGAAGCTGTTGGATGAAATAAATTTGTGTCGTATACCGATATTAGGGTTATTTATTGAGAGATAACATTGAAAACTGCTGAAATTATTATATTTACCTCTATACGTTACATCAAGCTCTCTTAAACGAGATAAATGTCGCTGCAGGTCATTGGGAAGATTTTCAACACAATCTAAATAATTTTCAACGTATGTTGCTGAGAGCAATGCCTCAGTGGAAGCTTGATTAAACATAGTTTCAGTTATATGTTACTTTTCATTATCAGAACACTAAATATTCACTTTCAAAATCACTAAACAACTTGAATCTTTACTCCTCAGTAAAATACTTTTTTTTTTTTTTTTGGTCCAGTTTTATCCCTTACTTAGGGAAAGGCAAAGGAAACTAGGTCCGTACAGCCTGGTCTGTTGTCATGTTTCTAGTTATTAAGGCCGTAGCCAAGTCTGTTGTAAGATAAGTCAAAATTGGTTTAGAATAAAAAGGCCAGAGCCAAGAGAGAACAAAATACCTACTACCTACATTAAATGAATACCTATCAAAATATAGCTTAAAACAATATCTACAACTTAATATTTACACTGAAACTTATTCAGTCAGAGTATGTACTAATCCGTTTTGTTAAGTATTTACAAATGTACAGATGTCAAAAATAACGAAATTTCAATGACGTAGGAGTTCTACGTCATTGCGAAATTTATATATTCAAATATCGCCAATAGACGATACAATAAACTCATATATAGGTCTAAAACAGTCTTCATTTTTTAAGAGATGCTGAACAGAGCGCGGTATGTCCTCGTCAGTGCCGTAAATGTCCAAAAGTTTATCGACTAAAACAATCCTGGGAATAGCAAAGGAATGACAGACAAAAAAGAGATGATCAAGTGTTTGCTCAGACGAATTACAATAGTTACAAATTGGGGTAGTTAAAATCCTAATTCTATTGAGATGAGCATTAAACCGACAGTGGCCAAATCTAAGACGACATATTACAGAATAATATTTCCTACTATGGTATGTAGAACCTTTTGTAAACCATGGCTTGACAATTTTCTGATTGATCTCTGCATACCATTTCCCCTTTGTTAAAGCAACTTGACGCCAAGTGTCCACAAATTCGTCTCTCATTGTTTCCTTAACTGTAACTAAAATATCAGAGTCTGGTAAAGAAATTGCTTTTATTGAATTTTGTAAGGGACTGTTTGTTATGACCTTTGCAAGATGATCAGCTTGCTCATTACCATATACACCTATGTGGGAAGGTGTCCATAATAAGATAATGTCATATTTACTTAAATAAAGGTTATAATATAATTCACGAATTGACCACACAAGATAATTACTTGAGGTATTAAACTTAGGATTATTTAAAGCCATAAGGACACTCATACTATCTGAGACAAGTACCCACTTTTTGACACCTTTCTGTTTCTCAATAAATTTGAGGGCCATAAAAATAGCAAAGCACTCTGCAGTGAAAATACTAGCAATGCCAGGAAGTCTATAGCCATGACCTTTTTTCAAAACTGCATCATAAAAAGCAGCAGAAACACAGTTACTGTTTTTGGCACCATCTGTATAAATTTGACGATAACCTTGCCATTCATGTAACAAACAGTACAGCTCCTCTTTAGATTTTAAAGAATTAACTATTTCAATTTTCAATGGGAAAAACTTTGAAGAATATTCATTTTGATAACATGGCCAAACAGAAGAAACAAACATATTATTAACATTTTGTATGTTCAGTATTTCAGGAAAATATTGAAGATGAAAAATAGACTGTAAACTGCCTATTGAGGAGAAATGCTTAATCTTTTGGACTAGAGGATTGTTATTTATAGAGGAAACTCTCAACATAAAACTAAATAACAAATATTTGAAGCGTAATGTTAATGGGGGTATATTACACTCCACTTGCATTGAAATAATAGGAGTAGAGCACATGGCCCCTGTGACAATACGTAAGCATCTGTTTTGAATTTTATCTAATTTTTCAACTAACCTTTGTGAATTAGAATAACAAAAAAAAGCATATTCAAAGTGGCTTCTAACTAGTGATTTGTATAAAATTAATAGAATTTTGGGATCAGCTCCCCAATAAACCCCGGTTAGTGCCTTAAGTATATTACAGGCTTTTAATGCACGATTTGCCAAGCAATCGACATACATATTAAATTTGAAAGAGCTATGAAAAACCACACCTAAAAACCGGATGCTACTCTCAACTGACAATAATTTTCCCCCATAGTATACAGTAACATTAGAAGCTCTGACTGACTTTTTGGAAAAAACTACCACTCTAGTTTTGTCAGTACTAATTTCCAAGCCTAAATCATTATAATAGGTTTCCAGTTTTCTTAAGGAGGTATTGATTTTATCTAATACATGTGTTAAATTATTGCCATAACAATATACTGCCAAGTCATCAGCAAATTGCAGATTCTGCACTTCTGACCTCAGGACAATATTAAGTTGGAAAATATATAAGACAAACAGTAGAGGACTTAAGATACCACCTTGAGCCACTCCTTTATATGAATACCTAGGACCAAACAGTTGATTATCATATTTTACAAACAATTTGCGACCATTCAAGAACATATAAATCCAATTAACTAATTTTCCAGGCAATTGCAACTTTAACAAGATGGAAGAAAGAATATCAAGATTAACATTATTGAAGGCACCCACAACATCAAAAAAAACTGAAACCAACAATTGGTTTTGAGACAGAGCATTATGGACATCGA
Source organism: Cataclysta lemnata (assembly GCA_963931975.1). Taxonomy (NCBI): domain Eukaryota; kingdom Metazoa; phylum Arthropoda; class Insecta; order Lepidoptera; family Crambidae; genus Cataclysta; species Cataclysta lemnata. Next base: position 5,598,952 of record OZ008358.1, on the reverse strand, counting down.
GATAAAAATGACTTAAACTTTCCCTTGCTGAACGTCCTCGTCTGAAGCCAAATTGATTAGAAGGTAAAATATTGTTACTCTCAATAAAAAACTCAAGACGCTGTTTAATCATCTGCTCAAAAATTTTGCTGACACAAGAAGTCAAAGCAATAGGTCGATAAGAATCATACAAATTAGAATCTTTACCAGGTTTTAAAATTGGAACTAAGCAATCGGTTTTCCACTCAACGGGAATTTCAGACTTCAGCCATAGATAATTTAATAAATTTAAAAGCAATAGAAGATTAGATGAATTTAATAATTTGAACATTTTATATGATAACCAATCTAAACCAGTAGCAGTATCCTTTCTAGAATTCAAGGCAGCTTTTAATTCAGTGATAGAGAAACTTTCAATTAAAAAACCATTTTGATAGTTGTTTTGATATTGTAAGCTAGGTATTAAATTTGGAACTGCATCTGGAGTGTATTTGTTTAAAAAATTTTGTATCCACTCGTAGTCAGAAAATATATTTTGGGATGTAAATGTTTTATTAAATTTTCGCATTTTAGACCAAATCAAACTCATTGGAGTTAACCTTGAAACCGATGAACAGAAACTTTCCCATGATTTCCTTTGTTCATATTTTAAATTTCTCTTTTTTTTTGCCTGATTGTATTTGAAATTTATATAGTTTTCGACACTTGGATTTAATTTAAAATTTAAATATGCTTCTTTACAATTTGCCACAGCTTTGGAACATATATTGTTCCACCAAACCATGGCGGATTTTTTTTTGTGAGACTGGTTGTTTTGAAATGATGAATTATGTCTATAAGAGTTAGTTTTTGTTTGAACCGAATTATTTACTGCAGTAATTATAATACTGCAAAAGTCGTTATAGCTGGATATTAAATTAGTTTTATTGATTTCAAAATTAATTAACATTTCATTTACATTTTTTTCATACAATTTCCAATTTATTAATTTCAGATTAGCATGTGCAGGAACATTTGATGATGAAGAGGTGCTGTTACTACCAGAGGACAATTTATATTTAGTGAGTGTTGGAAGATGATAACTTCCCAGAGGATCCGAAAAAACTTGCCATTCACAGTTTAGAGCCAAAGAAGCAGAAACAATTGTTAAATCGAGAGCATTAGGTCTCCAAATATGAGAACCCACTGTAGTGGGCTTACCGTCATTTAACAATACCAGATTATTCTCATCCAAAAAGTCCATAATAACTCTGCCCCGAGCATCTGTAGTATGACAACCCCAAGAGGTGTGATGAGCATTGAAGTCACCAGCCATTATAAAAGGTTGAGGAACATTGTTTATTAAATTATTTAATTTAGTTTTGTTAAACCTAGGAGAACAATTACCTGGACTATAAAAACTTATTATTGATAGCATTTTTTTATTTATCTCAATCTGAATTACAACATTTTGTAAAGAATCATCAAAATATGTATTTATATTACGAAAACTGAGTGTGTTATGAATTATTATAGCTACTCCATTGTGAATATTGCCACAATCATTTCGAACAATGTTGTACCCTTTTATTGTTAATTTATTGTTAGGTTTTAACCAAGTTTCTGAAATTATTGCAATATGTATATAATTATCATATAGAAACTTTTGTAACTCAAGTCGATTCCTTAGCAAACTCTGTGCGTTCCACTGTAGTATACTTAAGTATTCTGTGAATTTAAAGGTGTTTTATTTTTATTCTGTGCAGTTTCTTTTATGAAATTTGTGATGGTATCACAGTTAATTTTAATGTTGTCAGTTTTGTTTAATGTAATAATTTTAATTATAGATTCTGTAAGTAAATTTAGTGCTTTTTCATTTGATAATACCATGTTTATTAATTGCTGGCTGTCTTTTTCTTTATTTAATTTGGGAAAATGATCATTTTTAAGTGCCTCTGAGAATGAAGTGCGTGTGAATTTATTTTTATTTTCTTCAATTTTCTTCTTTTTAATAGGACATTGACCGGATATAGATAAATGATTACCGTTGCAGTGGACGCAAACAGCTTTATCAGCAGAAATAGAGCATTCCTTAAAATTATGAGCTTCTGTACAGATTGAACACCTTTGGCTATTGTGGCAAAACTTGGCTAGATGCCCAAACCTTAAGCACTTGAAGCACTGCTTCACAGGAGGAATATATGGTACAACTGGTATGCGCCACATTTTAATGAATACATGATCGGGAAGAGAGGTGGACGATGCAAACGTGATGGCAACCGTCTGCGTCGGTACCAGTTGATAAGAGTCTTCGATTTTGGCTTTCCGCATAATTCGACGAACACAAATTATTTTCTTTGAGCTGGAGATTGCTTTGAATATTTTTTTATTCGACATATCTGTGGGAACGGAATTTATAACGCCAGTTAATTCTGTGCTACCGGCGGGTATAGAAGCTTTTAAATTTTGTTCTCGTAAAAAAGTTACATTATCCAAGAATGCATTAGCGAAATTTGGTTTGTCAAAGACAACACCAATTTTGAATTTATTTATTTTTTTAAGAAACTTAGTACCCTTAACAAACCGCGTAAAGCAGCTGCTAATGTACATTAAGTCCCTTGAGCCGATCGGGGTATCATTTGTGCTCTCTACAAAAACAATCAGTTCATGTCCAGCGGCGCTGTCTTCGGGGTAGCGTCTGCTATAATCGGTGACCCTGTATGGCGCATATTTATTGACGTCGTCCTCAAAGTTGGTGGAATACTCGGAATCACTGCTGGTATCAGACTCCATAATTATAGAAGGCTGACTATCACCTACTGCTTTTTTTCTTTTCTTCGCCATTTTAATACAAGAACAAAATGGACTTACCTAGTTACAGCTAATTTATATACAATGACCAAAGATATTTACACACTTACGAATCCTAAAAAATACTAGACAAAAAAGAATTAAAAAATATTAATAATGTAGACAAAACCTATACAAATTTTACATTAAATTGTACGAGCTCCTCAGTAAAATACAACAGACAGACGTCAATTCAAGCATCATGACAGTTCGGAAATCGGTTAACGAAATCTGACACTAATCGAGAAAAGAAACGAGTACAAATCGACTATTGATGAATGATGTTGAAGAATTTTAACCTCCCAAGTGTCCAAATTAATGTTGTAGGACGTAAATTATTGTTGATACAAGCGTCATTTAATAACAAGAACAATAGAATTTGTCACCTCACATGTACCATAGCTATTATAAAGTGCATACTAAATTGGGATTACTAAAATTAAATGTCAATTATGCGGATTCCACATAGCGAGCTAAAAGTGTAACCAAGAACTCCAAGAATACATTGTTAAAAAAGAGCGTTTTGATATTATTGATAAAAAAAAACTAAACGCTGAAAACATGGCTGCATGTACAAGATTTCGTTGCCTTCCTAAACGGAAGAAGAAATTAAGAAGTGAAATAGGGCAAGTTAAGTTTTGGCGAGAGGGAGTGTTTGGCGCGTTTCGTGGTGTCAGTCAGATTTATTTTCACTAATACAAAAATTGTTACAGAGTGGATTTTGTGCAGTGAAAGTGGTGTTATTTTGATGCACAAGTATCCGTGTTGATGTGCAATTATGCAGAATCATCGAAAATAAGTCTCATGATGTGTTTGATGTTGTGGTGAAGATCACTATAAAAAGTGGTTTTATCCATTTCATCAAGCACCAACATTAACTCTGTTACCATTCAATTCGCGCCAAGCACTCCCTAGATGCGTTTAAATATGTGGCACCCATATTTTAACGTAAAATTCATTTCATTCATACTTTTCACCCACTCATTATTTCATAAGATTACAGATAAAATATACACTAAAGACTTGGCTGTATGGGCTAGACCCTTTGCCTTCCCTAAAATATAGGGAGAATTAAAAAACAAACAACAATAAGTTTTGGCGGGACAATCTCTCTCCAGTTTCCACCACTTGACATGACAGTATTTTGTCTCGGAATTGAATTTTTAGAGCGAGAAAAATATTCTCTTTTCTCCGTGGAGATTTTGTCCGCGTTCCGTGCTACGGGGGTTGGCGTTTGTTTGGAGAGTTTGTATTGCCGTCTCCCATCATGGGGTGACGGCATCTCCTGGGGGAGATTTTGCCACGGAGAGCCCCACAGGTGCCCTGAGTCGGACGGAGCTTGGTTTGGAGCAGGAGCAGCCGCGGACCTCGACTCAGGCATGCCGTGTGTGCAGACTGCACAGCAGACAGATGTCACAAAATAATAATGAACAATTCCAAAATATTATGAGAAGTTGCAAAAAAGGACTATTTTTTAAGATGGTTTTTAAGCAAATCTTCCAATTCAGCATTTCATAAAATGTCGTAATTAATTTTGTAACATCGCATAGAATTTTCTAAGTTGATATTTTTTAGTATGTAGGGTAACCTACGCAATAAATAGAAGTTCTATCTAGGTAGTCATATCTATGGCGCTGGCTAAGTGCCATTAATCCTTATAATGTTCATGTTCAACATTATACTAGCCCCAACTCATCCCATGGGTGTCGTAAAAGTCGACTAAGGGAGATTGTCCGGTGCAGACCAATAAGCACCTTGGGGCACCCGAATGGTGGAGGGCAAACCACTAACAGCATACCCAAAGAGGGTTGGTGTCAGGCAGGCGGCCGGCTGTAAAACCTAAGCCAAAACCTTGAGCAGTATGGATTGGAATGTTGTCATTCTAATCACTCTCTCCGTTCATAGGTCTCTCGACATGGTCCGTTCCGTCTCTTTTCTATACATTCATTCATCACTAGCACCTTAACGGTGGGATGGATGATATGAATTAAAAGGGAGTGGATGGCTTGATGACGTCTGACATATGAATGGAAGAGGAAGCATACTGCGCCGACCCCAGACAGACTGGGAACAGGACAGGAAGAAGAATTTCAACATTATACTATTTAATAACTATTTTTTTATCCCACCATCTCGGAAAAAGCGTTTTTGCTCTTCGATATCTGAGTGCAAAAGCCGTTTTTATCCTCTAGAGGTTAAAGTAAATTTGAATTTAGAACATCGTGTGCAATGAGTTTGTGAATTCAAAACATCATTATACATATTTATTTCTACCTCCATGGTGCCGAAATTGTCATGCAACCTATTTTAATTTGTTAAAAACTCAGACTCGGAACCTTCTTGGTGTACTTTTTTTGTAATTTGCTTTGC